>LR750493.1:232959-342959 GCA_902729485.2 Mus minutoides | reverse complement strand
TTTTTATTATCTAGTGATAGCTTGGGACAAGTTTGTCACGCTGTATTCGTAATTGAATTTTTCCAAGGCTTTTTAAGGGTCTCCATTTTGTGTTCAGGGTGGTTATTGAGAGCCACTGAGGGAAGCATTCTTCAGAGTGGACCATGTCCACACGAATCTGATGGGGTGTGGAATTCTTTGTCTCTTTGCTATCTCTGTAGTTCTTTAAGCTGTGTGTCTTTGTTCCTCTGGCTTCCCTGAAGTCTAGTAATACCTGAGTAAGAGTTGGAGCCTGGTCAGTAAAGAGCGATACTACTCGCCTGGAATTCCAGCGCTTGGGAGAATAAAACAGAGGATCCAAAGTTCAAGGTCATTCTCAGGTTGAAGCCAGCCTGGAATATATAAGACCATAAGACCCTATCGGAGGAGGAAGAGGAAGAGGAGGAGGAGGAGGAGGATATTAATAATAACAGTGATAAATAACAGTGACAACAACTTGGACATTCTATGGATCTCTGGCATTTAACAAGCTGCCTTAATCGCTGTCTTGTGTTGGTTTGTTTGTTTGTTTGTTTGTTTTTTAAGCAATGAAACTATTTCTCTAGATGGCGTTGGTCTTGGCTCCCTTGCAGAATGTGAAGTCTCTGTAGACACACTAGACACTCCTAGCTAGACTCCAGGTGACTTTCAATGAATGCTTCTTCTGCTTTGTTGCCGACTGGATTTGGATGCTGGAAACATGTCCCTTTACATAAAAATGCCAGTGGTGGCCTTGCAGCTTCTGTTTTTATGGATCAAGTTTAATACTAACTCCCATCACAGTTCTCAAAATAGGATCCTCGCTTGGACCATCCACACCAGCATCAACTGAGAGCATCATTTGTATTGAGAAGTCCAGGTGCCAGGAGCATCTCACTGTCTCCTTCCTTTGTGATTATATGATACACTCATGTGTGTGAATGTGTTCTCCCCCCCAACCACCCATATAATGCATAAGCCCAATTTTAGATCTAAAAGCAAAGACCCCCTAGGTGAACCTCAAGACTCACCACTCAGATAAAGTATTTTTGCTCAGTTTTGGGTTTCGATACATTGATAGCTTTCCCTACTCAAAAAAAGAAAGAAAAAAGTCACAAGGAGCTGGAGAGATAGTTAACAGCACTGGTTGCTCTTTCAGAATACCCAGGTGCAAGTCCCAGCACCCACATGTTGGCTCATAGCCATCTATAATGCCTATCCTAGGGCATCTGTCACTGGCTTTTGACTTCCATGGGTGCCAGGCACACATGTGGTACACAGACCACATACAGGCAAAACACTCATATACATAAAATAAAAATAAATACATATATATATATATATATATATATATATATATATATATATATGCATACACGCACACGCACGCACATGTACATGCGCGCACACACAGTAAGCCTTTAAACCCAGCACTTGGGAGGGAGAGGCAGGTGAAGTTATATGAGTCAAAGGCTAGCCTTGTCTTCATAGTGAGTTCTAGGCTAACCGAGGCTACCTAGTAAGACCCTGTCTCAAACACACACAAACACACACCAGGAACATTTATTTCTACCTTTTAAAAATATTTCTCAACTCCTTGAAATTTTTATATTTAATAATATTTGGCCCTCTCCCTCCGATTTCGATTGTCAGTGTAGTTACTGCACTATTTTATTAGGACACTCGGGAGGCAGAGGCAGGCGGATTTCTGAGTTCGAGGCCAGCCTGGTCTACAAAGTGAGTTCCAGGACAGCCAAGGCTATACAGAGAAACCCTGTCTCGAAAAACCAAAATAAATAAATAAATAAATAAATAAATAAATAAATAAATAACTTGTTACCTCTTAACATTGGGAGCTGGGATTCTTGCAGGGTGGTTGGCCCGGTATCTCCTGCCGCTGAAGAAGGACGTTACTGATCGTGCTTTGGCACCTCTCATAATGTCTACTCTGACCTGCGATCGCTTGCTTTGGCCTGGCTCATGGCCTCCGTGTTGCATGATGAGTTCCCTGAAGGATTTTTCTGTAGATGTTAAGGGGATTCAGTGCTCTGTGATCGGGGAAGTTGCTGGAATCTAAGATGCTCAGGAAGTCTTCACATTGTCATATCCAGAACTTCCCCTTGGGGAACGCTGTCCCCGGGGGAATGGCTGATGGTCTCTCTCTTCCTCCGTTCCACTCCCCTGCCACACTGTTCAGACGTCATGGCCTTGACCAATATAATATCTGAAAATCCTTTCTTTTGGAAGAAAATTCAGCCATCTAGTAATTTTCTTAAAATACTCTTTTAATAATGAGGGAAAACCCCAGAAATACACTCCTGCCTGATCATTAAGGCTCATGATTTAGCATGCAGATTCATAGCTGCTGAAATAAAAAGCCGATTTGGAGATAACTGGCTTTGAGATACTATAGTATAAGAGAATGTTTGGTTTCCGTATTATTCCTCGTTCTGAGGAATCAATTTTGCTCCACTTTGGCAGTACTAGAGACTAAATTCACTACCTTACATGTTCTGGGCACATGCTTCGCCACCAAGCTACACCAGGCCCAAACATTGAGTTCTTGAGGAGGAAGGACCCTATTTCAACCTACTGCAGATTGTAGCAGGCACTGTATATGGACATAGAGCAGATAATGAACAAAGATATTTATTAGTTTATTTTGACCAAGGGAACATTTCCTTGATTTCATTCAAAACCTTAAGTGCCTGCTTCTGCTCCTCCCCTTCTGCTCCTCCCCTTCTGCTCCTCCCCTTCTGCTCCTCCCCTTCTGCTCCTCCCCTTCTGCTCCTCCCCTTCTGCTCCTCCCCTTCCCTTCTCAGGATTCTTAGTTTGTCAACATGAAGGAAACTGGTCTACATTTATCTTTCCGGACATTACTCTCAGCTGAGCCACCTCTGAGACACACACTCTCACTTATAAAAATGACCGCCACACCAAGAACCTGACATTGAAGTGAAACCTGTGTTCCACTCACGGGACACTTAAAGCAACCTAAATATTACAACTTGAAATTAGGACACTTCCTGTTATTTAGAGCAGGTGAGTGACAGGTGACATATACTTTTAATCCCAGCACTTGGGAGGCAGAAGCAGAGGCAGACAGATCTCTGTGTGTTCAAGGTCTACAGAACGAGGATTTGAGGACATACAGGGCTATATGGAGAAACCTATCTTGAAAGACCAAAAATAATAATGATGATAAGGGGCTGGAGAGATGGCTCAGTGGTTAGAGTACTGACTGCTCTTCTAGAGGTCCTGAGTTCAATTCCCAGCAACCACATGGTGGCTCACAACCATCTGTAATGGGATCTGATGCCTCTTCTGGTGTGTCTGAAGACAGCTACAGTGTACTTCTATACATTAATAAATAAATATTTTTTAAAATGTTGATAATACTATATTAATAATAATAATTAATAATTTTTATTATTGTTGATATTATTAAAATGAAAACTCTTCTGATGCCTGCTAATTACGAATGCTAATTGGTAGATTCTGGGATACCTGAATCTACCCTTGTGTGTGCCCTTGAAATCCTGAGCATGAAGCTAGACATGAGTAAAGCTATTCAGATTATATTAAAGGAAGCAAAAGTTATAGGAAGAAGATATATAGACCATCACGGAACAGAATGTGACTATCACCAGATAATTATATTGTCATTTCTAAAACCCTTCCTGAGGGCACCCCTGGTGTTTTAGGCTCTGTCAAGAAATAGAAATGTCCCGATGCTAGTGACAGGACATAGAGTCCAGCAGCCCATGTTGAGGCTGGAGAGGAAAGGAAGGTCACATCTCTCAGCAGCAGTACTGGTGTGTAAGGAAGAGTTATGGTGACCTGGCACAGTAGGTTTGTATCCTGGTTAGTCTTCACTGTCGACTTGATAAAGAAGAGAAGCCTCGCTTGAGAAATTGCCTAAATCAGATGGGCCTGTGGGCAGGTCTGTAAGAGATTATCTTGATTGTTAATTGATGTAGGAGGGCCCAGCCCAGTGCAGGCGGCACCATCCCTAGGCAGGTGGTCGTGGGCTATAGAAGAGGGCATGGTCTCGCTTAGTGAACCAGCAGTTAGTATTGCTCCATTAGTGTCTGCTTCAAGTTCTTGCTGCCTTCCCTCCAGAATGAACTGTGACCTGGAAGCATAAGCCAAATAAATACTTCCCTCCTCTAAGCTGCTTAGAGTCCTGGTGTTTGTCACAGCAACAGAATAAAACCAGGCCAGTGTGAGAGGGGACGAGAGCCGCACAATACAAAATAAGATTTCAGGTTTCCTGCTGTCCCGTCAAATAAGCCTGCATATCAGCCTCAAGTCTAGGCTGCTCCTGTTGACTGTGAGCTGGATAAGTTTCCCCATCTCTGTAACCTTCAGTGTTCTCACCAGCCAAAGGATAATTGTTGTAGATTTCGTAAGGATTGTGGAGATAAATGGAATTATGCCAGGGAAGTCCACAGAGAAAGGCTTATAGAGATTAAAGCCATGTGAGCTGGCTGTTCAGAATTGGTATCCCTAGCCTTACCTCTGATCCATAGATGGAAAAACCAACACTTCTGGCTCTTTCTTTCTTTCTTTCTTTCTTTCTTTCTTTCTTTCTTTCTTTCGTAAGAATTAAATGAAATAAAGCATTTCATTTACTAATTATGTAGTTTTTAAGTCTTGGATGTTTCGAGGTGGGTATCAGTCCTGTCCCAGTTATCATGAGAAACAGTTGCTTGGGGCAGATATCATTGCATCTGCTACCAATGGGCTCTAAGTTTGACCCCTTGGGCTCTTGGCTCTGGGCTCTTGGCTCCTTTGCTATACCCAAAGGCCTCAGCCCAGCTCTGCAAGGTGAGCATTCTCTCTACAAATCAGCAGACCCAGTCTGACATCATTCATTTTATACTTCTTTTAAAACATGGTGTAAGATAAATACTGTGCTATGTGTTTGTGGAAGAGAAGACTTGGCACTTGGCTTGAGTGACAACGTGAATATCGACAGAGAGACTCTGATAGACAGAACTGTGTGACGTAGTATGTGCAGTGTGTACATGTGCAGTATACACACACACACACACACACACACACATGCTCATGTGTATGTATGTGTGTCAGAGGAGGACTTCTGATGCTATCACTCTCCACCTTATTCTTTTGATCAGGGTCTCTCACTGAACCTAGAGCTAGGCTGGCAATCAGTAAGATCCAGCAGTCCTCCAATCTCTGCCCCAACAGGACTGTGTTTACGGGCATATGTGGTTATACCCAGTAATCTGATCTTTCTTAAAAATCAATAAGTCCACCAGACAAAAGGCCCATTATTGTTTTAAATGACAAGGAGAGCTGACTCACAGGCCACATTGTGGGAGGGGATGGGGAGGAATTACTGTCAATGGTGTGTTCATGAGTAACTGGAGCCACTGAGAAATGCCCATTAGCATTTATTGGTAGAGATGGCAAGGTCTTCTTTCCCCTCCTCAGACTATGAAGACTCCCTGCTGTTAGTCTCTGTACCGACAGTTTCATCTCCTTCCATACTGCCAAAATAATCTTGGTCTCTGAGCAGACTGTATTTCTCTAGCCTCCAGAAGGGTTAAACTCCCACAGATGTTAATGGAAGCCATGGAGATATATAGCACTTGGAAAATGTACCCTTAGTGTCTGAGCCTTTGAATCATGCTAGAACTATTTTTTTCCCAGCGAATAAACATAGATCTATTTTGGGACTAACAAAGAAATCAACAAGAACCCATTCTGCTTTACTCAGCTCCTGGAGTATATTCTGATCCTTTCTTTGGACAGTCACCAAATATCTGTAAGGGCTTCCTCTGCACCCGGTGGCTTCTCGACTCAAATGTGGCTCCCACTCACTGGGTGGAAAAAAAAACAACCAAGGATAAAACCTTCAAGGAAATTAAAGCATTCTGCATTAAAATTTAAGAGAGAAGAAAATAATTTTAGGAAGAGATAGATAGATAGATATGTATGTGTATGCAGTGAGGCTGTCTGCCATTTGTTTAGAAAGTTAACAATGATTTTATGAAACTAAGGGGCATTTTTCTTTATAACCTCTTCCTCTCTATCTTAGTCACCATAGAAGATGATGAATGGTAATAGCTTTCACAGTGCCTGGGACAGACAGACTTTTCTTAGGAATGGGGGCTTATCTTCTGAGGTTCACCTCCATATGTTAGCAGTAGGAGTTCCTCAGTCTCCACATGTGGTCAAAACGGTCACAAACCCAGTTGTGTTCCTTTTGCTTGGCCCATGTCGACACATCAAGAATGTGCCCTGATGTTGTGGACATTATAAAACAGTAATTGTTAAGACCTTCCAACCAGGCATGGTGACACACACCTTTAATCCCAGTACTTAGTAGACAGAAGCAGGGAGATCGTTGTGAGTCTGAGTCCAATTTGGTCTACTTACTGGGTTTCAAGTCATCCACAGCTACATAATGACACCCTGATGAAGAAAGGAGAGAATTGTATTTTGTTGTTATGGTTGTTGTTGTGGTGGTAGTGGTTACTGTTGTCTGTGATCATAGTCAGGAACTGACTGAGAGTCGATATTATGTTCATTTTGAGAAATGAGCTTTGGTCTGTGGACATATTATGCTGAATGATCTTGGAAGCTAAGCAGGGTTGGGCCTGGGTAGAGCTTAGGCATGAGAGGTGAGCCCTTCTATTGAGCAACTGTTCTATCTGTAGCTGCTCTCTAATTGAGGAGCTTGGGGAAGAGTTGCAACTTCGGAGCACTTGTTATGAGTGGTACCTGCTGTGGTCCCCAAGTCACATACACCTCTGCAGGTGGAGCCCAGCAATGGGTGAGTGAAACAGGCCCTGTTGCTGAAACCTGCTCTACCTTTATTGGCCACTAGTCTAAGGACCACCCTAGGTATAGCATCAACTGATTTGGTTTTATGTCCTGGGTGATAGAGAATCCTCCTAGTCTATTGTTCACCTTTTCTGCTGACCCCGTTTCACTTTAAGTCACTGCATGCTCCAGTTTCTGCCATGCTGAACCTCTGTGTACACAAAAATGGGACCCAAGATACAGAAGGAAATCAAAGATAAAGCAAGAAATAGGAAGCCAGGTGTGTAGCCTCACGTTGCTTCCTAATACACACACACACACACACACACACACACACACATATGTATCATATATTCATTCCTATATCATTTTTTACATATGTATATATATATATATATATATATATATATATATATATATATATACACATACACACATAATTCCATTGCTTAACTATATCCCCTTAGTAAATATAAAGAGAATATGCATATATTCTAGATAGTATATATACTACACATATACTATATAGTACATATAATATATAATATACATCCAAGTGAATATATTAGATTTATTATATAATATATAGTTACATGTTATATAATATATAATGATTTATTTGATATCTAATAGATTATATATATTAGATATACTAAGGGGCTATAGTAAAATCAATGGAATTCGATAGAATATCATCAGAAAGTCAAATGTGAAACTCAAAGAATGGGATAAGCCAGCGCCCCAATTGGCTTCTCATGCATCCGTCTAAGATAAAGACTTCTTCAGTGTCCCTCACTGAGATGCTCAAAGACCATCTAACAGCTTGTCCTCATCTCTCAACAACTGCAGGAACCAAGCTCATCCACCTTCAGGATGCTTTAGTTTGCATCAGTACTTCTGAGTACTGCCACACCTTCTCAATGAGTTATGGGGTAATTGTACGCTTGCTGCTTAGAAGAAAATAGAGCCATTCCCGAGAGTGAAGGGGGCTGAGCAGAGAGGACCAACTCAGAGGAAGTCAAAGAGATTGTGTGGTTGGATGAAAATCTAGAATTAAGACTGGAAAATATTCGGTGGGAGCCTGATAAGAGAAACTGCTGTGGTTGAGGGAAGAAAGGAAATGGCAGGGATAAGGGTTGGGTGCTGGGGAGAAAACAGAAAGGCTTGTGTGTAACCAAGGAGAGCGCGATGTAAGGTTCAACAAGAATGGGGGATTGAGGTGGGGCTGACAAAGACTGAATGAAAGAGAAGGCTGTGGGAGGGGAGAAAAGATAAAAAAATCATGGGGGAAGGGCGCCATCTAACATCGGATTTGCTTGGCTGGGCCAAAGGGCTTCAAGGTCCCCATGATAAGATGTTGTCTTATCATTTTATCATCAAAGGAAAGTTCCCTCCACAATGACTGGCTTTGTATCTTCACAAGCACTCCAGTCCTTCTCCGAGAGCTACTGTTGTGTATTTTGGTCCTTGCCCACACTATCTGTCCTCTGTCATTGGGTCTACAGGCCTCCTCCTGTTGACAGCCACTCGCTGCCAGTTCCTTCTCCTGCCTGAAGATCAAGCGGGCAGGGCTTTCCTGGGTCAGCTGACCTTGCAGTGGCCAGCACTCACCCACCTGACCAGGAGAAGAGCTGATGGTATATAGCATAAGGGTCCCCGGATGGACCCTCTCTTTACAGCAGGAAGCCCTGTGTGTTGCCTGGTTGTAAGGCACTTCAGCTGGCCATGAGCTCTGGGGACAAAAGATCAAAGGCACAGTGTGCTCTCTATAAAACACACAGCTAGCCATTCGTTAAGTGAAACACATTTTTAACTTTCTCACTAATAAACCAGGCTCCTTTCTCTCTCAAAATGCACAAAACCCTTAGAAAAAGAGAAGCTGTCAAAATAAAATTGGCAACCTAAGAACCTCTGCACGTTCAACCTAACGGGAAACAAATCTGATCCCCAGCTTCCTCTCCGGGACATGGACATCTTAGGGGTCGCTCCTTCCCAAGCTTCTCCTAGTCCGCTGCAATCACGCCTGTTTCTCAGCAGCCCCCACACTGCCCTGGAGTCCCAGGCTCCTCATGAAGGCTATTCTCTGCTTTTACTCTCTTTGCCAAGACAACTTACTGCTCTGAGATGGCCCAGTAGGTAAGGCACTGCCTTCTTCAACCTGGTAACCTGTGTTCCATCCCTGGAACTCATGAAAAGATGGAAGAGAAAAAAAAAATTTCCCCAGCATTGTCTCTGACCTCCGTGTGTGTGTGTGTGTGTGTGTGTGTGTGTGTGTGTGTGTGTGTGTACAATTAATGAATTAAAAAGCTTTTAAAGAATATCTTATTTGTAGCCTTTGCTGTTTAACCTGCCCCAGAATGACTTTTTGCCTGTTCCCTACTAGGGGCCTCCCCTCTCCCACACCTGGGTTTAAAATGTTTTCAGTGGCCACCAGTGATCACAAATATTCAAAACCCAAAGACTGCACTCCAGTAGGGTTTTCCCCACCCACCTCTGGGCTTTTTTTATGTTGTCATTGACCATTAATGGTTATTGGGCCTTGAAAAGAAGAATTCTAATCCTGTGGCTCCTGTGACCCAAGCTGCGTTGACATTCTCTCTTTGCCCCCTAAACAGCTTTGCAGCTGTGGGCAGTGTCTGTGATGTGTCTGACGAGCTCATTAAAATTCTGATCTGTTAACTCTAACTCTGGCTTCCGTTGTTCAGAATTCCAACTTTTGAGGAACCCCTTCCCACCCCTGGGTGTTTGTGGCTTGAGGCTTTGCACTTCTTCGCTGTTCTAGAGTTACACGCCATGGCTGCAATATAGACAAGTGTGCTTTTTTTCATGCTACCAGACAGTGGCAAAGTCCAGACCTCAAATGTCTTGTTTGATGATGACAATAGTTTTGTAGATTGTCTGGAAGAGAACACTTTCAGCCTATCTGGTATTAAAAAAAAAAAAAAAAAAAAAAAAAAAACCACCTCTCTACTATATGTTGTATCAAGTTATGCCATGTCTTCGCATGCCATTATTACTTTGAGACAACAAACCCTTTCCTGACCTCTGAGAAGATGAGATTAAAGACCTATTTGTAGTCCTCCTTACAGAAACTCATTCCTGGCCGCCCAGACACTACCACTGTCTTTTTGAGAGATAGTGTGCACCCAGGCTGTGCTCTCTTAACCCTCCCATTAAATCCCCCAAAGCCCTATTTCTCCAAGTGGCATATATATATATATACTTTGACTGGGCCCCAGGACATTACAATAACAATCCAGAAGCCAGATGTGATGGCTTTAAACATATAATCCCAGAACTTGGGAGGCTGAGACAGGAGGATGCCCCGAAGTTGAGGTCTGCCTGTACTGCAGAGTAACCTGGCTTGAAAAAATAATCCAAGTGACTCTTTCAAAACGACATGGCAATGTGAATTTAATAGCACATAAAATCAGAATGTCATACCCTGAAGATCCAATGAGAACGGTTGCCTCAACAGGTCCAGATGGACAGAGGTACATCAAAGGACATTTCAGGAATACTTGGATTTGCTCCAAGTCCAAACTAATACGCCCAAGTTCAAGTACTACCTATGCCTATTATGTGAAGATTCTTAACACTAAAGGGGTCTGTCCTTGGCTCATAGTCTTACTCTAGGGTAAATCAGCTCCAACAGTCCTTAGTGTAGTCAGATTAAAACTTACCCCATTGCTAAAGACTCCTGACACCAGTCCTCTTACATTAAAAATGTAAGGGAAGCCAGGCGTGGTGGCGCACGCCTTTAATCTCAGCACTTGGGAGGCAGAGGCAGGCGGATTTCTGAGGTCGAGGCCAGCCTGGTCTACAGAGTGAGTTCCAGGATAGCCAGGGCTACACAGAGAAACCCTGTCTCGAAAAACCAAAAATAAATAAATAATAATAATAATAATGTAAGGGAGCTGGAGAGATGGCTCAGCAGTTAAGATCACTTGCTGCTCCTACAAAAGACCAGCGATCCGTTCCCAACACCCACATCAGGTGGCTTACTATATCGCCTGCAACTCCAGCTCGGGTGAATCTGACACACTCCTATTCCCTTCCTCGGCTAACTGCACACAGCTCAGGTGGCATACATACAGACAGACATGTATATACACATACAAATGAAAATAAGAACTCTTTTATAGTTTAAAAAAAAGCCAGCAATATTGGTCAGCCAGTAAAGGAGCTTTCCAGCAAGCCGGATCTGTGTTCAATTCCTGGGACCCACACAGTAGAAAGAGAGGACTTACTCCAGAAAGTTATCTTCTGGTCTCTGCATGTGTGCTGTTGCACACCCGTGTGTGTGTGTGTGTGTGTGTGTGTGTGTGTGTGTGTGTGTGTGTGTGTGCACGCGCGCATATACACACCATACACACACAGATCGAGATATATATATATATATATATATATATATATATATATATATATATATATATATTGCTAAGTACTCAAGCCTACCCTTTCCTTTAATACCTCCTACCAACTTTGAACAAGCAAGAAACCAGTAAACACTGAAAATCTCTGCTTCCCGCTCCGTGATACAGGCTGAGCTCCTTGGAATCTTCACATCCACTGAGGTGGGGCTGGGAGATGGGATGGTTAAGATGGAAAAGTGTAACCATAGTAACAAATGCTTTCCGGAGTACGAGGGGAGGGCAGTGTTGTAGTGTAGCTTGTGTGCCTTGAGTATGGACCATTTTGAGCAGGGGATGTACATTTTCCAGAACCACACTTTCAAATTAAATAAACAGTAAAAACCATTCAGTGTGGCTGAGCTGTAGACATGTGAAGCCCGTGTTAACTGTGTTCAGTGTTTATAAAATCTGTTAGTTGAACAAACGTTTGGCAATTACTGCACAGCATATCTGAGATGTCAGATGAAGTGCATGAGGCACAAATACTAACCAGAATTGTTTGAATTCCTGTCATCTGTTCTTTCTTTTTACCATATTATTCTTTATTGCTAATTTCTCCCCAGTGAAAAGCCTATGAGGGCTTAGCAGGGAGATTTTTTAAAAAGCATAATTAAGGGGTGTGTGTGTGGGTGGGTGTGGGTGTGTGTGTATGTGTGTGTATGTATGTGTTCTCTATGGACAGCTGACAGAAACAGAGAGGATAGTATCAGTATCCTCAGTCCCAGACAACATGATGTGTGTATGATTGATACTTTTCTAGAAAAGAAAATTCACTTTAAAATCACTATGAAAATTTGGGGACATCAGGTACCTATGTTGTGCCCTATTGAAGGGCTTGATCAGAATTTGAAAGTTTCAAGGAGCCTTATTAAATCCCATCAAGTTAGGGATACAAATGCAGCTGAGTAGGTAGAATAATTATTGCTCATGCTCTAAGCCCTGGGTTCAGTGTTCTGCACTGTATAGATTTGTATGGTGGCATCTACATGCATTCTTAGCATCCTGAGAGGGAGGCAAGGGGATCAGATATTCAGGGCCAGCCTGGGCTATATGCGGACTCTATTACAAAAGAAAACAATGTCTAAAGTTGTATGTGTATCCTAGAAGGGGAATTACTTACACTCACGTTCTCCCTGCCTGGAGGTGGTTTAATGTGTAACTCTGTTATAGCATATTCTGCTCTCCTGTGATCCTCCTAACCAGTCTTCCCCATCACACCCCAGTTGGCTGTATCTCTGATCCCATCTTAAAGGTTTGACTCTTTGAACGATCAACATTAAGTCAGTCTTAGAAACCCCAGAGGTGGCAGGTCCTGAGTGTCCGTCACAGGCTAGTCACTACAGACAGTTGTCAAGCTATCACCATGCCTTTGTTCCTTAGGGCTTGGGCCACAGAGCCTGGTGCTAGCACATGTGTTTATCTTGGCCTTCCCTGCATGTCTGTCTTTGTTCCATGTGCTCTCTCTTCAGTAGCTATTGCCAAGCAAATGTGTAGTAACACTAACAGTTGCCACGCTGAAGCAGCCCCTGCTGTCCCTTCCTTCCGTGTGTTCCCAAACTGTACCAGTCATGAGGTGACATCAAAGGGTTACAACTGCCAGAAATGAAGAAATATTGAAAAGGAAAACTATGTGTTCAGTGCCGACATGAGAGCCAGGGAGACAGCACCCCAGAGCTCAGCCCTGGCCAAGTTCACGCTGCACTGGGTGGGACTTGAACGTCTGCTTCCATTTTTCTCTATTGGAGTCAGATATTTTGCATATAGATAAGCTGCATATGTTTCCATCAGGAAATATCGTTCCGAATAGAGCCTGGAATGGCTTCTTTATATCCTTCTCAATTTAAAAACAGAACATTAAGGAAATGTGCTCATTTGTGTGTGTATGTGTGTGTGCTGGTAATGGGGAAATGTCTTAATTGGTTTTAATCAGGAGGAGAATGGTAACTTACTGAAGTCCCTGGATGCTGAGATCAGCGCAATGCAAAGCAACCTTAGAGTGGACAAGAAAGAGAGAGAGAGAGAGAGAGAGAGAGAGAGAGGAGAAAGAAAGAAAGAAAGAAAGGAAGGAAGGAAGGAAGGAAGGAAGGAAGGAGAAAAAAAATGAGTTCCCCCTGTGGGTACATTTCCTGATGCTGTGAGTCTCTGAAGACTTACTTAGAGAGGAGAGAGGTGGATCCTTAGGAATGAGTCGTTGGCAGCCAATGCAATGTACTCTTCTTGATGACCTCTGACCTCCACGTGCACACACACACACACACACACACACACACACACACACACGAGAGTATCTCCCCCTAGCACACACTTACACAAAGGATACTAAGTCTGATTAAATAAGAACAAAGCGGTGGCCCTACCTTCTGGAAACGAACGTAAAAACTGTGGATTTTGAGCTTTCAATGGTTTCTAGGAATTGGTCCATGGCGCCCGATATCCCTTCCGGAATGGCGCCCGATATCCCTTCCTGAATGGCGTCCGATACCCCTTCCGGAATGAAGCGAGGTTCTCAGTCCTAACCTATTGGACCTTGGTGTACATTGTGTCTTAGTTTGAAATAATGAGTTCTTTATATTTTTAAATCTGGGGAAAACGAACTCGGTTTGTTGCCAGGTTTAGAGGCTCATGTGTTGTTTGGGGGTGAGGCTGATCTGTTGGGTTTGTGGTGAGGGGGATGGGTAGACAGTAGATGCTGAGCTGCGTGTGATATTGGTGAATGACTGGCATGTTAGCTACCAAAGCCCGGATTTGGTCTTTGTATTATCATCTAATGTGGTCTAATTTTTGTAGGTTTTTCTTCCTCATTATTTCCTTCTTAACTTTTAGAAATGTTGTAAAACTAGTAGATCTTATTATGAAAAATTTAAAAATAAAGCATGGCCTGGGGCTGGAGAGATGGTTCATCGACCCAGATACTCTATGCACAAGCATGATGACTGAGTATAAATTCCCCCCACCACACACACACACACACACACACACACACACACACACACATGCATATACACACACATTTATATGCAGGGCATTTTGTTGCATGGCTGTAACTCTAGATCTGTGGAGGTAGGAGCAGGCAGATCCTAGAGGCTTGCTGGCCAGTTAACCTTGCAAAATCAGTAAATTCTTGCTTCCATGAGAGAAAGTGGCTCAAAAAATAAAATGGAGACTGATAGAGGAACCTCTGGCCTCCACACATAAGCAGATGATGCACAAGTGCACACACACTGTGCACACACACTGTGCACACACAGGTACATAGAGTTCAGGATCAGCCAATCCGAGAGAAAGAGAAGCAGATTTCCATTTGCTGTACTGCCTAATCTTTTGTTTTCTATGCATAATATACTTAGACATACAGTTTATAAAATAATTATAAATATAAATATGTAGTATGTTAATAAACATATTGTAGTTTATAAAATAATTATAATTATAAATATATATAGTATGTTAATAATATATATCAATAATAAATATCTAATATAGTAATTCATTACTATATGTGCTATAACATGTTGTATTACAATATTAATTTATATTAATACATATATATTATATTATTACATCATTATAAAATTAATTCCAGATTATTTCTTTCACTTAACATTGCATATAAGCATTTTGTGAGACCATTTAATGTTATTTATAAATATTGACATAATGCCTGCAGAGAATTGTACCTTGAGGCAGACTTATTTTATCCTCTGTTCTGCTAGCATTGTCTCCAATTGCTCCTAAAATACACACACACACACACACACACACACACACACACACACACACATAGTGAGCACTCACTTTGTCCACACTTAACATTCCTTTAGAAACAGCACCTGTAACTTCATCATCTCTGATGTATCATCTAATATCAATATCACTGTAGAAAAGATAAGGGTCTGGAGAGGACCTTATATAAAAGGGGCCCATGTAAAAGCCCACAGCTGCCTGTAACTCCAGTTCCAGGGATCTGATACCTTCTTCTATAAAACCCTTTAACTGCCTGTAACTCCAGTTCCAAGGATCTGATAACTTCTTCTGGCCTAGACAAGCACAGCAGGCACACAGTGTACAAATTCACACTCAGGCACACCCATGCTCAACCACACAAAGTGATTTCATGAACCTCCATAATGCTATAGACTTGATAGTCAGTACAATGAAGCTTTCCTTTCTGGTTGTATTAGCTTACACTTTTTCAGTTTCTTCTCAGGACAGTCACCACTAATAGGCTCTAGATCCTTGTGTCTTGAGGTAGCTCAACCTTAAATTTTAATAGATAGAACAAGGCATATTTGGAGATGATTTTCAGTCCTTTTAGGAAGGATTCCTTCATGGGAAAGATTCAGTGAAGAGTTTGGTTGGTGATTGGGCTGTTCAGTTCTGTCAACTTGATACTATGAAGAATCACCTGAGAAGAGAGAGTCTCAGTGAGGGATTATCTAGATAAGATTGGCCTGTGAGAACATCTGTGTGGAGCTAACTTGGTTACTTTAACTGACATGGGACAATCTGCCTACTGTGGGTGATACCATTCCCTAAGCTTGGGGCATGTGTGTGAGCATTCTGTCTCTGCTCTTGATGATGGGACTAGTTACTTCAAGTTACTGCTGCCTTGACTTCTCCACAAAGTTCGTGACCTGGCACTGTGAGCGGAATAAACCTTTTTGTCCTATAAGTTGCTTTTGTTGGGGTATTTTGTTACAGCAACTAGAAACAAAACTGGGAGAGAATCAACCTATGTTTGCAAACACACCTTTCTGAAAAGCAGAGTCTAGTAACTTGCCAACCTGCTAAGACTCCAGAGTACCTGGAAAATGCCTTAAATTAATGTGATGGTGAACAAGCATGATCCTTGCACTGAGAAGGCTGGGATCATGAGTTCCAGGGTGATTCCTGTCCATGTAGAGACTCTAAAGCCAACCCAGATGACATAATAAGACCCTGTCTCAAAAGTAATAACCAGGCATGATTGAAACCCGTCATCCCCACCCTTGGGATTCTGAGGCAGTAGGATCTGCATGTGTTTGAGGCCAGCATCGGGTTACTTAGTGAGTTGGAGGCTAGCCTGGGCTACAGTGTGACACCTTTACCAGGCCAGTAAATCAGAATCCTCAAGGGCTGCTCCCTGAAAGCTGGTGGGTTTTCAACCTGTCTGGTTGATTCCTGTGATCCTTCAGTTGGGGAACTGGAGAGCCAAGAGCATCTCTTAGCTTTTATCCCATGAGGCTGAGAGGGTGTGGAGGGGCTGGCAGACTCTTATTGGTTCAAGCCACACAACACTTGAACTTTTCTTGGGGTTCAACAATCCCCACAACAGTGCCCCATGAGCCCATCCTCATCCTGTTACAACAGATCATCAAAAGAGATAATGGGGGACTTTGGATCTAGAAAGTGATGTCATTGTTATGGGCTATTTTGCTTTGGTATAAGGAAAGGAAGGATTAATAGAGTGTGGGAGTTGAGCCTGTGTAGAAGGATAGAAAGCTTGCCTAAGGCAGCATTTAGCAACATCATCTCGTTCTAAATTTACACACTAATACGTATTATATCTGTCTGCTTGGAAAAGAAACAAAAGCCAAGCCTGTTGTCTTAACAAAGCAGAAAATTCTGTTTGCCTCCTCCTATGATGTGGCCTGAGTTCTGGCAGTTCTAGAACCTTCTGAAGCACAGGCATGGAAGTCAGAATACTCACAGTGGATGCCTCACTCCATCAGTACTACCAGGGAATGGAGCCACTCGCTCCTCCCAGCTGCCCCTCCCCCACCACAAATCTTGGACTCAGAGCCACATGCTCTGATACAAACAGTTATACAGCCAGTTAATAAACATGTCCCCTGTCCTGCAAAGCTACTCTCTAAAATGAGCAGGGTCCAGCAATCTATGTCCACCTAGCATCCCAGATAGCTAGACTACACCAGTAGGAGTCTGTGGAGGAAATATGGCTGTGTCGTGGGCAGGTGCTGCTGGTCATGGTGGTGATGCTGGTGGCCATGCTGGTGATGGTCAGAGATCACTTCCAGGGCAAACTAGTCTGTGACCTAAAGGAGAGGAAGGGTGAGATCCTTGAATCCAGAGTGGGTATATCTGAAAGTCTGAACACTTAGACCCAGAAAGGTGAATAAAATGGGAATAAAAATCAATGTCCATGCATCCTCTACTTCCCACCCCCCCCAAAAAGTTAAAAAGTGCAAGCATCACACTTATTTGGAAATTTACTCCCATCTTTTGTGTGCCAAGGTCACATCCGCATTTGCTTTCTTAAGCAAACTAGACACAGCTAAAAGCTGCTATGAGAGACAGGAAAACCAGGGTTAGAAAGCAGCAGAGAGTGTGTAAAAGTATATGTTGCTTGTATGCTTGTCAGAGGAGGAGTGTATGAACCGTAGCTCCCCATGGTCTGATCCCTATCCTCAACATTATGGCCATTGTGTGGGACAGGAAAGCCCCCGACTTTCAGCTGTCACTTCTGACATCGTGACTCTACCAAAGTTGCCTTGAAGTTCAAACTCAAGACCCTTTACTTGGGAAAACAATCTTGATGGTTTTAGTAATTTGTGATTTAGTGTTTGTCTACATTCATAGCTATCCTCAGCTTCAAAATGTCACTTCTGGCCCAGGGCTACTGGCTGGGTGTACTTTGCAGAATTACATACCAGCAAACAAATGCTTCTACCTGAGAAATGCCATTTTTCAGCTCTGACCCAGTGGCCAAAATAGTTTGGTCATCTTCTCTCAGCCTCAGGGATATCTTAACCTTCCCACTGAGATAGGAAGGGGGAAAAAAAAAACTGTGGGTAAGCACTCGTAAGTGATGTGTGTATATGTAGCTCAGAAGAGAACCTTTACAATGATCTCCTCTGGGTGTTTGTGCTGGAGGAGATGAAACCAAACCACACGCAGAGAATTCACCTACCCCTGTTTTCCCATTTCAACACATGGGAGTGTGTGTGTGTGTGTCCCCATGCCTGTGTGTACGTGTATGTGTGTATGTGTGCACATGTGTGTATGCGTGTGTACCTGTGCCTGTGTATGTGTGTGTGAACCTGTGTGTGTAGCTATGCCTATGTGTAAGTATGTATACATGTGTGTATGTGTGTGTGTGTGTGTGTGTGTGCATGTGTGTGTATGTGTGAGTATATGAGTCCACTTAGGTTCAAATGCCTCTGGTTGTGCTGGACAGGAGTTAAACTAAAAGAAAAGTGGGGTACTATGACTGAACCAACCTAGGGGGTTCTGCCTTTAACAGCAGAACCATCCATCTGGGCTGAGGGGCAGCTGGAGAGAGCTTCCTCCTTTTAGAATACATGGAATATTTATAAAGCTCCTACTGTGTACACTTCTAGGAAGGGGGAGAGAACAGTGGATATGGGGGAAACGTTGGCTGTTGACAAGCTTATTGTTCCAAGATGCTCTGGAATTCAGTAGGCTCTCAGGGAGCACTCACTAAGACTTGTATGGATGCACTAATAAGTTTCTAGTTAATGGAAGTGTTAGGATGATGGAACAATATATAAAATGGCAGCACAAGAGTGTCCCAGATCAACCATCTTTTGTTATTGTCCATCCACTGATTGGGGGGGGGGGGGAATTCGTCATTGTTTCTGAGCTTGGGTTTACTTATCCATTAAAGGAATATGGCAGTACACACAGAACGTGTACATCCCCGACAGGAGGGGTGGTAATATCCTGATGGTCCAATAAAATAAAGCCAGGCAGCTGCAGAAACAACTCCCTCCTCTTTCACAAATGTCTGCCTGTTCAAACAAATGTGTGCAGATTTGATGGTTCAATTAAATAATAAGCAAAGCAACTAGGGAGCCCTAGAAACCGCAACTGCCCCCCTCCCGCAGACATCTGCCCATTGTAAGAATCTGTGTCATGTTTGTAAAAGAAAGAAACGGACCACGCAATCTAGCAACAATCTAAAGCCACTGTTGATCATTTGCATTAAAACACCAGCTCCCCAGCCTACAGGTCCTCTGGGAACACAGGGAAAAAGAAGCCCTGACTGCTTTACACAGAGTATCCTGGGACCAGCCTGTTTCAGTGGAGTATTCTTCATGCCGTAGTGACGTCACATGTCTTTCTACTCAGAATCAAACTGACCTTAATCACCACCGACCCTGGGGGTAATCCATGGGGGTTTTCTCGGATTGATGAGCACTATCTTCTCCAACCTGTCCCCCGCATTTGGTAATCTTTGAAACTGCACATTTAAATCTGCATTAGCATTTAAAGGACAGTTTTGGAAAGGGGGTGGTCTGCGGGAAGAGTTTCCTTCTTAGTGTTCTGGAGTGATGGTTTTTAATTTCCGGAGTTGTAAATCATCCTGCTTCAGTGTCTCACGCGGCCATGTACTAAGGCAATCATCTGGACTTCTTGTCCTGCGTTCAGAGACCCGTGAAGACCTAGCCGCGGAGCGTCTTGCTTGGGTATATTTTAGAGTGTTTTTCTCTGACTCGGTTTGTGTGTTGTTTTGCCCAAAGTATGCCAAGCTGTGTTGCTTCTAGCTCAGGAAACAAAATCAGTCTTATTCCTAGCTGTTGGTTGGAGGATCAGACCTAGGCAGAACATTTATTTTAATCTGTTTAACATCTATTAAGAAATACTGCATAGCCTATATATAAATCCAAGAAAAATACAATGTGAACTTAAAGGAGTTTCATGGGTGTTTTTAAAAACTGGATCCTCAATACATAACAAAAAAATTAGTATTTAGAAGCGTGAAACGGTTACAAATATTCCTGTAAACCGTGCACGGTAGAAGCATTTGTGTGTTGTTTTGTGGTTTCGAGTTGCTGTGGGGCTAGAGATTTATTTATACAGTTTTTTCTGTTTTCGTTTTGCTTGTTTGTCGGGTGGATTTATAAATCCCTTTTTTTTTTTTTTTTATGTAAGTCAGCTTTCTGTTGCTATGACAACATACCTGAGGCAGACAATGAAAGAAATTTAAGGGACATTAAGATTTGATCACGTCAGAAGTTTCCATCCATGCTCGGGGAAGGGGTCTGGTCATCTCTCAGTGGCCAAGAAGGGAAAGAAGAAAGAAGAGATTTGGACCTTAACAGTTCCTTCAAAGCCATACCATCATTCTTGTCCCTTAGGTCTGACCTCCATCACCTTCTAACAGCACCACAGGCTTGAGTCTTCAGCAAATGGGATCTATGATCCAAATGGGGTACTTCCTGGAAAAGCAGTATTGAGTGAGATTTCCTTTGTTCATGAGAGTCATGCCCTGTGGTAGAAGATGTTGGGGGCCACAGTGGAGTATTTGCTGATGAAAGTCAGCTAGTGTGTTGAGTTTGCACCGTGAAGTATTCAGCAGAAGTTCACACGTGGATGAAGGTGGAATGTGACCTTATCATTGGAGAATTCTAATCCGTATAGTAAACAGCGCACAAATAGGCAGGCACAGCTCAACTATGACATAGATATATGCGACACACATGGAGGGAGTCAGAGAAACAGCTCAGTAGTTAAGTGAGCGGACTGCCGCATGGGATGGACATGGAAGCGGAGAGACCACCGCGCGGCTGGAGAGTAGCCAGAGATAGCGTGGATTGATTTTGTGTTTTTGATAATTACCTCATCATAACTTAAGGGAGAAAGGGTTTGCTACGGCTTAAAGTTTGGGAGTATAGTCCTTCAAGGCTGGAAAGTCAAAATAGCAGGAGCTTAAAGCAGCTCCACATTACATCCAGAATGAGGACTCGGACACTGATGCACGCATGCGCAGCTTAGCTTTCCTTCTCGGTTCTGTAACATCCAGGATCTCCTGCCCACAGTACTCAGTTAACGTAATCAGGATGATCCCTCACAGACATTCGCAGAGGCGAGATAATGCCTCACAGGCACGTCCCACCTGGTTTAGAGTCTGGCAAGTTGACATTTAACACTATCACAGAATTAAATTCTTACTCTGTTAGTTAGTGAAGGTAAGAAAAAGGGGCCTGCTCCCCGAATATCCTGGAAAATATCTACGTATAGCTTAAACTTCAGGAGGTGATGGAGAGAGGGCAGGGATACGTTGTTTTTATATTTAAACCTTCCCAAACCCTGTGGGAAATAATTAAACCGTAGCAACTGAATCTCCAAATTATAATTTCCAGATGTTTCCTTCAGTGTGACTGGAGGAAGGAATAGATTATTTTCTAAATCGTTTACATTCGAGTTATTGGGCTTTAGATTTTTTTAAAAAAAATAAATAAATATTTCATCTGTAACTGTGATTTTAGCAGTATTACAGCTATCAGAGAATCTCATTTTACTTATTTGATATGTGCTTGGAATCATGACAAGCGTGGTCGCTCTAACAGGACTAGTGCCCTGGCCTTTCTTTAGGCTAACACTCCTTGTGTCACACTTAGTGGCCTGCCTCTGCATTCATTTTCGTATCTCCAATAAAAAAATATAGATAGATAGATAGATAGATAGATAGATAGATAGATAGATTTTAAATCATAGAGTATGAAAACACTTTCAAGGAAGATTTACATGAAAACATTAAGCAGGGAATTGTTATAAAAACAATGTCAAAGCTGGCTGTACCTAGAGGTGATAAGTGTCTGAGAAGCTGAGGCAGGAGAAATTATAGGCTTGAAGTTGTTACTGGGATAAACAGTAACAGCCTGTCTCAAAAAATAAAAACGAACCCAAACCAAACATATTAAGTTGGGAGTCCGTTCTGTTTATCAGACAGAACAATCTGGAGTGGGTGCAATAATGTCTATACTTAGGCAGAGGCAGAGTTATTACTAGTTCAACAGTTCAAGGGTCTACATAGGGCTACCTGGTAAGGCCCATTTCAAAGAAAAATAATAATAATAGTAATGATAATAGATAGATGATAGATAGATAGATAGATAGATAGATGATCAATAGATAAATAATAGGTGATAGGTGATCAGTAAATAGATGATAGAGAGATAGATAGAGATAGAGATGATCAGTAGATAGATGATAGATAGAAAGATAGATGATCAGTAGATAGATGATAGATTATAGATAGACTGATGTGTTAAAATCTCAGCTCACATCTGAACACAGCACACTGAAGCCAAGCAGTTCCACATGTGAGAGGTTTACTGGGGTGGGGAAAGAGAGAGAGAAAGAGAGAGAGAAAGAGAGAGAGAACGAGGTTGTGGCATAAAGAAGAGAGGGAAAGAGAGAGAGGAAGGATTGTTCCCCTTATTTATATGGAAAATGACATAATGCAGGTAAAGGTGGGAGGTGAGCCAAGTGGATTCTGAAAATATGGTAGCTGTTGTCTTGGTAACAGGTCTGTAGGTTGTGCTGTCACCTATGTGATATCATAGGTTTGGGAGGTCCTGATGCCAACATACACGATAGATAGATAGATAGATAGATAGATAGATAGATAGATAGATAGATAGATAGATATCAATAGGTAGATAATAGATAATAATAGATAATAGGTAGATGATAGATACATATATACATACACACATAGATAGATTGATAGATTATAGATAGATCATAGATAGATATCTCCCTACTACTGTTAATTTTTTTGTGCACTTACACTGTACCCCATCCCTGTCCTGAGGGACTCTGAAATCTTCTCCCAAACCCCTAGCATACTATATAGCGGTAAGCTACGCAAGGAGATAGGGACAGGGTAGAAAATGGTTGTTGTTAACCAGAAAGCTCTTCACTAATTCAGAAATTCCTTACAGGTGAATTATGTCATTGTCCCCTCATCTGTGACTGTGGCTGGGAAAGTCCAGCCCCAAACCTTTAGATTTCAAGTCATGTTGATGTCGACCCCAGCCTCTGGCTGGAAGCCCTGTTCTTAGGCCTGTTCTTCCTAGAACATTGACTGTTTTCTAATGAGTTAGCAACAGTTTGAGTTAGCAACAGGTTTTTTTGTTTATTTGTTTTTGTTTTTGTTTTTAATGGAGAGGGTAGTTTTACACGTCTCCTGAAGGGGAGCTACCTTCTTGTCCTTGTCATCTTTATAAGTGGACCCCGGCCACCTCAGATACCTCGCGATCCTCCAGTCAGCAGGTCTACTTTTCTAAATAAAATGTTCTCAGCCCCTGAAGAGGAGGACTTGGGTTTTCAGTCCAGAGGATCTCCTATGCTTTTGTAGCTATGTAATGGGTCCATGGGAATATGCATTTTTGGTTTTCCAGGGACTGATGGTTTGCTCTTGGATGCATGGTCTCAGGAATGAGCTGCCATCTGCAAGTCAGGGCTGGACCACACCTAGCTCTATTTACATAATACAATTGACAGAATGCCACTTTAAGGGAAAATGTAGTCAATGTCTGTTAGGGTTAATGTTTGGTAGGCTCTCTTAGGATAGCACAATGGTGTAGTAACAAGACCTTGGGCAGTTTGCTTGTAAAATGAGCAACAGTAAATTCCTATAATATTATTAAAACTGAGTAGAGAAAAGATATAATGTGCTTATCCTAGTGACCAGAACATATTATCAGTATCCAGTTAATATCAGTGATATTATAAAATTTTGTTTATATTAGACATGGTAAGTCGGTGCCAGTTGACAGAAGGGATGTCATTGAAAATCTGGGACTGTTAAACTTGGCTCTCTGCAAGCATCCTAATTAGAATCTTCTGTAGAAAGTGTTACTTATTCGGTCAGCCACTCAAAAAGTATTCACAGCATCTTGAACACTGTTCTAGATGCAAGGGACATTCCCGTAACTAACGGAAACCTGACTTTAGAGGAACTTATTCTAGAGCAGACAGACACTAAGGTAACTGAGATATATACCACCCCAGATAGAGGCTCTGCAAAAGGGGAAACAGAGTCAGACGATGAAATAAGAGCGAATCTCGCTGGAAACTTTAGTCTCTCTCCCCATCCCTCTCCCCCATTCTCCCTCTCTCTCTCTTGCTCTTCTCTCTCTCTCTCTCTCTCCCATCCCCCCCCACACAGAGGTAGAGGGAGATTCCTTGACATCTGAGACCCTCTATCAATCAAAGATGGCTTATAAATTTTGTCCAGTGTCACTTGTTATACCATTTATTCTTTGGTCTCATCTGAGACTTCTCTTTTTCTATTATTATTAATCATTTTACATTTCAAATGATATCCCTCTTCCCAGTTACCCCTCTACAAACTCCCATTCCATCCCTCCTCTCCCCTCTCCTTTGCCTCTATAAGAGTGCTCGCCCACCCACACACCCACTCCCACCTCACCGCTCTAACAATTCTCTACGCTGGGGTATCAAACCTCCACAGGCCCAAGGGCCTCCCCTACTACTGATGTCAGATAAGGCCATCCTCTGCTACATATGTATCTGGAGCCATGGATCCCTCCATGTATGTATACTCTTTGGTTGGTGGTTTAGTCCCTAGGAGCTCTGGGTGGTTCAGTTAGCTGATAATTGTCCTTCCTATGGAGTTGCAATCCCCTTCAGCTCCTTCAGCCCTTCTTCTATCTCTTCCATTGGGGCCTCCAGGCTCAGTCTGATAGTTGGTTGTGCGTATCTGCATCTGTATTGGTCAGGTGCTGGTAGAACCTCTCAGGGAACTCCTTGAGAAATCCTTCCTGTAAACAACAGCAAACACATCGGGAGACTGGTTCTAAACTGGAAGACAGGACAATTTCTGCAAGTGCTGGTTTTTGGAAAAGAAGACTCAAGGTCAGAAAAAGAACCTGAAGGCAGCGGGGACATAGTGACAGGACGGCAGCAGTCAGGAGAAAATGAATGGAGCCCAGAGTGGGTGGAGCAGGCTAACTTCCGGCTGCGCTCTGCTCCCCGGCAATGAAGACAGAGTGATTGAGCCAAGTCAGCACTTGCTCCTTACTCCACACAAACAGTTATCCTCCTGACTAACAGGAGGCTCATTAGCCTCTCGTCCCTGTTAATGCTTTCAGGACCCAACTCCTGTGGCTGTTAACTGGCCATGCTTACTCCTTTTCCTATGACTCATATGTTGCTCAGAAGTCACTGGCTTCCTGCAACTGTGACTCAGAACCTCCGGTCTCTCGAGGGTATGTCTTCAAGTGATGTCTTGACCCCTCCCACCCCCCCATGAAGCTTCGGTGATGTTGCCGCTGGCATCCTGGAAGCAAGGGCCATTGCCCAACAGGATATACTCTGTCTTGTTTAGTGTAACAGACATCTCTAATGGATCCTGAGAAGTGTGTCCCTCATTTAAGCTGCTCTGGAGGAACCACCTGACCAATAAGACATCTTCACGATGATGAATGAGGAAGCCCTGAAGTCACTCTCTCCTACAGCTGGGTTGGATAACTAAGCAGAGGAGAGGGGCTGCTGCATAGAAACCAGGGGCTAGGTTTTGTGGATATCTTTCCTTCCATTCTCTTCTGCTTTCATTCCCCTCCCCCCTCTTTCCCCTCTGGCTTTTTCCTTTTGGATGCTTTAAGAGCTGTTGGTATTGAATCTACTGCTGCTGTGAATTTTCCTTCCCTGTAACCAACCAGGAGACAGAGTGGAAGCATCCAGCGTGTGGGCGGGGCTACGGGGCAGAGTGTTTCAGTCCAAAGTGTGGGCGGGGCTACGGGGCAGAGTGTTTCAGTCCAAAGTGTGGGCGGGGCTACGGGGCAGAGTGTTTCAGTCCAAAGTGTGGGCGGGGCTACGGGACGCAAGTCTTTCCTAACCTTTTTAGGAGATGTGTGGTGATGTATTTTTTCAGGACGTGCTCCTGGAGTCTCGTGTTGATGTGAGAAGACCAATTGTGAGCTCAGCTTGTCATCTTTAAAAGCATGTGCTGGGTCTAATAAGGTCTCACAGAGCATTATCTTCTCCGCATCCATATCCTCAAGCCCCGATTAGGCCGGGTAATAGAATCATAGCGGATGACAGCTAGTTAGGAATCTTATCCTTCACTGGAGACCCTCTGGGAAGAAGGGAAGTGGGCATTTTGTAATAATCGTGAATTATGCCTGTAAAATGTAGAAGAAACTGCTTGGCGTTCCATCTCGATACAGCCCTGGCCCTTCAGAAATGGCCTGGCTCTACTGTTGTAGTCTATGCTAATAAAAAGGCATCTACCTCCATACTTAGTGGGATATACTTTTGATACTTCCGTTAGCTGTGAAAATATTGGAGCGATTGCTAGACAAGGCACACTTGTGGAGGCCTGCAGCAGTTAGCTTCCAGCTATTTGTTCTTTCGTGTTGTCTTTATCTGTCAGCCCATTCACATAGAGATTGTTTATGCCAGTCCAGAAAACATGGTGTGTTGAATCTACGCCATTTGAATTCTCCTGGAACACATGGTTTTGGAAGAATGTGGTAGAGGCTGGAGCGATGGCTCAGTGGTTAAGAGCATTGGCTGCTCTTCAAGAGGACCATAATTCAGTTCTCAGCATCTATGTTAGGCAGTTCACAAGCATCTGTAACCCCAGCTCCAGGGCATCCAACTCCTCTCCTGTATATATGAGCATAGCCACACAGAAAGGGACACATAAGTAAAAAATAAAAATCTTTTAGAAAGAGAGAGAGAACACAATGGCAAAGGGTGGGAGCAGGATTGTTGAAGCCGAGGAGACGAATGGCTGACCCTAATAACAGGAACAACTCTCAAAGGAGCAGGTACCCAAGACATATGTGTGGTCATTCAGATCCCTACTGTCAGCAGTAATCCAGGCTTCCTGAAGGACGGTCCACCTTCGACTATGGAAGAAATCACTTCTTATTAGATTAGGGGAAATGACCCCTAGGTAGATGCCTTGTGCTCATGACCAGGCAGGGGATCAACAGGTTTTAGACAGGGAAGGCTGGTGATACAAAGAACCAAACAGAAACAGCCTCCCGCCTCCCCTCACTCTGACTGTGCCATCCCCACAGATGACATCTCTGACCCCCAGAGGTCTGGACTCTCCTGTCAGTCTCGGTCTCTGGGTTTTGCTTTTATTCTTGACCTTGCCCGTCATTTCTGTGGCTAAAGGAGACTAGAACACATGGGAAGGAAACTTGTGGGACAATCTGAGGACAGCCAGTCTGGCTTTGTGTGCTGTTTTAAAAGCTCCCTTGTGGATGGCAATTGGCTGCCCACTTGGAGTTCATGGTGAGCTGAGTTTTTCCATGGGTTCCTATGAGTAATGTCGGAACCGCAGCCTCTGTCTGAAATGAGGAAGGAAACACAGAAGCGAGCACACTCTTCTGTAGGAGTTTACAGTTGCCGCCACATTAGTGAGGCCAGTGCTGCTGGAATTTTATTTCCTACTTTAGGAAAAATATGTCATGTTTTGGCCAAACGATGAACAAAGAAAAATCTGTGGAAACCAGGCCCTGGTGCAGAGTCTGGTTCGGCCCAGTACTTTGACAGGATAGAGAATAGATTAATATTTTACACAATACATGATTTCATGGGAAGACGGTGACTTTTAAAATCTCACTTTATTTTGATTTTTTTTTTTTTTTTTTTTGGTTCTGTAAGGTTCGTGGATAGACCCTGCTGGGAGGATGTAAGATTTCTGCTTTTTTTTTTTTTTTTTTTTTTTTTTTTTTTTTTTTTTTTTTTTTGTCAATATTGATAATATTATCAGGAATCCACAGTCTTTCATTTAATTTAAAGTGTGCCTCCCAAAGGCACAGCAGCCACCTCCAGATAAGTCTCTCTGAATAGAGACACATAAAATCTCAGGATTTGCTTTCTGTTGGCCATGCCATCTTGCCCAAGTTCCAAGTGCCGTGTTTCCTGAAAGCAGCCACAGATAATTCCAAGATATGGGACCAAAGCTGTCTTTAATCCAGTTCAGCCTGTGACCTTTGGCATTTAAAGAATATAAATTTCCAGGTGCCGCAGCACTGTTCTTTTCTCAGTTATTTTCACCCCCAACTAATTAAAAATTTAAAACCCAAGTTTGGCATGGTGGTACACACCTATAATCCCAGAACCTGGAGGGTAGAGACAGGAGAATCAGAAGTTCAAGGTTGTCTGAGCTAGATAGGAAGTCTGAGGATCGCCTAGACCACGAGAGACCCTGCAGCACAGAATAAAACTTGTAGATGATTTCGTTTGTTCCACGGGACACAGGTAGCTCTGGCCCTTGCGCTGGGCTAGCAGACGTCTTGAGAAATGATATCCTCTAGTTGCTAAACGTCAGTATAGAGGGGCTAGTTCTCGGGATTGACAGAATAGAAACATGAGCAGAGCTCTAGATATTTGTTGGCTGGGTCTTCGAGGATGTGTGAATCCAGGAGCAACAGAGAGAAGAGCTCTCCTTCCCACCCTTAAAGCAATGTCTGGCATTGGGGAACACCCTGGGGAACCATTTGGTATATGGAGTCTTCCTCTGATCTTCTCTGCCACTATCCCCTCTCTTCCTCAAACATATATGGAGTGCATAACACAGGCTGCTCTTGCTTAGAGCTCCACAGTGTGAATTCAAGGGCAGCTCATGCATGCTCAAAACCCGTCAGTGCACACAAGAGTGGAAGACCATGCTCAGGCCCGGCAGGTGTTTTAATGGGGAGACAGTTTGCTGCACCCCCAGCACCAGCCCCCGGCACCACCTACACCTCGTCCTCTGCTTGATCAGATGATGTTCCTGCCCTTTCCAAGCTAGAGTGACTCAGGACACCAAACGGTTCCCATGGTACCACCCTTCTTCATGAGCATTCTGTCCCATCATTGAGCAGCCTAGGTGACTTTGACTATCACACAGCGATCTCATTTTGAAAATTCAATTTCTTCACACTTTGTTCCTCTGTGCTCACTAAAGGAGTCTCATTTTGTATTCTTGGCCCAGGAGTAGTGCTGGTTTATGATCATGGGACCGTTCTGGGCTTCTGTTTCTTCACCCTTAAAAATGACGGGGTTTGATGGCAAGATCAGAGATTACATTTAGAAAAGATGAGTTTGTGTTTCTCTTCTTCGTTAAATAGTTCGCATCTTGGATTTTCTTCTCAGGTAGGAAATGCTTATACTTGTAAAACGTGGTAGGAAAGTCGCCATTATACCCCATGGTGGGATGCTCAGCGGCTCCCCTAGAACTCCAAGGTTCACCTGAATCTCCACCACGCAAGGACGTTGACCTCTGCCCGTGCGCCCACTCTCCAGCTGCAAGAGCTGTGAGATGAGCCACCAGAGTTTGGGAAACAAAATGTCCTGGCCAGGGGGTGGGTTGAAAGACACAATTATAGGAATTATTATTCCTCTTATTTAGTATAATTACAGACTGCCGCTCTCTGCAGAGCTCCAGAGAAAGGTTGAATCAGTTGGAGTTATTTATCCTGGAGAGGCGATGGTGGGAGGTTGGGGGTGGGGGGCAACCATGTTGAGTGTTTAAGAGATGAAAACCTGTCTCTTTTCCGCCAGTGGAGAAGGAAGTCGAAGACATTGGTAGTCGAGTTCAGAGAAGTGCAGCACAGTGCCCTGCCAAGAGGTTCAATAGTGCTGCAGAGCATGTCACTGGCCGCTAGAGGGAGGTCCCCGGGAAACCGTCTGTGGATAGAGCTTGGGTGTCCTGTCTCTCTCTCTGAGACTTCCACTGCAGGCACTAAAGATTGTATGGTCCACCAGAATTCTCTCGTTTTTGTTTTTGTTTTTTTTTTCTCTCTCTGTGTCTTCACCAACACTGTCACTATTGGTAGAGGCCACTCTAAGAGATGTGAGGGACCTCATTTGGAGGACTTCATCCTCCAAATGATTGGTGATGGCCCAATGCCTTCCAGTGCAATTGGTGGCCATTTGCATATCTTCTTTTGAGAAATACCTGTGCATCCTCTGCCTCCCTTTAAGTGGATTGTTTTGTTTTCAACTGTATTCAACTAAATGGGTTTCTTACACACTTTGGATGTTTGCTCCTCAACATTTTGACTATTATGTTCTATTGACTGCCAGTGTATCGCTGCACTGACTGCTTTTGTTACCGTGCAGGAGCTGGTTAGTTTTGGGTGATGCCATTTATCTATTCATCTTGGTGTTAGTGTCCTGAACTTTGGGTTGGCACAGCAATATTTTTGGTATGCATTGATATATGTGTGTGTGTGTGTGTGTGTGTGTGTGTGTGTGTGTGTGTGTATACATACACATACATATCCATGTATATGCATATATATGTATGTTTGTATTATGTGTGTATATATGTATGTGTGTGAATATATATATATATATATATATATATATATATATATATATATATTTGTATTATACATACACACACATATACATATATCAATGTGCTTGTCCCCACTTGCTTTCCATCCATCTATGGACTTGGGCTCCTTTGAGCCAGCGTTATGTGGATATTCAGCTCTGTCAATACCATTTACTGGAGACAGGTGGAAGGAGAGGTTCAGGTTGCCCTCTGACCTCCACATGTGCCCCTCAGCATGTGCACCCCTCTGTCTCACACTAGTGAACCAGTGAAATGGCTTTTCGTGGCTAAGAAGAAATTAAGTTTCAGGCCAGACCAGGCAATGCACCAAGACCCTGTCTGGAAAAAACAAAGGGGGTGGGGGAAATGCTAGTGTCATATGTGTCATATGTGTCGTATGTGTCATATGCACATCATATTTTCGATATGAAATCCCAACGTATCTAAGTTGTTCATTAAGAATTAACGTCAAGGGATGTTATTAAGATTATTAGCTGGCCGGGCGGTGGTGGCACACGCTTTTAATCCCAGCACTTGGGAGGCAGAGGCAGGCGGATTTCTGAGTTCGAGGCCAGCCTGGTCTACAAAGTGAGTTCCAGGACAGCCAGGGCTATACAGAGAAACCCTATCTCGAAAAACCAAAAAAAAAAGATTATTAGCTGTACTATGACTTGACACTATTAATCTTCATGACTGCTAACCCTCCCCTAAACACACACTTGTAGACACCTCCCCCGATGGCACATTCTCCCACTGAACACCGTCATTGATCGATTGTGTGAATATGATTACTATGCTGCCCCAACTAAAATGCTAGCTCCATCAAGGTGGATTTTATTGTCTTTCGATTTCTGCTATTCTGTATATAACCAAACCACCTTATAGTTTAGAATAGTGTCTGGCCAGCACTTAATTGGCTTTTTGTAAACACGCTTCATATGAGTAGACTTACCCTGGGCATTCCCAGAATCTGAGCCCACCAGATGTTTTAACTTCTTGCCTCAAAGAGGGCAGGAGGGGACCGAGTTTGAACAAGAGTGCCACTCTGCATAACAATAGACTTTTGAGACCCCTTGTACCAAAATGTGCAAACAGTAAAATGTCACCCGTGTGTTGTGTCCCCAAATCTAATAATCTGAATGGAGTCATTTACTAAGTTTCCTACCCCCAACTCCCAATGACAAGAGCATTGAGTCAGTATTTGTCACTGTATGCACATACTTTCATACATCTGCTCACCAGTACAGCTGATATAGGGAAAGAAAATAGATAATATGCAGGCTGGGGCTGGAGAGATGGCTCAGTGGTTAAGAGCACTGACTGCTCTTCCAAACATCCTGAGTTCAAATCTCAGCAACCACATGGTGGCTCACAACCATCTGTAATGAGTTCTGATGCCCTTTTCTGGGGTGTATGAAAACAGCTACAGTGTACTTACATATAATAATAATAAATAAATCTTTTTAAAAAAAAGTAATATGCAGGCTAATGGGAGACCAGAGCCACAGATCATGGTGACATCTGGAAGGGACATCAGAGCAGGGTGCAGAGATGGCTGTAGAGAAGCAGGCAACAGAAGCCAGCTCCCTGAGCGCCTCCAGGCAGCCAGGGCACAGGACCCAGCTGATTAGCTTGCTATTTTCAGAATTCCACATATCAGGACTAAGTCCTCTGAGCTTGGCTTCAGGCCACAGATATGGTAAGTCCTCAGTGGATTCTGGGAGATACTACACTGCTTGCAAGGCTCCCTGCTCTGGTCTGACCCCACCCCTCCATTTAAATAGCCGCTTCTCTGGCCAGCTCCTGTTTCCTTACTAGGAGGTCGGAGAGACGTCTTTACGTTTTCCAAGGCAGATATTTTTAGAAAGGATGTTCTGCCCCAAGTGTTAACTAATTGAGTTATCAGGTTTCGTATTTGGCCTCAGAGAATGGCCGTGGAAGAGCCAGAGGGCTTCCCAGAAGAAGTAAGCATTTAACCGCTTCTAAATTAGTGGGGTTTCCCCCCTTATGCAACTGTTGCTTTGCCCTAACTGATTGTATCCTTAAATATATGCCTGTATGTTGCTGGGGAGGGGAGAGATGGATCTGTTACTAAAGGCGTGAGCTCAGCACATGTAAGACGTCCTTTCTGTGTTGCTGGGATCTGGACTTGGAGGTATGTTTTGCCTGTGATGGAATGTGGAGTGTGTCCTGGAGCGACCCGGCTTACAAGGATGCTGCTTAGTAAAATGGAAGTAGATGGTGTGTGGCTGGGGACAGGGGAAAAGCTGCTGAAGGCGAAATCCTGAGAAGTCTCCTTGAGCCACACATCTCTCGAAATAAATCCTAAGGCATGCGACACAGCTTTTGTGGCAGGAATGACAATAAGGGGGACTGTGAAACTTCTCAGTTGGGGGAGGATAAAAGTTTAGTTTGGGAACTCAAATAAACGCACGGCGAGGTTATCACTAAAGGCTGGAAACTTAAGTTCTCTCCAATCTGGTTGACAAATACCTAGATATATGTAAGTGACATCGTCGACTGACTTTCAAGAGTGGACTTAAATAAGGCATTATCTCCTTACAGGATCCTACTCTGAAAAGGTAGAGAGGGTGGGTGTTTGGTTTATGGGACTAAAGCTTTGAGGTGTTTGCTTCTAGGCAACGTATGGGATTGCTAAGATGGCCATGCCGTGAAGGGCTGTGTATGATTGTGTGATGTCCTGTGTCTACCTCTGCCCTTCAGTCAGAATAGTTTGCTCAAGAACTTTTGTGCTTCCAAAGGGGGCGGGGGGTGCTTTACTAGGAGCACATCAGATCCTGGGCCCAGAGAGAACATGTCGGTTATAACGACTATAACAAAGACATTATAAAACATGAGAACATGACTACTTATTCAGGAAGTCAGGCGTGCTGATGGTGTGAGAAAGGGACTGTCATTTCACAGTCTCAAAAAAACAAAAAAACAAAAAAGGCAATCTAGAGAATTCTGCTACGGCTTTAAGTAGATTCAGGTGTCATCTTGGTACACTTCAAGACTGAGTTCTCTTAGCTGAAGTATTAACCCTCAGTGACCTTTGGGAAGTGTAACTACATTACAGCTAATGGATGGAATTTTAACCTCTGAGGGCCTCCGCCAACATTCCGTGTGCCTCAGACAAAGGCCTTTTCAAAAGAAGCTTTGAAATCCATAATATAGCTGTGCACTTTGTAACGCGCTAGGGACAGGAACGTACTGACAAGCATTCTAAAAAACTGTGTCACCCTAAAAGTAATCAATTTACTCACCAAGAATTATGAGCTATATTGTTGAATTCAGGTGTGTGTTCTGCTGCGCGGCTTACAGTACAAAAGCCTTACAGTCAGAATCAGAAGTTACTCAGCCCTGGCTTTGAGAAATACTAAATGCTCCCAATTGTTAGAGCTGAGCACAGATATAAGGAGTGTTAAAGAACGAGCCTGAAAAACACTGCTCTTTTACGAAGTAATGGGCTTGAAATTAAAAATATCTGAGACCTAAGAGGAATGCCAGGTCAAAGTGAGCATTTCCGTTCTGTTTCATGTCAGAATATATCAGCGCAGTGGTGAAAGCACCCGACCCCAGCCCATATGTGCAGAATTTTCTGTTTTGGTAGGCAAGCTGTTTAAAAAAAAAAAAAAAAAAAAAAAAAAAAACGTGTTATAAAATGACAGGCTGGATTTGAAGTTCCCATGCCCTGAGCGGTGTCTCTGGAAGGGTACTGACCCGACACAGATCACAGAGAAGTCCTGTCACAACAAGGCACAGATGATGCTGGACCAAGCTCTGCTGGAAAATGAGAAGGAATCCTTTCTCTCCCGGCTTCCTGCCTGATGTGAATGGAAGTGAGATCCATTTGCCTGCGTGAGCTTTTCTATGGAGACAGTCCTTGCTAAGAGGGTATAGTAGATAATTAGAATTTCTTCGTAAAGTGTTTGCTGCAGGGCTCGCCGCTGCTTCTGTCCAGTGTGTGGCCTCCACTGTGGTAGGGAGAGGTTTTCCTACAACAGTATGGGGTTTCTGTTGGGGAGCCACTGAGAGTGATTTCATACCCTGTTTATTGAGACATTAGCAGCACAGGCATAGATGGGTGCACCTTAACTAACATTAGAAACAGCCTCTCCCCGTCTGCTTTTAATCAAGTGTGTGGAAGAATTAGCTTTGACGTCAACAACTGCTAGAAAGTTAAGTCTTAAACTTGAGCCCTCGGATAAGGCTCCGGAATAAAGGTACTGCAATAAAAGGAATTCCAAGTGTAAATCGCTTGTAGTGTGGACTCTCAAAGCAGCTGCTGGTAAAAATTCTTTTAGGAATTCTCTCAAAACCCTAGGGAAGTACCGTACAGTATCAAATGAAAGTTTTTAGAATTATTTGGTTTTATGTCTTTCGACTCTGATCTCTTCTGTTTTGTGTCTGGGTTTTCAATCATCCATAGAATAATAATTGCATGTTCAGCTGGTGACGGGATCTCTCATTTTCTTGTTAATGATCTTTATTTCAGGAAAAAAGGACTAGTAGGATGGTGCATGTAGTCACGTAAGATCTTCAAGGACCTTCCTTGATCCATTTCAAGGAAGGCACCTAAAACTTCTCTTATGCTGCTCAGACTAGAGTTTCTTGTTTTGAGATGAAAGTATTTAGTGACATAGTACTCCCAAACATTTATTTATTATAAAATAAGTTTATTTTGATGATGGTATGATAGTGCTATAGATTTGCTTCATAATGCTTAATTTGCTTGATAAAAATGAAATTAAGCTAATATTTATAAACCAGAGGAAACTGAAAACAACTTGGTTTTTAACCTTCTCTATGCTTTTTTTTTTAATTGGGCATAAGGCAAAAGATACACTTGCAAACTATTTATCCTAACGCAAAATATTTGTATTTATATTTTCTTCGTACCAGCAAGAGCTGGAAATCAACATTAAAGTGTGCCACCCAATTAGAGTGTGGATAAACAGATGTCAGGAGATTATGTAACATCAACTTCAGTGTTTTATCAAGCAAATATCTACACCGACCAAGGAAACATACAAATTTTTTAGCGTGTAAGTCCCTTTAGGAGTCTCTATACTTGTGGTAGCATTCATTTTGGGGAAATAATTTTGGGTTGTAGGTACTATGGTGATTGTTTTGCTTGCTTGTTTCCTTTCTCCTTTAGCCAAGGGATATGTGACTTTTGACAAGTGCCAATCAGTAGCATTAAAGCCACTTTGCAAAATTGGGATGTGCTTTCAAATTCAGCTCAGAATTCTAGAATGTTTTGCACCTTGAACTCATTATTCTTGTATCTTACCGATTTCCGTGTTTCTACACACCTGTCGTGTTTTGAGACCACTTGGATAGATTATTAAGATAAGTCATTGTTAAACGCATCTTGGTCATCTCCTGCTCTCCACAGCAGACTTATATTAAGTTCTCAGGCTGTGCTTGTGAGAATTTTCACGCGGCCTCATCTTTGAAGAATACAGGCTCTCGTGCAAGAGACTAGACTTCTAAATATTTGTAAATGATTTAAAGAGGAAAATCCACCAGATAAGGGTCCACCTCAGTGACCAAAGCCAGCCTGTTAGTTCCAGTCTGGAAGTTTCCAACTGCAGGATTAGTGACCACAATGGTGTTTCCGCAGCAATGGTATGGTATCAATCATGAAGAACATTCATGTGTTTCTCTGCGGAGGCAGCTCCCACGAAGGGAGGATTGTAGCTATCCCCATATTCTTTCCAGGAACTTTGGAAGGGACAGTGTTCTTTCCCGGGGAAGTGTGTAGAGTTTATGTTTTGGGAATCTGTGAGAAGGGATGGACTGACAAGGAGACAGACAAACGCTGCTTGAGCAAGAACTAAGATGGTAGCACTCTGCACTGTGTAATGATGGTATAGTGGCTGGTTCTTTGTGTTAACTTGACACAGGCTGGAGTTATCGCAGAGGAAGGAGCTTCAGTTGAGGAAATGCCTCCATGAGATCCAGCTGTAAGGCATTTTCTCAATTAGTGACCAAGGGGGATGGGCCTATTGTGGGTGGTGCCATCCCTGGGCTGGTAGTCCTGGATTCTATAAGAAAGCAAGCTGAGCAAGGCAGGGGAAGCAAGCCAGTAAGGAACATCCCTCCATGGCCTCTGCGTCAGCTCCTGCTTCCTGACCTGCTTGAGTTCCAGTCCTGACTTCCTTTGGTGATGAACAGCAATGTGGAAGTGTAATGTGAATAAACCCTTTCCTCCCGAACTTGCTTCTTGGTCATGATGTTTTGTGCAGGAATAGAAACCCTGACTGAGACAGACAGTGACTCTGCTGAAGCTTCAGTTCCCCACTTTGTCATAGTTGTTGCTCTCTTCTGAGATGTTCTACCTGATATCACAATGCCAATCATAGAGAAGCAGTGCTGTAGACCCACCACTTTTCTTTCTTTCTTTTCTTTCTTTCTTTCTTTCTTTCTTTCTTTCTTTCTTTCTTCCTTTCTAGGTTTATTTATTTTTATTTATATGAGTACACTGTAGTTGTCTTCAGACACACACCAGAAGAGGGCATCAGATCCCATTACAGATGATTGTGGGCCACCATGTGGTTTGCTGGGAATTGAACTCAGGACCTTTGGAAGAGCTGTCAGTGCTCTTAACCTCTGAGCCATCTCTCCAGCCCAACCTAACACTTTCAAAGTGTGGTTTCAGAACCTGCAGATGACCCCAAGACCCTTCAAGAGGAAGGCTCTCACCTTCTACTTGAAGTAACAGCTTGAGGTCAGTATCCCTCTCAGACTTCAGCCACAGCAATACATATAGAATATAAGCATCCAACTGTCTTCTCCTGCCAGACCTTAAGACATTTGCATACCCTTAAAATAAAAGCAGTCTTTATGCCTTCTTTATTTCAGGAAGAAATATAATTGATATTTTCCCCATAACATGCATCTGATGGTTTCATGCAATAAAGTTGCTTTTATTATTTGAAAATAAATTAATTTTTTTCTCGTTTTATTTTTCCTGGGCATCATGAATGATAGTTGAGAATGGACAGGGCCCCCTGAGACAAGTTACCTCAAGGGATGTGGCTGTAGGTAGATTGCCTAGTCAGCCTTTGGCTGGTTTTATGCTCAGTTGCTAAGAAGCACTATGCAAATTAGGTCAGGCTCATGGATTTGGTCCCTGGGTGGACAGTGATAGCCACTTACTTTAATGGTCTCAACCAAACAACTTAGCATGCAAGCTGTAAGGAATGACTTTAAAGTAACGGTGATGGCCGTGGTAATCAGGGAGTCCTTTTGCGTTGTTTCATTTGTACCTGCCCTTTAGGTTAGCAGCTCGAATCTTACAGCTGTTTTTACTTTACAGAGAGGGTTTGTTACAGTTTGAATCGCCAGTCTTGTAAGATCACGTCACTTGTGAGTTGAGGAGCCAGGTTTGAAGAGAGGCATCAGGGGTACAGAGCCTAAAGCCCGGAATGGCGAAGCAAGCAATGATGGATTAGCCTAGCACTCGACATCCGTCCATGATAGACTAGCTCTGAACCAGCTCACTCGTCTTCATACGGGCGCAGCTCCTGGATGTTAGTCTTCACTCCCAGTCCGTTTTGTAGCATATCTAACTGTTAAAACCACAGTAACCCAAAAGTCACCTACTGCCTTGTAGCTGTTCAGAACTGCAGTTTTCAATAACCTTTCCAACAACCAAGATAAGCCACCTTGAGGATAGGATGAAGTCTTTTAAATGTATAGCCAAAACACACACACACACACACATACACAGAGCAAGCTCTTTGTCATATGTTTTCCTTGGACTTAAAAAAGTGGTTGATCACCCCATACGTATTTGCTCACTTAATTTTTTTTTTTTTTACTGTATTTAATGGAAAACTGATAATGTTTCCTTTTCAAATTTTAACCAAGGGAAGGATGGATGAATTAAGATACCCGAATCATTCGGTGTTTCTGTCAGGCTCTTGTCTGATTTCACTTACCTCTTCTTGGAATCCATTGTTATTCATAGTTCTTGCTCAGTACATTATCATATAGTGAGAACTTATTCAGGGCTGTGGATGTAACCCAGACGTCAAGTGCTTTCCTAAGCTGGGAGGGGTCCTGAGTGCAATCCCCACGACCACCGACCACCGGGACGGCAGCAGAAACACACTTCCTCACTGTGTCTTTAGCACAAACCTTTAAAACCTTCTTATTAGCCATGGTTTGACATGGAAAGGAAACGTTGGATAGACGTCCTGATTGATCATCCGACATTGGGTACGTGTGTTGAATTATCCTGTTCAACCCTTGGAATTATTAAAATTCAATTGGGAAGAACTGTGGCATATTGAGTCTCCTCTCAGCAGACTCATAGAAGGAGGATGGTTTCGTTTACCCACAACTCCAGCTGCACCATCTGGTGTACACAGTTTAGCATGATCAGTTCAAGCCTTCATCTCACCGACTAACGCCCCCCTCCCTCCCTCTGCTGCCGTGTGGCTCACCCTTCAATTCCGCCTGGCCTTTGGTCTCCAGGCCTTTAATTATCTAACTAGGAATCCTAGTCCGGCAAACTGTCATTTCCTGGCTGATCTTACCACAAGAGTGTTATTTGGAGAGCGCGCAAGTCAGTATTTTTGTTCACAATATTAAACCTGACCACACTCAGAAACAAAGTCAAAAAGAACTCAAGAAAATGTTCATCTACTCAGGTAAATTTTTCCCCTCTGTCTACCTAGCCCAGTTTTAATTTAGCCTATCGCTGCTTTGAGTCGCTAAGTTTAAATTGGTCCCCGGATTAAATATTTTAGGACGCATGCCAAGAGCTCCCACTTAATAAGGACCCCGAGGCTTGAGCTTTTCAACCTGGTTTTGGTTCACAATATGCTAAATAAATGGAAAAGTCCCAAGCAGCAAACGTATTTATATAATCCCCCCCCCCCAGAACACCGGAAGTTGCTTCTGCGCAGATTCTGAGTGTCTGCAGCATCCAGTAGCATAGTGGGGTATTTCTAAAGCCGCTGTTCTCGTTTAGCTAATCCATGGGATAAATTCATATTTGTCTTGTTAACAAAGACCTCCAAGTTTTGATTGCATGATACTCTCCTACTTAGCTTTCTCTTTAAAAGACAGACCGGTCCGCCACCATTGTCATACTGTCGCGTGAGGAGTAGATCCTGTTTAGACCTAGATAAGGGACTTGTGTTCTCTAAGCCACATGAAGTGACATGAATTGTTGTTTGCGGAAAGAGAGGTTGGATCAGTGGAATTTGGAAAGTGCATCCAAATTATGGGCCCAAGTGGGGGGTGCAGGGAGCAGGGGAAGCTGGGAGGGGGGGTGCAGGCTGGGAGGGGTGCAGGCGGGGAGGTTCAGCCAAGTCATTCTAATTTACACTGTAACTGTAGTGTTGTAGTGGTGTCTTCTAGTAACATGAAGGATAGAGAAAAGCATTAACCACGTTGACCAGTTACTTCGCTGCTGATGTGATTAAACTCTTGACAAGAAGCAACTTGGTGGGAAAGGCAGGCAGCTTAAGTCTGAGGTGGCTGCAGACACTGCCTCTGCAGTCCTGAGGCAGTGGGGAGAAGTGAGGCAGCCCTCCAGTGAGAGACCCACTTCCTTCAGCGTGACTCCACCTCCTAAAGCTTCCACGACCTTACAAAACAGTGCCACCTGCTGGACACTAAGTGTCCAATCATAGGCGCCCGCAGGGGACATTTCATACTCAAATCATAGCCCCACGGAGCCCAAGTGACATTCTGAATGGTTTTTCTTTCTTTCAGTTTTCTGGTCATACAAAAGACAAGGCACGGTGACCTTTACTTACCTCAAGAAATAAAATGCGCTTTAAAAAAATAGAATTGTAAATTTTTGTTCTGTAACATTACAAGCTACTGGCTGATACTGAATCACTATTGTATCAAATCTACTGGTTTTAAGCTCTACACTCACTATTTAATAAACAATATTTAATACACTCACTAATATTTAATATCTAACACACTCACTATTTCATAAACAATATTGCAGTGAGTCAAAGCAGGTACATAAGGACCTAGTATACTAACCACATTGTAAATAAAGACTTCATGAGATACATCTAATGTTCCTTGGGGGATGGCAGGGCCTGGTTGTTCCAGACAACCACATTCCCTGGTATCCAATACTTTGCAGGCTTCCTCTAAGTCAGGACACGATCATGTGAGGAAAACCAGAGACAAAGGAACCAGATGATGACCGTGACCAGAACTAAGCAGGGAATGACTGAGCATGAGAAAGGTTAAGGTCCCATGACTCTGCTGTTCTTCTCAACAGACAGAAAAGGATTTGGGTCTCACATAATACTGAGGACCCCTATCATATATAGACTATATATGATACCTCATATATAGACAATATCAAGGTTAGCTGGTGTCTTCTTCCAGTCCCCATTGCATTCTCCTTTGGGAAGAAAAGAAAGTTCCTGAAATAAATGTGGTCACCAAAAGGACTGAGTTTCCTTGAATTTATGTGTTCAGATAAGGAAATTCTCTGCCTGCAATCATTAACATTGACTGTCAACAAGAGGAATCTGGGATCGGCCAGGAGACACGCCTCTGGGAGTGGCTATGAAGGAATTATCTAGAACTGGTTAATTGAGTTGGGAAGAGCCACCTGAACAATGGGAGGCACCATCCCATAGGCTGTAGTCCTGGGCTGAATAAAACAGAGAGAGTGAACTGGCTGGGCACTAATACCCATCTCCCTCAGTCTTCTGATAGTGGATACAATATGGCCAGCTGTCTCTAGTTCATTACCATGTCCCCAGGGTTCTAGTTTCATCCCAAAACAAAACTAAAGAGCAAGCAAACCAAAACATAAGGGAGAAAATGATTTATTCCACCTTAACATTCTAGGTTCCTGACCACCATTGAGGGAAGTCAAGGCAGGAACCTGGTGGCTGCCCTGTTTGCTATTCACACATCTTACCTCTGATGGAGGTACAGCATCCCTAAAGGATGTTGCCTGCTGGCCCACAGGCTGTTTTATTCTCATCTATGTTTCTTATATGGTTCAGCACCACTTGCCTAGGGCTTTTACCACCCACAGTGGACCCTCCAACCTCAGCAATCAAGAAAATTCCCCACAGACCAATCTAACCTATAGGCCAATCTGACCTAGGCAGTTCTCCAATTGAGATTTCCTTCTCAGGTAATTCTGGATTGTATTAAGTAGACAGAGTTAACCAAGATGCCCACCATAATGGATTGAACCTTTAAACTGTAAGCCAAAGTAAACCCTTTGTCCCTTAAAGCTGCTTTTATCTGGGTATCTTATCACAGCAACAGGAAAGTAAGAAACCAGCACTGTTCACAGGCCAAGGCTCCTGAGCTCTGACAAGACTGCGGAAGACGTTTCTTCCATTGTGTGGTTAGCACTTCTCTTGTGTCTCTTTGTTCCCAAAGCTAAATCATGCCCAAGTGCAGCAAAAGTTTCAGGCAAGTCTGGTAATAAATATATCTGCCAAGTATAGTTCTTAAAAATGATTTCTATGCCTGTGGTTACTTTTTAGGCTATTGATACAATTGGTTACATATCAGAGTGATCAAAGATTTAGTGTAAGATTTAAGATTATTGTGTCCCTTTTGTATGGCTTTACAAGTACCAACAAGCTTGCCCTGTACAGAGATACCCTAGAACAGAATAAAGTGAGTGGTTCCTGTTAAGGTTAAGGATCACAAATACTTTAAATGAGTAACCGCACCTATTTTCACACTATCCTAGCCACAGGAGAACTTTAATTAACGTTGTTACAGTCTTTGATAAATTGGAACGTTCACAATTCACCATTAATTATAGGAGTGGTGTCTGCATGCTGGAGGTTATCAGATCATCTGATCACATCACTGTGTCAATTCCTAAGTGTTACTTAAGTATCCTGGTAGCATAAAGACAAGTGTCCCAAAGCCTCTGCAGCGTCTAATAACCTCCATACTATAGGGACTGAGGTTTTAAGTCAAAATGGCTTGAAATTCCACTAGCACAAATCAAAACAAAATGCTTCTGCATTGACCTTGTAGAATTAAGAAGTCACAACTCTTTTCCTTTCCTATATTCTATCCTTTGACATGAAAGTGAACCAGGTGTGTGTGTGTGTGTGTGTGTGTGTGTTGGTAGTGGTGGTGTAATTTGTTGGTTTAGAGACATGGTCTCACTATATAGCCCTGACCTTGACCTGGGATGTTCCTCCGACCTCAGTCTCCCAAGAGTTGTGATTATAGGACTGAGCCTTCCTGCTTAGGCTGAAACTTGGTTCCTGGATGCCTCAGAAATGTTAAGATCAATTTGCATCCTGTTCTGTAGCCAGTGTCAACTTTATGTTGGAAAACCTTGGAAAATAACTCACCCTTTACCCGCCAACCCCAACCCCCCACCAACATCCCAGTGGTAAAAAATTAAAACTGTGTCTATATTTTTATTTCTAATCTGGCTCCAGTTAAAAGCTCAGAGGTCAGCGTACTGAGGGAGGCATGAAGTCCCTTGGGGCTAAGACACTGGCTCTTCCCTCAAAGGTAAACCACTTCATCATAGACAGAGGACAGTTGGGGTTTATCTGAAGGTAGCATGGGCAATCTCTTCAAAACACCACCTTTGCAAAAACAAAAACAAAGGCCTATACCAGTGCCTTGTGTGCTTTTGAGCCCCTCCCATCCCCCCGCCTCCCAGGTTTAAAGATAACAGTGGGATGTTGTTTTGCATTCAGTTTGAGAGGAAGCTCTCTGCACAGATGCTCAGCATGTTGGAAATGTACAACAGCAGGGCCAGCCTGGCTGAGGTCCCAGTGTGAAGACAGTAGCCATGCCTAACGTGTTAGGGGACAGTGGCCTCATTTTAGGGAAGAACTGAGGTTCCTTCCAGGCAGAATCCTAGCAGAGAGGCTGTCACAGGAAATGCACGGATGCGGCTTTGGATATGAGCTGCCTTGACAAAGATGACTGCTCACTCACATAGATAGCCTTCGGTAGCATTGCCTACACTCATTAAGTAACTACCCACTTCCTTCCCTTCCTCTTCTGACTGATTGACGGGTAGAAAGTGCTGGCGTGCTTCCAGTTACTAGATAGCAATTAAACAGAGCAAAAGCAGCTCCCATCATTCAAGGCTCCATTAAGCCCTTGCCATGTGACGATGCTTTAAAAGTTCTCTTGCATTGAAGACCTGCACCCTACTTCCAAACACATGCCTTACAAAGAATAGGGGAGCATGGCGGGGGTGGGGGTAAGAGGGGACTTTCAGGATAGTATTTGAAATGTAAATGAAGAAAATATCTAATAAAAAATTGGAAAAAAATGAATTAGAAAGAAAAAAAACAAAAAAAGAATTGTTCTGCCTACAGGTAAGCACCCCTTGAGTTGGGCAGCAACTGGAAAGGCCAACAAGGCACTGGAAGATCTGGGCTTTATTGGCAGGCAGCATGTTGTAGCATGAATGTCACACTTGTGTGACATTGTTTGAGATTGTGCAGCTGTTGGCATTCTTTTGGACTTAGTGGAAGTCGAGACCAGTGAGAGGGGGAAAGATCTGGAAAATATCACACCATGTTTTACACTCCAACTTCTGGAGACTCTGAATGGTCACTGTGTCCGCTTGTGTTCCAGTGTGTGATTCAGCTCCAGCGTTGTTAGGGGGAGTAAATAACCATTTAATTTTGGTGTTATCTTTGTTCTTTTGAGTCTGAGACCTCCTCATTTAACCCAAGCCAGCCTTGAATTTCCAAGCATCAAGTCTCCCAAGTGCTGGGGCTGTAAGGTCACAGGCTGTATCATGTAAGATTATATGCAACATTCTTTGTTTGATGTGATTAACAAGGGGTGCTGATCCGCACCTGACCCCCAAAGCCTTGATCGCAGAAGGACAGAGTCCTAAGGCACTCAACTTATCTTTGATGAAGGACATCACTTTTCTAAGTAAGCATTAGTCCACATTTGTGACCAATTCTGCAATGAGGCTCTGCTTATGTTCCAGAGCTGTAAATGACTTCGGAAGTTTTCCTAAGCAGCCTGCCCTACTCTGTAAGGGTTCTCTTGGATGAGAACAATTTATACATCTGTTACTTTACTCACCAATAAAGTTCGGCACTGTCAGAAAAGGCTCCTATCCTTAATGTCTTGATATAATTTTGTCTTTGGAAAGTGAGCCATAAAAAGGTTGAGGGAAGGTGAGGTCATGTTAATCTTGAAATAGTTTTAAAAGCTAAATATTTATTTGGGACCTAAGATTTAATATCTCTCTCTTTCTCTCTCTCTCTCTCTCTCTCTCTATATATATATATATATATATATATATATATATATATATATACATATATATGTGTGTATATATGTATATATACACATATGTGTGTGTGTGCATGTGTGTGTACATGTATGTTTTGAGGCAGAGCCTGAGCAGTGTGCACCATACCTTGTTAAGACCTTAATATTCCTCTACATGTATTAAAAACACCTCCAAGCCAGGCGGTGGTGGCACAAGCCTTTAATCCCAGCACTTGGGAGACAGAGGCAGGCAGATTTCTTAGTTCAAGGCTAGCCTGGTCTACAAAGTGAGTTCCAGGACAGCCAGGGCTATACAAAGAAACCCTGTTTCAAAAAACGAAACAAAACAAAACAAACAAACAGAACACCTCCAAAATGCCTCTCCCACTCCTTGCTTTTCCATTCAGATGATTTCTCCCAGATCAGCAGCCTTTTTATTTCACTTTTGGTAGGCATGTGGTTCTACGCCTTTGTCTAAGGTCTGTGTGTACGTGGCCCTTGTCCAATGCTACGTTAAGGTTACTGTTGCAGAGACCACCTTACCTGTTCGTTATCTCTGTGGTGAAAACACACCCTGCTCTCTCCTTCAGCCTTCTGGACACACAGTTCAGTGTGAGCGGCAGTCCCCTGCCCGTCCAGTAGCTCAGCAGAATGTACTCTTTCTAAGTGCTGCATAGTACCGCTGGTTAGCCTTGCCGTGCGCATTCATCCCCCGACACTCCCCTCCTTCTCCTCACCAGCCGTTTACTTCCAACTTCTATAAGATCAGCTTCGAATAAATCCACACGTGAGTGAGGCCATGTGGCATGTCTCTTTCTCCACCTGTCATATTTCATTTAACATCTCCAGATTCATCCACATGCCTACACTGCGGTTTTTTTTATGGCTGACTAGGATCCCATTGTGTATACGTACCGTGTTTCTTTAATCTGTTTCTCCACTGATGGATACACTGGGTTAATTTCGTGTCTCCTTGAATATTGACAAAGCAGTATTTGAATGATTAACTGATTCAGAGTCCCTTGTCCTAGGATGTGCATTAGACTCAACTAAGCTATCTTTGTCAGAGCATCTCATCTCTGGGGTAGGAAATGTGTGTGTGTGTGAGTGTGTGTGTGTGTGTGTGTGTGTTGGCAGTATGTCCTCTGTTCTTTAGGCTGTCAACTGGGATAATTCACAGGCTATGTGCTGACTCTCCTCAGAACAGAGACAGCTCGGAACAGCTTCCTTGCTTCCAGATGAAGTTACATCTGCTGTCTCAGGCACTGAAGCACTTCCCTGCATCTCCCTTTGCTTCTTATCTCAGGGCGGGGGGGGGGGGGCGTTCTTCTTTACCAGAGAGATTGTCCTTTCTACTTCTGGTCCTTTCTACTTCTGGAACCTACATAATCTTTTCTTTTCTCTCTTCACCAACCAAGCATCACTCTAAAGTCCTGCTTCCTCCTCTGGTTTCCCCAGCTGCACCTCTGAGTTCCAGGAACAGGTCTGTTGTAGGAACAGATCTTTCCTGACTCATCACCGCAGACTTATATGTGAATCCTCATTCTCTGTGTGATGGTTCCCTTGAGCTATAGGATAAGGACCAATTGTCAATAAGAATGCAGTCTCTCCTTATGGGACAGCAGCTAGTTCTTAAGCGTAGGGGGTCCAGCAAGACCAAGGAGTCTATCTGAAATAACAAGTGGGTGTCTTTGAGCTGGACCTAGGCTTTTCATTTGTGAGTCTGCTGGAGAATCTTCTTGTGGGGGAGGTATGCAGCAGACTGATAAGCATCATTAGGAGACAGGTGGTTCTGGATGAGGCCATGGTGTTAGGGGACTGTGAGTGTCAGTCCAGGAATAATACATTGTCTAGGGTGCCTTCAGGAAAAGTGTTCCTGTCTTATCTCAGATCTGAAGAATGTGTTTGGGGCAGGTTTTTTAATGACCTTTGGAATTATTCCATTGAATGGATAGAAAGCATTGACTTAGAAGCGGATGCATGAGAGATGCTGAGTTAGAAGCAGCATCTGTCAACCGAAATGTATCCTCTAACACCAGCGTCAAAGCAGATACAAGCACATGCCCTTGGGTTGAAGTTGAAGATGGGCATGTAGAATGGCTTACTGAGCTTTGGTTCTCACCACCCCCAGCACAATCAAGGCACAGAGTTATGGAGATCCAGTTTGAAAGGCACTGATGTGGACAGTGTGGGCTTGTGATCCTGCATTTCCGTTCTTGTTGATTGCTTATTGGCTGTTTCTGGGGACAAGATACTCAACTTGTGAAACTTCTGCTTCTGTAGGAAAGATTCTTTTCTTGGTTAAATATGTAAGAAATGACAGCAAGGTAGCTCAGTGATGGGCTGAGTTCAATTCCCAGACCTATGTAAAACTGGAAAGAGAGAACCAACTCTACAAATATGTCCTCTGACCTTACACCCACACATCCTACCCTCTAATGCCCACACATATACATCGTACACACATACACTAAATTAATTCATTAACCAACTAATTAACTAAAAATTAAAGCAGAATGACTGATAACCATGAGTATATAATTAATAACATGTTATAATAATATATAAAAAGTGCTTTCCTGTCAAAGAAGGCCCTAAGCAAAGTGACTATGGTATGACTTGATAAGAACTAAAAGTGATGTTTTGTGAATGTATAAAGATTGTTCCACAGTTATGACAAATTAAACTATTGTACCTGGTGTTTTATCGGTTGGGTTGGGTAGGTTGGTTGGTTGGCTGGTTAGCTGGTTGGTTTGTTGGTTGGTTTGTTGGTTGGTTGGTTTGTTGGTTGATTGGCTGGTTGGCTGGTTGGTTTGTTGGTTGGTTGGTTGGTTGGTTGGTTGGTTGGTTGGTTGGTTGGTTGGTTGGTTTGTTGGTTGGTTTGTTGGTTGGTTGGTTGGTTGGTTGGTTGGTTGGTTGGTTGGTTGGTTGGTTGGTTGGTTGGTTGATTGGCTGGTTGGCTGGTTGGTTGGTTGGCTGGTTTGTTGGTTGATTGGTTGGTTTGTTGATTGGTGGGTTGGTTGTTGATATTTGTGATCTGGTTATCCTGTACCAAGGGTCTGACTAGCTAAGCAGCAGAGATGGAGGATAGGAAGGAGTTGAGTTTATTTTCAGCTGCAGAGAAAGTCCAAACTTTGGGAAAAGAACAACAAAAAATCATCCTTTTGAAGAACTGCAGAGGGCAAACATTACAGGGAAGCAAGAACCATATAGTTGCATGAACACAATGTAGGGGACAAAGCCTAGGATATGTCCAGGGCCCCTGCTCTATCAAGAAGCCCCACAGTACTTGTATTGAATGGCATTGACAAAGTGGACAGGAGATAAACTTGTCAAATAGGAAATAGAAGACGAGCCTGCCTGGCTCCATTTTACACAAGACAAAAGGAAAAGAAAATCTCCTCCTGAGGACTGTAACCCTCCGGAATCTCTACTATCATTACCAGTTTGAAATAAAAATTCACATGTGTTTCCAGAAGATGAGCAATCCTAAAAGCAAACATTTGTTTTCTAACTCCCCTTGGGTGGCAGAGCCTGGCAGAAGTAAGTTCAAGTTCCTCTTGAGCTATGGCAGCATTGGCAGATGTGCTAAATAAAACATCACCAAGATGGGGGCTGGAGAGATGGCTCAGTGGTTGAGAGCACTGACTGCTCTTCCAGAGGTCCTGCGTTTAATTCCCAGCAACCTCATGGTGGCTCACAAGCATCTGTAATAGAATTCGATGCCCTTTTCTGGTGTGTCTGAAGACAGTGACAGTATACTCACATATATAAAATAAATAAATCTTTTTTTAAAAAAAAATCACTCAGAGCCATTTCTAAGAAATATGGGCTCCCAATCAATAATTTCAAACTGGTAAGTTGGTACATTTGCTTTGTTTGTTTATTTATTTATTGTTGTTGTTGTTGAGCTTTTTCCCCCTTGAGATAAGGTCTGTAGCCTTGGCTTGACTCAGAGCACTCCTTCTATCTGAGCCTATCGAGTCCCAAGTGCTGGGATTATGGGCATGGACCACCACATACAGTTCATGATTAGCTAGTAGAGTTGAAGCCCACTCTTAGGACAATGATCCACACCTAGACTCCAGTATGAAAACACTAGATGGTTTTCATCCCTTGCTGACACACCATGTACCATGAGAGGTTACCTGTCCTTACCTCTGCCCTGTGTGCCTCTGTAAAGTGAGACTAGTCATTCTACCTACTGAGCTTTTCTTCCAGGATGGGCAAAGTGAAGTTTTTTTTTCAAGTCAAGTGGCTTAAAGTAACAGGGCTTTGTTCTCTCAAAGGTCTGAGGGCTCAAGGGCCAAAACCAAGGCATGAACAGTTGCAGCTGTGTCAAGTCAAGGGCCCCCACATGGTTATATCTCTCTAGGGTTGTGTGGATAGATGCTTTCCTCAGGACTGCTGGTGGCTTTAACCAGGGTAACATGCCTCTTCTCTCTGCCTCTGTCCCTGAATGGCTGTCTCTTGCTCATCAATGCGTGTTCTCACCATATCAGGATGCTAGTAAGCTTCAGAACTCATTCTGACTGTGCCCTTATCAAACAAGACATATCTCTGAAGTTCCTACTTCCTGATAAGGTCATATGGTGAGGATACGGTGGACATGAATCTTGTAGGGGACACCACTCTGCCTTCTTGAGCACCTTATGGAAGTATTACAAGAATTGGGTCAATTCTGAAGTGCTTACACAAGTAGCATATACTATAGTAGGTTGCAATGATGTAACTGAGTTAACATGACTATTTGCATATTGTCAGGGGTATGAAGTGTGGCACACTAAGGAGACTGGTACTTAGAAAACGGTTGTCCTTTGAAGCCACTGGACTCTACTAAATAGTGTCAATATCCTAGGGCAGGTGAGGAGGCCTAACTAATCCATACTAACGTGTGCTTCGGTCCCTGCAGCTAGTTCCTTAACAAGAGACACCTTATTCCCTTCCTGTCCAAAAGGAGGGCCAAGGAAACAAGGTCTTAAACTATGTCAAAAGGGATTTTCAGCTTCGCGTTGTTCCTTTGGGCTGCTGAAGGAAAGCCAGTGCTGTCTGCCGATTTGCATTGAGCTCTGATTCCTGTCTCTGTGAGCAGTGCTCTCATCTGTGAGGCTAGCTGCGCAGGAGACCTGAGCTTCTCTTTCTGCCTGAATTCCCTCCATGGATATTGTCAGCTGTCATCCTTAGATGCCTCTTTAAATAGAACATATGAAGGGGCATTGTTCAGATAGGATAATCAAGATGAGAGGGGGGGAAGAAGAAGAAGAGGAGGAGGAGGAGGAAGAGAAGGAAAGGAAAGGAAAGGAAAGGAAGAGAAAGAAAGAAAGAAAGAAAGAAAGAAAGAAAGAAAGAAAGAAAGAAAGAAAGAAAGAAAGAAAGAAAGCGGGCTGGAGGGAAAAGGGAGGAAGGCAGGAAGGAAGGAAGGAAGGAAAGGAGGGAGGGAGACTGTACCCCATGTTAAGGATAACCCTGGTTATTTGAGGAGACAAGAGTTTAAATGAGGTAGTAAGCCTACTATAGAGTGGTATGGAGCTTCTTAATGTCAAGCAAACAGTAATACATAGGTGTGACAGAGGATCCAGACTTAATAACACCATTTTTCATGTCTGTGAGGCTACAAAAAGCTACCTACAATCAGTAAAAATAAGTTAGTGTTCAACTTGGGGTCTTTTTCGGGGGGCTAGCCACGTGTACTACAGCACTTTCTTAAAACACACTTGCTCACAAGGGTGAACCACTGGAAATTTTCCAGGACACCGTGTTGCTAGGATACTGCGTTGCTAGGATACCGTCCTGCTAAACCCAGGATGTATGGTAGGCTACATAGATCCTTTCCAACTTACAATATTTTCGGCTTATGATGACTTTATTAGGCCATGGCATCAAGTTCAGGGCCAGCTTTTCTACCCTGTTGCCTATACAAGGTGATTTGGAAGGGTGCAAAAGACACAGAGATGAAGAAAAACCTAGCCACCTTTGTCCATGCCAAGTTGTGGTGTGGCAGCTCACATGCAGCTGATGCGTGCCACTATGTATATGAGGCAGAATGATGTACTAAGTCACCTTCAGATGGTTGAGAGGGGGGAAATGAAATGCTCCTAGAACTTAACTCTGTCTGTGTCGTCCTGAGTTATCATTTTTCTTCAGGGCTGTCTTGGTTCCTGTGTTCTGGCTTCTCCCCTCAGTAACTGTCCCCTCCAAGCTGGTTGCTCTACTGCGACAGTGGTAAGGGCATGACCAAGGTCTGGGAACAGTGAAGATAACTGTTGCCCGTTCCTGAGCCTCTTGATGTTCTGAGGCTGTGAATAAGCCGACTCAAAGAACCGGCACCAGAGTCTTTCGGTAGAGGAAGCAATTGGAAGCTGTGCACTGGAAGGGTTTTATTTTATATATATCTTTTTGTTTAAGGCATATGGTGGGGTTACACTTGGCTCTGTGTATGTGTGGCGGTCAGACAACAATTGCTGGGAGTTGGTATTGAACTCACACTGTCAGGCTTGGTTGCAAACCCACTGAACTGTCTCACCAGCCCTACTATAGAGTGTGTCATCAATACAGTATAATTTTCTTCAGTAGAAAACAAAACCTTAGCCTCCCGAGATACATATACATTACATATACATTATATACACATATATATTACATACATATACATAAACATTACATAAATTACATATACATATGCATCATGAACAGCCCTCTTGTGGTGTCCAAAGGGCATTGTTTCCAAGATACCCACCCCTACCTATGCCAAGGTCCTTGGTACCCAAGTTCCTTTATAAAATGGTATAGTATTTGCATAGAACCTATGCATAGAATCCATATGCTCCAGATGGACTACTTACCACTGATGTCACATAAATGCTGTATGTAAGTACATTTTACACTATAAAGTCATGATACGCCAAACCCACAACCACTATCCAACACACACAGTGCAAAATGGTATGGCACCCTGGAACAGAGGCTGACCATGTGTGTTATCTGAAGGAAGACAGTTGGTGACTTGTACCAGTCTCATGAGCATCCATACCTCAGGTAGGTTAAAGCAAAAGAAATCTAGGATTAAGAGAGAGTTGTCTCAAACTGGCTGAGTGTGTTTTGCTTTAGAATCTTGGGAAGACTTTTTTTTTTTTTAAGGAAAATGGGCCACGTACAAACTTGCCAGATCTTTTTTAAATCTGGAATCAGTTCAGAGGCTCTTTCCCTTGAATTCTCACACCTCCTTTTAGCCCCCTGAGCTGGAATTTTTAGCTACCCGAGTCAGAATCCAAATGCATACATAGCTCCCTCCTCTGGCAGCTGAGATGGGAAGGCCAGCTGATGGCGGTCCCGGGTCGGCACAACAGCACAGCCTTTCCATGCACATGCACCGATAAGCCATCAAGCTGGCACGAGGGTCAGAGGTTATCGTCCAGCAAGCCGTCCTCGTGTAGCTGGCTCTGTCTGCACTTAACAAAGCCCACCCTTCCCACAGTGGAAGAGCTTTTACGCACTGTAGCTTTTCCTGAATCCCTGTGAATTGTTTGACTGATCTGAATTCTAACACACACATCCAACTCCCCCCTTCTCCCCTCCCCCTCTCTCGTTTATCTACCCTGTGTAAATGACTCACATGCTTAATGCAAAATCTGATTTTATTTTAGCAATAAACTAACTAGTATCAAGTAAACTCTATGAAAGTAGTTGTTATATAGTAGTATTTAAAAATAAAAACGAGCCACAGAATAAATAAGCCTATCCTTATATACCTGTACAGGCCTCTTTTTTTTTAAAAAAAAAAAAAAAAAAAGGGCTGGTAAGATGGCTCAGCGGGTAAGAGCACCCAACTGCTCTTCCGAAGGTGCTGAGTTCAAATCCCAGCAACCACATGGTGGCTCACAACCATCTATAACGAGATCTGACTCCCTCTTCTGGAGTGTCTGAGGACAGCTACAGTGTACTTACATATAATAAATAAATAAATAAATAAATAAATAAATAAATAAATAAATAAATAAATGTATCCTTGATTCCTAGCTACATAAGTCCATATATGTGGATAAACAGGACAGATCCATATATCTTGGGTTGGTGTCGCTGCTTATATTACTGCAACAGAACACCATGACTTGGTAAAGCAAGTCAAGGAGGAAAGGGCTTATTTGGCTTATACTTCATTGGAGGAAGCTAGGGCAGAAACTCAAGCAGAGCAGGAACCTGGAGGCAGAGGCTGATGCAGAGGCCATGGAGGCTGCTTACTGGCTTTCTTCCCCTGGCTTGCTCAGCCTGCTTTCTTATAGAATCCAGGACCACCAGCCCAGGGACGGCACTGCCCACAATGAGCTGGGCACTCCCACATTAGTCACTAATTGAGAAATGCCTTACAGCTAGATCTTATGGAAGCCTTTTCTCAACTAAGGTTTCCTCCTCTCAAATAATTCTATTTTGGGTAATGAGTTGACATCATAGTAGCCAGCACAATGTGTGACAGTTAAAAGGAGAATATTAATTCGTAACTTTCACTTATCGGCAAAAAAAAAAAAAAAAAAGCCAACTGTGGTGGTTTGATAGAATGGTCCCTATAGACTCTTGCATTTAAGTGCTTGCCCATGGGAAGTGGCACTATTAGGAGGTGTAGCCTTGTTGGAGGAAATGTGTTACTGTGGAGGCGGGCCTTGAGGTCTCCTACGTTCAAGCTACTCCCAGTGCAGCACACAGTCTCCTTCTGCTGCCTGTGGATCTGGATGTAGAACTCTCAGCTCCTCCAGCACCATGTCTGCCTGAACACTGTCATACTTGCCATCATGATGATAATGGACTGAAACTCTGAAACTAGGCCAGCCCTAATTAAATGTTTTCCTTTAGAAGAGTTGCTGTGGTCATGGTATCTCTTCGTAGCAATAGAACCCTAAGACTGATGTACTATAACGTCTCTGACCGCCCTGGAATGCCCTGGCTCCGTCACAATGTTTCATTTCTGGTCTCTGTCTTGGCATCATTGCAGAGTCTCAAACCAAATTAATGGCTGCAGCTGTCATTGCCACAGAAGATTCTTCTATTATTCTAAAAATACAGTTGATTATTAGTTATTTCTATACAATGTATGTATGTATTGATTCAGTCACACATTTACAGGCACCTGTATGTCTTGGTTGCCGTAAGTTAAAGGCAAATAGAAAAATGGACGTCACACACACAGTCTTTTCCTTGTTTATGGCAACCCAAGAGGGCCCAAGACTGACACCTCCTTAAGGTTATAGTTTTGAAGTAAGGAGTTTTATTTATTGACAGCTACTTTTTCCAAGAAGGAATGGCCCGCGGGACAGATAGCAGCTCTGGGAACATGTTTAATCATCCCAAAGGGGTGTCAGTGGCACCAAAGATGGTATGCACTGGACAGTGAGCAGAGTGGGCCCCACAGAAGGGCCACTCGAATCAAAATGTTACTAGTGGTGAGGCTTTTAAGAAGATGGCATATAAGGGATATTCCCCCAGAGTGAGGCATACTGTGACATAGAGGAGGGTGATGGGGTTTCTGGGGGCAGTGTCCCCTCTTTGGGAAGTCCCCAACAAATCAATGCTCACTTATTTACGCCATAGAACCAATGACCCCATGGCAGGCTGGAACTTTCCTTCATCTTGGCTATAGTGCGAGGCTTAAATGGGTATTCCTGAAAGTCCACCATCTTGGTGGCTTTCCAGGTTCACCATTGCTAATCTGCCCCTGCTTGTTCCAGAGGGGCTTCTGGTTCTGTGTGGGCAAAGGATGGGTATTTAAAACCTATGCTTTTGTGTCATGAGTGCCCAGCACCAGGTGGAACGGATGTGTTTGTTGGGAGCCCCAAGCACCTTGACCAGGCTTCACAGATGGAGAAATATTTGGCAAGGGCCTTTCAAGGAGATGGTCCCTATGAGGTTAGAAGACATAGTCTTCTTAGAAGTCTTTTCCTGAATGGTTGCATTTTAAAATGGTGGGGAGATGTTTCTGGATGAAGTTTTAGGAAGATCTGCTCTGGCTTGCAATGTACCCGACTGCCCCCCCCCCTGCATTTTTCAGGCCCATCTTTGCTGAGGTTTCTTTCCAGCACTGTGTTGTCCTTTTTCGATGCTGGTGGCTTCCCCAGCCTTTGTTGGCGTTAGAAATAGGTAGTGTTCAGAGACATAAATTTTCAGAGAGAGACCCATCTGTCTCATTTTCTGCTGTGTTTAGATATCGAATGCCTCTCCTGAGAGAGTTCTCCAGGCTGTGGCCTCAACTTAGCCTGGAAACATGTAGGAAATCCATGTTGTGGCTGCATGATGTTTATATGGAAAAAAACACACCCTTAACATGGGATGGAGTCCCATAGGCACTGTGGCGAGAAGTTAGCCATTGAAAACTTAGCAGCCTGCTAAGGCAGTATGAGAATAGGAAACATGCCCCTTGCTTTGGAAAGACTGGCAGCAATGAATCCGTGAATAAGGAATCGGTGGTGAACTTCTCTGGTAGAGAGCAGCTGGGTCTTCATAATGTGATGATGGAGCAGTTTTCCCTGGAGATTGTATATTGACTTAAGGTGGACACATTTCATGAGAAATTATCAATCTCAATGCAGAATAAGTTGGGATATCTCAAAAGGGATAAATTGGTGTGCTTGGAATTTTTTTTGTGTGTGTGTGAGTGTGTGTGAGTGTTTGCCTGTGTGTCAGTATGTGTATATGCTTCCTGTGTGCCTGGCGCCCACAGAGACCAGAAGAAGGCATTGGATCCCCTAAAACTGTTACAGATGGTTGTGAACCACTTTGTGGGTGCTGAGAATCAAACCTGAGTCCTCTGTAAGAACGGCCAGTGCTCTAAATTTCTGGGCCAAAGAGTTTGCCCTATTCCTCTGACTTATTAGAAAATGTTACAGTGTTTCCAGATAAGACAGTCCAATGCTTTCCTCCTGTTTTGCGCCATTGGCTGGGTATGGCTGGGTACCTGTACACGGGCATATTAGCCAGCTTTGTCACCACAATGCTTTTTCTTCTTTCTTTTTAGTCTGATGCCAACGCAAGTTACTTAAGAGCAGCTCGGGCAGGGCACCTGGAAAAGGCCCTTGACTACATAAAAAATGGAGTGGATGTCAACATCTGTAACCAGGTCCGTAGTGGTTATTGTTACGGTTTGGTATTTTCGTTAAAACTAGCAGATTCCTTAAGGCTTCCCTTAGCTATTTGGCAAGATCTTTCTCCACTTGTCAGGAGGTTGGTTTCGTTGTTAAATTTTGTCTGCCCAATGTTGTCCGATTAGTCTCCGTCAAAGGGATGCCATTCGGTGACCAATGACAGATAGTAATGAGCCACCCTCCCTAATTTTCACATTTTATTTCTGCTCCACATTCCTGTACTGCACTCACATGGGGGACTCCAGTAGGGGGTTAACTGAGGAGCAGGTGGCGGGCTGTGGACTGTTGAGAACCCTGTTTTCAGTTCACTCTCCTTTCTCTTCCCATCAGAATGGATTGAATGCACTCCATCTTGCTTCCAAAGAAGGCCATGTGGAAGTGGTCTCTGAGCTGCTGCAGAGGGAAGCCAACGTTGATGCCGCCACAAAGGTCAGTGTCATGGGCTTGATGTCTTTGGTAGCATTTGTCCCGGTCTGTAAAGGGTCAACCCTCCATATGGAGAAGGATACCATTCTCATAAGCTGCTTGCCCTCCAGCTTCATCATCTGTGCCTCACAGAGGCATTGGACAACAAGCTAGGAGCTCATGTGTCTTCCCTCTCATTCCGCAGAAAGGAAACACAGCCTTACACATCGCATCTTTGGCTGGGCAAGCAGAAGTGGTCAAGGTCTTGGTTACGAATGGAGCGAATGTCAACGCACAATCTCAGGTGAATTTACAACCCTATTGCAAAGGACTTTGACTATTATTTACCAATAAGACTTCTGGACCAAGCGTTTGTTTGAGTTACAGGTCAGCTAAGGGCACGCCCCTGTTTTATCAAGTAGTTATGAGAGTTCCCAGAGTTTAAATGTATCTTCATTTACAATTTGTGTTGCAAGAGGTAGAATTTTGAACCATGGTCCACCTGAGAAAGGCCATGACTGACAGCTCACTCTACAAAAGGCTGTGACCGGCAGTCACACACAAATGTTCAGCAGATGTTTGAAATGGGATCTCTTACACTGTTTTATGATGACATCTAACTTAGGGTCCACTCTAGATGTTGCTAGTTTACATGTTAAATGAGGAAATATATAAATAAGAAGAAATTCTGGATTTTCAGGGTACATGGTACTTGGGAAGTGGGGGTGGCAGGGGACTTGAGGGGGGGTTGTGACTGCTTAATCCATCTTTACTGGGAAAGATAGAATTGTTGTTTTCTAAAACAAATAAAATGCAAAGCAGAAGAAAACAAAAATCCCAGAAATTTAAAAATTCCCCAAACTTTAAAATGTTTGACTATTTGTGCTAAATAAGTCTTCCTGTCGTCTCTCTAGACAGTCATATGAGGTGCTAGAAAAAGCGCCATAGACTACCTACTCTCTTAATCTTTGTCTTTGAATCTAAAAGAAAAAAAAATAGCTTTTGTACTTTACCGGTTTAAAATAGCAGGTACTCATCATCCACTCCTTGACATTAGTGTGGCGTCTATCAAAGGCTGTGCAGCAAAGCAGACATCTTGTAAGGCAGCAGAGCCCACAGAGGACTATTGTAGACATTGTAAATTCCAATTCAGGATTTGTACTCCATACTTGACCGTTTAATTCCTGGATGAAAGACACACACAGACTTTATATTTACAATAAAATGGTTATACTTATCATTTGTATGTGTGTGTTTGCTCTCCGGTGAAGGCCAGAGGACAACCTTAGGGAGTCGGATCTCTCCTTCCACCATGTGTGTCCTAAGGCTTGAACTCTGGCCGTTAGGCTTGGAGGTAATTGTCTCACTCAGTCTCACAGTGACCCAAAGCACACTTTATTTTTTTATTTAGTTTCCCAATGGCCTTTTGAGCTCCCTGTTAAGTGTGCCGGGCTCATTGTCTTTGGGTATCTTTGGCTGATGAATCTCCTCTACGTGAGGCATCTGCAGACTCACGATGACAATGACTAACAGCCTCAGTGTAAGAGCTTCCGCCCTAATGACCGTCAATGTCGGGGAAGTCAACACACTCGGCTCACAACTGCAGGATCCCTCCATCATTTGCTCCCCTTGTTCCATTGTCTGGGAGAAGTTCACTTTGAACAATAATGCTTTTCTAGAAAAGAACAATATAAAATTAAGGTTTAGCAAATGTACTTTCAGATATTATTAACAAGCCAATGACAAAAGAAAATGAGAAACGTGTGCTTTAAATTATTTTTTTTTAGTTATATTTATTTTTGTGAGGGAAGAGGCCATGGGTGAGCTAGGGCATACACGTGGGAGTCAGATGACAACCGGTCAAGTCAGTTCTTCCCTCCCACTCCTGAGTCCCAAGGATCCAACTCAGGTTGTCAGGATTAACAGCAAACGTTTCACCTGCTGAGCCATCTCAATGGCCTACATCATACTTCCCGCCCCCCCCCCAAAAATTGCTGCAATTTTGTCTACTGAAAAATAGTAACAGTAAGCAGTGAGTGATGAGATAGTAGGACAAGTCTTGAATCCATTTCCAATCAGAATATCTCCTTCAAATCCTTCACACATTCCTGATTATGTCCGAGGGCAGCCGCAGCTATAAACCTGCCATCAGTAAGTGGGAAAGCTGTGGCTGAGATGAATGAAGCCCAAATCCGTTTTAATTTCAATTTATACACGTTCCACACTGATGATGCCGTAGGAGAAAGAATGGAGCCTGTGAAGTCCCTCTCCTCGCAGCTGTGCCCGGGGATCCCCGTTTTACACACACACACACACACACACACACACACACACACACACACACACACTCCTCCAACTGGAAACTGACCTTGTGTGCCTCCTGAGCTAGAAGGAACAGGGAGGTGACCATACTTCAGAACAACTCTTAAGCAGGAACTTTACATAGACCAAAAGTCAGCAATGGCCTGGAAGAAGACACTGTAGCTCAATGGGCAGAGTCTTTGCTTAGCATGCATAGAGCCCCGTGTTTGATCCCAGCATCACATTAACTGTGCGTGGCGGTTCATGGTTCTGATCCCGGCATTTGGGAAGTAGAGGCCAAAGGATCAGAAGTTCAAGGTCCCCTGCATTGATATAGCAAGTATAAGGCCAGCCTGGGCTACATAAAACTCTGTCTTAAAAACAAATAAAATGTTTCTTTAAGTGGGGATTTTATTCATGCGCTAACACATAAAACATGGAAATGTTCACACTCAAGAAAGATAGACCAGTGTGCAGGAGCATGCCTGAAATCGCAGCACATGGGAGGCCGAGGTAGAAGGATCCTGAGTTCTAGATGGGGGAGGAAGAAAGGTGGAGGGGGTGGTAGGTTTCTAAGTGAAAATTCACCTATAAACATTTTCTTCTTCAAATGTCATAAAGATACCTCCTGCTGAGGCTGAAGACCTCAGTTCCACCCTAGGACCCTCATGGTATAGAGAGAGAACTTGACTCTTACAAACTGACCTGCAACCTTCCCATGCAAACATGCACATGTAAGCACATACATGCGTGCACACACATACACACACTAATAATAATATGAATAACAATATTTCCTTACAATCTTAAAAAGAAATAGTTTATAATCCCCTCCCCTTCTTGAATCTTTATTTATTTATCTATTTATTTACATCCCAAACACTGCCCTCCCTCTCTGTTCCTTGAACCTTAATAACAATGACACAAGCCAGCATTGGAATCCTGTTCTTATGCATTTGGGCATTATAACTACAAGTCTAGGGTTTGTTTGTTTGTTTGTTTGTTTACTTTATTTTGGTTGTGAGCTGAGCTTTTCCTGACTGAGCCATCTTCCCGGCCCTACATTTTATTTTGTTGTTGTTGTTGTTGTTGTTGTTTGGGAGGTTTTGTTTGTTTGCTTTAAATGAGTTTTGGTCATTGCCTTCATCTCATGTCTTAACAATTGTTTAATTCTTCCTTAAAAGGCTTTACATTCCCATAACCTCTTTGCTATACCTTAGAGAGAAAAAATTAGACCAGGGAGATGGCTCAGCAGGGAAAGAGTCAGAATTCTGAGCACCCACATAAAAGCCAGACGGGAATGAGAACCTATCTGGAGTCCCAGCACGCAGGAGGGGTGGCATCGAATCCCCAGAGCAAGCTGGTTAGCTAGACTAGCCTACACACATACACACACACACACACACACATACACACACACACACACACACACATACACACAAAAGCACGTGCACACACATGCATGCCCATGCATATGCACACACATGCACATACACCATTGGCTAACTGAATTGTAATTGTAAAGATCTCATTTCTTTTTAACATCTTAGTGTTTTGTACTGAATACAACAGTAATACGTAGTGTTTACCATTTAAGACAAACTGCTCAGGTAAAAATTACTGACTTCCCTTTTCTCTCTCATCCTTGACTGCATCCAAAGGCATAGCTGACAGTTTATACAGGCAGGGTCTGTCTCTGGCAGTATTTTGGCTATGGAGATATTTTGAATGAACAAGTTTCCTTACTTGTTTTAACAAAGGGCAAAATACCTCCAGTCAAATATCTTTTGGGTACCCTTGAGGGTTTACCCCATATATCGATGACCCCTGTGCTAGAAGATCCAGATTCTCACAGACAGATGGGTGGTTGGTCTAGATGCCCTCTGACTTTTGACCTTTAATCTGGTTTTCACAAAACTTAATGTCACACGGACTTCAGTAAAATATTTGAGTATGTAGTAGTTAGCTATGATGAAGAACGCCTAGGAAGGGCCGTCCTTCAGACATGAGATAGGTTTGTTTGTTTGTTGTTTATCGAGTGTGATGGAACATGCCCCCACACTCCTCTGCAAAGTTCTGAGTCTGCAGATTTGCCTGCATGTAATAACCCCACGGTAAACAACGAGAGTAGAAGGTATCGGAGATAATAGATAAAATAAGATTTTAAATAGCACACTGGGGAGACTTCAATCTACTGTTGCCACAGAGAAGAAAATGTAAATTGTGCTCCCACATATTCCTGTGTTAACTGGCTCTAGTTTGATGGTTTCTTAATTTTTAAGCAAATATGAAAACGGAGAAGAAACATCTTTCTCAAATATGGCCATCCCATGGGTCCAACTGCCTTCTCACCAACAGCCGTGATAGTCTATAGGCTGCCCCATGGTGGTACCGTGAGTCATGGCAGGTGCTTTATGTCTCTGGGCTAGTTTAATGGCAAGATTTTTTTTTTTTAGTCAGTCTTTTCAAAAGATACTTGTAGATTCTTTATTGATAGATAATATGTATATTAGATAATTGGAATTACTTGGATTAAGAGAGCAAAAGAAGTTTCCGAAGAGTTTATTGGCTTTGGATTTGGGGACCTTTGAGAACAGAAGGCTAAGGAGGAGTCGGAAAGTTCTGGAAAGTTGATCATTGGAGTAGAGGGTGGGAGAACCCAGCCAGAGCCAAAGAGTAAGAGATCCCTTGACAATATCCCTTGAGGTTGCTGATGGAGACTGGGGAGAACACAGTACAGGAGAGAAAACTAAAAGGCAAACAAAGATAGCTTGTCTACATGTCTACAGCATCATCAGCAAGAAGCAGACCCATCTGTCTCAGTGTCCAGCCAAGACAGGTCCCAGCTGCTCACCCCTACGTAGCCATAAGTCAGAATGAAATTAGAAAGAGCCAAAGGTATACCCTCCAATGGCCTGCTTCCTCTCACCAGACCCTGTTAGGGTTCCTTCTAGGCTCCGCCCAACAGTTGCCTGGCAACAGCCAGCTAGGCCTGGCTTGCTATAAAACACAACAGACCCTACCCCAACATTCTCCACCACCTCCCAAGAATGCCATCATATGCAGATCTGTAATGGGTTTACCCACTGATTACACTAGAGATCTCATGATCCAATGTCTTCCCAAGGCCCTCTGAAATTTAAGTAGGAATTAAGTCTTCAACCATAATCCCCGAGGTGGGGGCATTTTGTATTGAAACTGGAACATTCTTGTAAGGGAGGGAAGCACAAAAACATTTCATCAGCCCAGATAACAAAAAGAGAAGAGGACTCTTCATGGCTACATACTGTGTGATCTCATTCATATGAAATGCCTGAAAGAAAGCCACAGACACAGGACAGAGATGGGTGGTTGCCAAGGTTATAGAGAAAGGCAGATGTGGAAAATTGGTACCAACAGGTGCATGATGAGGGATTAGTGGGGCAGCATTTCACAGTGGTACTTGCCGAACAAAGCTTTCATCCCACTTCTGTGAGCCCTGAGCTGTATATTTTATAAGGATGAGTTTTATGGAATGACAATTCAGTGTCAATAAACACATATTTTTAGGAATCAAAATTATGTGAACAGGAACAGGAGTGTCACTTTTGGGAAAGACCAGTTTATCTGGTCTTAGTGCTAGAAAGGCAAGAAGCGCTGTCTTAGAGTTTGGCTGTTATGATCAGACACCATGACCGATACAGGACATTTAATTAGGGCCAGCTTACAGATTCAGAGGTTCAGTCCATTATCATCAAGGTGGGAGCATGGCTGCATCCAGGCAGACATGGTGCAGGAGAAGCTGAGAGTTCTTTATCTTCATCTGAAGGCTGCTAGCAGAATACTGACTTCCAGGCAGCTAGGTTGAGGGTCTTATAAGCCCAAACCCACAGTGACACATCCACTCCAATAAGGCCACACCCACTAATAGTGCCACTCTCTGGGCCATGCATATACAAGCCATCACAAGCTCTAAGCCAAAGAGGGAGCCAGGCACAGAGGGATAACACACCTGTGACCTCAGCACCCGGGAGGGAAAGGATTGGAAGTTTAAGGCCAGCCTCAGCTATGTAGTAGATTCTAGGCCAACCTAGGGTCCATGTCTCCAAAGAAAAGGAAGGGGGAGTAGTTGTGTTCAGCCGTGCTATTTTGCATGCGAGTCTTTCTTTGGTTTGTGAAATAACATTTGTCATATGTTTGAAGTAATTTAAAGTTAAAATAATTTCCTTCCCAAGCTGGAACTCTCTGAAATGCCTCCTTTTATATGAAAATAGTACTTCTTTGCAATCGATGATTGATGCTTGGAGAATAACAGCTGAATCCATTTTCCTCTGTATCTTTGCAGCAGCTAGTACGACATTTCACTCACGGTAGTACCTCAAACATAGTTGACGATAGATACACAAGTAGGCTTGTTCACCTACAGTGCATAAATTGCTAGAAGTTTCTTTAAGACTATTGACTGTAACTACTGACTCTACCTTCGTGTGACTAGCAGTCTAATTGTGATTATGATCGTGAATTACATACACTTACATAATGACCGTGGTACGGGCTGCCGCACTAGGTTCTCTAAGGACTCTTAAGTGTTTGCAATAAAGGATTATGACGTCATTTCGTGGGAGCGCCGCTCGAAATGCGCATGCTCAGTGCCAGTTCGGCAGAGCGGCTCACAGGACTCTCGTTTTCTTCTTTTGCAGAATGGCTTCACACCGTTGTATATGGCGGCCCAGGAGAACCATCTGGAAGTAGTCAGATTTCTTCTGGACAATGGCGCCAGCCAAAGCCTGGCCACAGAGGTGAGGCACTGTCCCATCTTCCGTAGTTGAGCCCATGTGTTCAAAGGCATTTTTTTGTAAGCCCAGAGCTAAGAATTTTCTTACCGTTGTTGGGTGTTTAACGTGTTGACTTTTTTTTTTTAATAAGATGCCCTAGAAACTCCATTTTTAATCTTTGAAAGTTCTCTCATTGTACAGATATTCTTTATCTACACAAGTTCCTGGTCTGCCCTATAATTAAGCTATCATTTTAATTCTTAACATATTTTATTAATAATAATTTTTGCTTCTTAATAATCTTGCCTCCAAGGCAACCGTTGTTTTAATGAATAATAACCATAAATGTGGGTTTTTTCAGGATTAGTGTAAGGCTAATTACAATAATTGAATGAATATATATATATATATATATATATATATATATATAGAGAGAGAGAGAGAGAGAGAGAGAGAGAGTTAACTAATTATGCTTAATCCATACTTCCAAATAAGACTATTACACACATTTAACTACCCAATAACAGTGGTATTTGTTGAGGGGATAGCTTCTACATTATTGAATAGAAAAAGTACTTTAAAAATGAAAAGGATGTATCTGGTACTGTATTAGGAAATGTAGATTTTTAATCTGTCAGTGGGCACTGTCATCACTGATTAAACATGTTACTTGAAATCTGTTGCTAATAGTAAAGAACTGATACTTGCACACTCGTCACTTTTAATTCAATAATGAACTCTAGTAGATAGTCAATTAGCTCACCACAAAGCCATCACTCTGGCCAGGAGGCTGGTGTGGCTTCTAAGTGGCACAGGAAAGAAGGAAGGGTATAGGAGACTGGATGTGTTTGACTTTATGCCTTCCTGAAAGCCCAGCAAGTGAAGGAAAAGACAGTTCATACAGAAGATGACCAATGGGACATGAACTATCAGGTGAAGAAGAAGATAGGGTCTTTGGGCCTCGAGTTTAAATGGGACAAGGTAGTGGAGAGGAAACCCGAGCTACCCTACATTGTTGCAACTGATAAGCAGGTGGGGCGCAGGTGCTGAGTACCTGGTGGCCTCCAAAAGTTAACAATTGTGTCATTTGTGGAAAGACTTCTTGTTGTGTTTTATAGAAAAAGAAAAAGAAGTCAGGGATATGTTTGGTAGAGGTGTGATATGGTGGGGGGCAAGGGGGTGCCTCCACGGGCCCATGCTGAGGCATCCCTTCTCCCTGAGGGATCAACCAGAAGATGGCATAGTATAGAATAGAGTTTATTTAGGGCATGAGGGAAAGAGAGTAAGAAGAGCAAGAGAGGGAGGAGGGGGCAAGCAGCCCCTTTATAGTGAGTGAGTCAGGCACACATGGCTGTTGCCAGGTAACTGTGGGGGGAGCCTAGAAGAAATGCCAACACTTTCTGTTACAGATAAAGAATATAAGAATAGTGTGCAGGATGGGTTCCGGTAACTCAACGGTTTCTAAAAACTGAACAGGAAGTGCACCGATGGAGCACTCATCAGTAAATGTCGGTGTGCCCATCTGAAGGTATCCTACCGAGCATTATTGAAAATGAGCACGACTGTGTACAGACGGAGCAACATGTCCACAGCGGGCGCATTCTTTTTTTTTTTTTTTTTTTTTTGGTTTTTTTAAGACAGGGTTTGTCTGTGTAGCTCTGGCAGTCCTGGCACTCAGTCTGTAGACCAGGCTGGCCTCGAACTCAGAAATCCGCCTGCCTCTGCCTCCCGAGTGCTGGGACTAAAGGCGTGCACCACCACACCCGGCAGCGGGTGCATTCTTATCACTGCCTCAAACTTCACTCTGCACCCTTCCCTTCTGCCTGGGACTTCATCATGAGAATCTATTCTTAGATCTAGTTAGGAAATGGTTACTTTGAGCTGGAAAATGGCTGTGTGGTTAACATCACTGCCTGCTCTTTCAGAGGACCCGTGTAGTGTTCCCAGCACCCACAAGGTGACTCACGATCACCTTTAACTCCAATTTCAGGGGGATCTGGTGCCCTCTGCTGACTTTTGTGGGCACTGCATGCACGTGGTCCATAATACGTGTGCAAACAGAGCAGGCAATACACCTAAAATAAAAATAAATATATCTTTTAAAAAATAATAAAGGGGTAATAAGTAATATCTTTTAGGAATTTAACTTTGTCTTAGTTTGTTTTTTCCTTTCTTCTTTCTGTGATTAAAGACTATGGCCAAAAGCAATGTAAGGGGAACAGCGTATACTTCACCTCATACATATAGTCTATCACAGAGGAAAGTCAGGGCAGGAACCTGGAGGCAGGAGCTGACTCAGAGTCCATAGAGGAAAGCTGAGAGCTGGCTTTCTCCCCAGGGTTTGCTCAGCCTATTTCCATAGACAGGACCACCAGCCCAGGATAGTACCATCCTCAGTGGGCTGGACCCTCCCACATCAATCATTAATCAAGAAGATGCTCACACAAACTTGTCAATCCACCAATCTGACGAAGGCACTTCTCAGTTGAGGCTTCTCTTCTCAGGTGACGTTTGCTTGTGTCAACTTGACCAAAAAAAAATTATCCAACATAAATTTTATGTTGTTGTTTGTTAGAGGATTTTTTTTAATGTCATGGTAGGGCTCATTAAGATTAAATTGATGAGAATAGTTATCAAAAAGCAAACACTAGAATTTCCATATCTCATATGAAGCACAATTTCATGGTTAAGAATATCCCAAAGTAGAGGTCCTGTCTCCATGGCAAGCACGCCTGTACTGCGTGCACAGAAGGGCTGGACAAATGGAACAGGAAGCAACCGGAAAGACACATGTGTGCCGTGACACCCAGTTAAACAGACTGTGAACATACATTGGGAGGCTGCGTTCAGTCCGTGGCTTTACCCTCCTTTGGACAAACAGCTGACTACTTTCTAAGGCTCTTTCCTACTATACCATTTTTTAGTTTTTATGGAAACTATCTTTTAATACAAGTCACATCCTTGTCTTTATGTGGGTTGCCCTCACAGTCTATCTAGATGAGATCTGATTGGCCACAGACAGCTGATCCTTCAGGTGAATAGCTTCTTTCTGTTCTTTTAGCATTAGAGACCCCCCCAAAAAAACCAATACGAGTAAACTTTTGTTCGTAAGCCATTCAAGATGCAACATTGCTTTCCAACTAGCTATCCTTATTAGCATCCCTTAGACACAGCTCTGTGTAGAGAAGGCAGCTGAAGAATAGGTTAAATAGCAGGTTTTTAAACAGGATTTTAAAATGACTAAAGGTCAGGTCGAATTTCTTTTTCTTGTCTCTCTTCTTGGTGATGCTCAGGGCCGAACTCCATGCCAAAAGCCTGCTCTGCTGCTGAGCCACAGCTGCTGAGCCACAGCTGCTGAGCCACAGCTGCTGAGCCACAGCTGCTGAGCCACAGCTGCTGAGCCACAGCTGCTGAGCCACAGCTGCTGAGCCACAGCTGCTGAGCCACAGCTCAAAGGTTTGAGGTGGTTGTGCTGAGGAGGCGTTCTTCTCACTTCTACACTCTGCACAGGGCATCTTTTGCAGTTGTTGCTCCATTTTGTGTTTTGCCACTCAGAAGCATGAGGTTAGATTTGGCTGTCTCACCACAAGCAATTATTAAACCCTTGGTTAGCATCACTCCCACCACTCGACCATGACGCTGTGGCGACGGTGATGATGTGGCCACTACCCACTGGGGCCAAACTCTACTCTCAAGAAGTTGGGCCACGTTTCTTTTCTGACTTGACTTCTCTTGAGAAGTCAAGCAAAAACCAGAGCTGCAAAGTTTAGCAATTAATACCTCAAAGAGGGTGGGGTTGGGGGGAAGGTCGCTGGGTCCTTAACTGGCTTATGCTAGAAGCACGATCTTACGGGTACTAATCGGATTATCTGCTGTGTGGTTTTTCTAGTGCAAAGTCCTTCCTGATGCCTGAGCCCTGTGGCTCACAGTTTGGACCAGTGAAGACAGAGCTCTCTGTTATGGCTCAGAACAGACCTACTCTTACCCTGCTTCAAGGTTTTCAGCAGGGTGCAGAGCTGACTCTTTATACAGCTATTCTATTATCACATGCATCATCAAAACAAATGCATGGCATTTCTGGATGGAGCAGGCATCAGTGCCTGGTGTGCGCTGGACCTCAAGTTTAAGTCACCTGTACTGTTTCAATCACAAAATACAATGAAAAGAAAAACTCTACATTTTCCTCTAGAGATAATGCCTGCTCCATCCATCATGTCTTTGTGTAGATGAGTGCACTGGGATGTTTATGAAAATGACTCTTGCATAGACCCTCATGTATATAATGAGTAATCTTATATACATTAAATATATATTAACATAAATACATCCATATATATAAAATCTTATATTAAAAGATTAAGAAGTAATCTTTTTGAATTATATTATGCTGTAGTCTACACTGCATGGGCATAGGGATGAAGCTGTGATTTCATCTTGCTGTTATCTGGGTTCCGTCCTGCTTACTGTCTCACTAAAAATTATAGAAGTACCCTTCTCCTCCTTATTTTCTTGGGTAGTATAATTGAGAGAAATGGGTAGCCAGGTCCTATAAAAAGGGAGTGGGGGTGGAAACCAAATACAAAGAAGAGAGAGAGGCTGTCCCATTGCCTCCTGATTTGATAACGGAATCATAAGAAAGTACTAATCTCAGGAAGGGAGAGATTGGGTAGGAATTCCTGCACCCACCTTCAGTTAGTGGTGAAACTCGTGGATAGGATGAATACAAGAAGAAATGTCCCTGATTGTCCTTGTCTGATATTGTGCAATCCTTGAGTATGAACATGGCGGTGTGTATTCAGTCCAGCAAGGATGGAGGCTTTTATCAATTTTCCCAGCAAAGGCTCGAATGATGAATGTCTTTATTAGCATTCAGGTACCTAGTTCTCTCCTCAGCCTCACTGATGCTCTACTGACATATCTGCACCAGAGGACGACAGAAAGAACCATGATCACAGTAAAAATGATGAGAAAACTTGCCTGTCTGTTCAGCAATAAAAATCACCTTTAGTGTTCCTTTGGGTCTATAGAAATGAAGCCATGGTAGAAGTTGAGATGATATTGGGGTGCTTCCATGGTAGAAGTTGAGATGATATTGGGGTGCTTCCTCCTGTGTTGTTTCTCTCTCTGCTCAGCAACACTATCCCAGGCATCATTTAACAAAGCTCTGTGGGAATCTATACCTGTCTCTTCTTTGTCAAGTCCCAGGGAACTTCAGAACCTAAACACGCAATACACAGAATATACATGTACATCCAGATAGATTCTGGAATTACATTTCACTGAACTCCCGGAAGCACAGGTATCCTTGGTTCAGCAGTGGGGAACACGGGGAAGTTTGGGGCAAAGAGTCCATATGTCATACAGAAGGAAGGCTCATGGCATGTGGGGATCTGTCACACCGCATGGTGACTACCGCAGCTTGTTGTGTGGACCAGAATTATTGGAAGAGAACATTTCTAATGTTCTCGATAGAAGCGTATCCGGCATTTGAGGTGGTGTGTATGCTTGGTACCTTAATTTCGCGATTCCATTGTATCCATGAGTCACAACATCACATCATCCCTATAAATGCACACAGTTGAGATAACAAACTATTAAAGCTAGGTACTACGTGATTGCTGAGTAATTCCCCTCACTGCTTAGAGAAGCCAAGAGCCTCTCACGTAGATCTTTCTTAATATGGTGACAGCCACACTCTCCTCCAGACATAGGCTAGGTCATAATGAGTCCTCACCCCATCTTTCAAGTATCGATGAGGAAGTTCACAACTCATTTAAAATCTGGACTTGACAATACTGTTTCATAAGATTGCTTTATGTATAATGACATTTGGACATCATTTCTATTTACATAGCACCTTTACATATTTTTAATTTTTTCCAATTAGTGTGTAATTAATAGCCTTGGGAAGTAAAAAAAAAATTTTCATAAACAGAAATTTCTATTTTTAATTTGAATCTATACATGTGTGTGTACACACACACATACACACATGTGCTATTATAGAAGTAACTACGTAATGGGTATGTGCTTATGTGCTTTTAAATCTGCTAAACCTCAAACAAAAACTGGTCCTTGGCCATCCCTAATTTGATAACGGAATCCTAAGAAAATACCCACCTAGCTGATCTTGACACATTCTTCTGTTTGCAGGACGGCTTCACGCCATTGGCCGTAGCTCTGCAACAAGGTCATGACCAAGTCGTGTCCCTCCTGCTCGAGAATGACACGAAGGGAAAAGTGCGCCTCCCAGCCCTCCACATCGCAGCCCGGAAAGATGACACCAAGGCGGCAGCTCTGCTCCTGCAGAATGACACCAACGCAGACGTGGAGTCAAAGGTAGGGCCCAGTTCGATCGCGTCAGCTTTTCTCATCCTTGTCTTAAATCACACGGGCAACCTTCGGGAACACCGGGTCTCCCTCCTGGCAAGCTTGTGTCAAAAGAAATAGGAGATCACTGAAAGGGATTAGAACATGGTTGCCGTGCCAGCCCACGCTGTCACCCTGTGCCTCAGCCTGAGAAGCCAGAGAACGCTGTCTGTGCTGTGGTATCTTATGCATGCCAAAAGGGAGGCAACTTCCAAAGAAAAGGATTTCCACGCTTCCACGGTTTCCACCCTTCCGGTTTCACGTCACGAAGGGATGTACTGAACAGTGCAGGTCAAACATGAGAGCCACGCTATAAAGTGCTAGTGACCATGAATGCAAACTTCCAAGGCGTTGACCACTACGCTGATAGGCAGCGCAGCCAGGGCGCATGCGCTCTGGAAAGCTTGCCTGGGGGAAAGAGCCACAGCCGAAGACTCCCGTAGTCTTGCTTGGAAGTCCATGGGGGAAAAACCGGGCGATGGACTAAGTCTCTGTGTAGCCGTTCTTTGTGGAGTCTAGCTTTCTTCCTGCACCCGACCCCCTTCCATCTTAGCTTCCATCTTCATCCCGTAGCTGCCATGAGCTTCCTGCCGTCCACGTCACCGAGTAAACTAACCGTTCATTTTTTCCTCCTCTTTGCCTCCCAATGTGTTAACCTAGATGGTGGTGAATAGAGCAACTGAGGTATATTTATGTATCTGTCTCCGTTTTTTGTTGTTTTGTTGTTTTGTTTTTATTTTTGTATAATCGGGATCTGCTTCATCGCTTTCCATCTCCTAGGTTTGCTGCCTCATCCCGCCCACCCCCGCCCCTCCTTCTTTGCCTTGCCTTCTGTAGGCTAGAATCCTGCTTCACCCATCCCCTGGCCCTGAAGGAGCATGTGCGAGAGCAGACAGCAGGTGAATGGCCAGGGCTTTCTGCAGCTGAACTCCGCATTGGGAAGGAAGATTTAGGAATCCTCGAAATACCTTATGAGTATTGATACAGATGAAGGCCTCTAACACTTGTGATGCTTATCAGCTGTACCTAAAGCTGCAGACACCCCTGTCGCTCCACTCCTCCGGGACTCAGTCTTTAGGGTTCTGCATGACACCTTACCCTCCGTGGTGTCAGCAACAGGAGAGTTTCTCAGAACGGTGCAACCTGACCCACCTTCCATTGAGAGGCAGAGATGGCTAGCATGGCTAAGAAGCTTGCTAACAAACCAGACACCCATCACCTCTTTTAGGTTCCGATTTGGCGGGGGGGATGGGGAAAATGAATTGCTGCATGTTTGACTTTTTATTTATTTAATTATTTTTAAGGACGTAAAATGACCATGGCAGAAAAGCATCCCTAAACCTGTGTGCCTGAGCAGGCAGGCGCTAACAAAACAGATGAGCAACTCTGTTCTTTGTAAAACATGATCTTCCTTGATATAAAAATCATACCTTGATGGTATAATACCTCTAGAGGCCAACCTCCAAATTGCTTTAGTCCTTAAGACTGGCATTAACTGTTGGCTGAATTGTCCTATAAGCTAATTGAATTTATTTTCAAGAGTCTCCATGGCCAGTTCTTTTACCTGCTTAACACAGCAGTTGTAATGGAGCCACACAGCTGCGAACTATAAGGGTTTTTTGAGATGTTGGCTTCCGCACAGTTCTGCTAGTGGATCCCTTGAATTCATTAGTCTTCGTCCCTGGGTTTTCCCTGGCTCTCCCTCTGCCTGTGAGCGTGGGTTTCCTTAGAAATCCTACAAACCATTGACCCTGGCCAAAGCCTAGCACAGACCGGAATGTGGACCCCCAGCATATTTTGCTCCCTCGTGTTTATTTGAGCACAGAAAGAGCTGGAAGGAACCAACCGATCATTTGTCCCGTTTTCTTCACAGAGTGGCTTCACCCCGCTCCACATAGCTGCCCACTATGGGAACATCAACGTGGCCACATTGCTGTTAAACCGAGCGGCTGCTGTGGACTTCACGGCACGGGTGAGTACATGTGTGGCAAAGTGTCCCACCTTCAAAGAATCTCAGATGGCTTTCATAGGTAGTATGACCTTCCGGTCATTGAGAAATTGGGCTTGTTACCTTACCTGGCATATCTCTTGTTATTATATAGGAATGCTTGTTTCCTAAAAGGGAAGGTAAACTAAGATTGGGAGTGTATGTCCATGGGATGGATCACAGATAATAAACTTTTCTAGAGAAAATACATGTAAGTGATTGCTGTCTCCACAGCCGGGAACTATATGTGCTTGTCCGTGTGAGCTATTCTAGAAGTGCTAGAAGTTATTCGGTAGCGTGGGTATGGGAGGGGACCCAACGCACTCCGCTCCTGGTCCTGTCTGAGAAGCAGTTGGCAGTTGACGGTGACTGGAGGAAAGAGAGTCATTTTTCTCAGGGATTTGTGGCCATGAAGTGTTATCTGTGTTCCAGGGGATGACCCTGGACCTCTGTGCAAGGTGGCACTGATTTGACTCAATGTGATATTTTTAGGATGGGCGAGGTTAAGCTAGCACAGGGACGTGTTGGAGAGGGTAATCGGAGGGTGGTTATGATCATAACCCATTGTATACGTGTATGACATTTTCTGTGGGTTTTAAGTTTGCTACATGAAAGATGAGTAAAGGATAATAGACCTAATAAAGTGATATCGATTCACTTTCGACTAATAAAGTGATATTAATTCGCTATCCTGTCACAGAAAGTTAGGGAGAGACCACCACCACATGGCACCCCCACACCTGAATACTATGACATCTAAATACCACATCTAAGGCATTATCTTTGAGGCAAGCTCATCTTCTAGAAAGATGGGTTGAGGCGAGGTGGGGTGTAAGGCCAGTACGAGCTGTATAGCAGGAAAAGTAAAATCACCTTTGAAATCATTGGTAGGTGGGCAGGGACTAGGCCAAGCATTTTATCTCCAGAAGAAAAGCTGAGTTCATCCCTATTTAACAGGCAAGGTGGACTTAGCTCTGATCTTCAGGCTGGTGGTTAGGAGGAAGCAGCATTTCAGACTCAAAGAATGAAGTCACTTAAATCATCTCCCTTATCGGACGGAAGGCAGTTGCTCAGCCTTCTTACGGTTCATTAGTTCTAGAGAAAACTTAGCGAGTACTCAGGTGGCACCAATAAATCCCCACTGTGGCCATCCATGCATTGAAAGGCATTGTTGGTTTGAGTAGCTAGAGAGAATTACTTCTCATTTGGAATTCCGCTAGACCCTCATTTGGCTCCGAGTCCACCTTTGACTCCCAGAAGGATAACTTCAGAGCGCTTCCATTAGCCTGCATTAGCACTAAAGTCCAGATTTCGCCTTCTGGGTTTGTCTGTATAATTCACAACATAGACAAAACCTAAGGTCTTGTATTAGTCAGGGTTTCTATTCCTCCACAAAACATCATGACCAAAAAGCAAGTTGGGGAGGAAAGGGTTTGTTCAGTTTATACTTTCCACATTGCTGTTCATCACCAAAGGAAGTCAGGACTAGAACTCAGGCAGGTCAGGAAGCAGGAGCTGATGCAGAGGCCATGGAGGGATGTTATTTACTGGCTTGCTTCCCCTGGCTTGCTCAGCCTGCTCTCTTATAGAACCCAAGACTACCAGCCCAGGGATGACACCACCCACAATGGGCCCTCCCACCCTTGATCACTAATTGAGAAAATGCCTTCCAGCTGGATCTCATGGAGGCATTTCCTCAAGGGAGGCTCCTTTCTCAGTGATAACTCCAGCTTGTGTCAAGTTGACACACAAACCCAGCCAGTACAGGTCTTTTAATCAGAACATTTGGAAAGTCCGTGTCTGGATGCCTTTGAAGCTGGTCTCTGCCGTCAGTGAGAAAGTTCTGTGGCTGCTGAGGATAGGATTAGATTTGAGAGAATGCTTAAGCAAATGAAGAGGGAATCACAGTGTTGTCGTGTTTCCTTAGGTTACTCAAGTGTGCTCATTTCCCTCCCAGTGATGACTGTGCTCATTGCGAGCGATGATCCTTTATTGATTGAAGATCAATGGAAACCTCAGACCTGCGTGTTAACCTCACATGCATCACTGAACAGTGATGTAAAACAAGATACCAACTTGTGTTGGTAGAAAATATACCACACTTGCTGCTTCTTGCTAGATCTGAAAGCCATCCTCCCTAGCCTGTCCCGATTGATGAGGGCTCTCGACACTGTGTGGCGAAGGCTGAAGTGCAGTTGGGTTATATATCAGGCCTTGCACTCCTGCTGACTCCCAACAGCCTCTGCTTCTCTTTGTGATGGATGGCTGGCTTTAGGGTGTCGGAGGGGACTCCTTAGAAGGAGTTTGCCCATCCTACATTCTAAATTTCTAGTAATTCTATCATTAGGAATCTGCCATTTGCACTAAGGTAGTACAGAGGTCTCTCCCTACTTATACTCAAAGGCAGATTCCGTCATGGCTTCCCTCTGGAAAGAAGCAAGGTAAACTTGGCAACTGGGATCACATTCACGCTGCTCAGAACGGTGAGGGGTAGCTGGTTGATCACATGCGCTAAGAACCAGCTGCAAATTATAACCGCAAATCACAGATTGAGAACCAGCTGTGGATGGTGGTGTAGGAGATATTTAGGGTAAAATAACAGACAGCAGCAGCAGTCTTTGCCTTTAGGGAGGGAGGTGTGGGGTTCTGTGTGCTTACCGTGGCTGGACATGAAGGAGGAATGAACTGTTGAAGATTTAGGTTTGTGGCTGGTGGCAGTGGTGTGGGCTGGTGGCCGGTGGCAGTGCTGTACGCTAGTGGCAGTGCTATAAGGACACAGAGAGTGGATATTAACTAGCCAAAAGCCAGATGAATAGGAGCCAGGATAGCACCTGCTGGTGTAGGCATTTCTGAAACCGACAAAGGACAGGCACAAACCAGTATGACCACGGGGAGGCAAATGGACTGACACCCCGTGAGCGATTCTGACAACTGGAGAGCAGGACAGCTCCATATTTCCCAGACTTACACCCTAACAGTTTCAATCTTCACATTGCGACTTTGCCCTGTATTTATAAACTACCCCAGCTGACACCTCCAGTGCGTCTTCTTGTATTATCTATGCAGCTAACCCACACCATCCCCGGGTCCCCTATAGAACTGCTAAACACTGCAGTACGGCGTGAGCTTTCTGCAGCCTGAACTGAGACAGCTCTGACAGCTCTGACACCCATCTGAACTGATGCCCGACCCTTGTTCTCATTGCAAATCTTCCCTCTCTTGGGGACGAGACTATAGCTGAGACACCTCAGAGGTCCTCCTGATTGTCATTCCAGGAAGGACCACTTACAGGCTGTGGTGAGGAAAGGCCAAATCACATTGAGTGGATGTTTGTCGAGTCCCTCCTGTTGGCTGAAGGAGATTCATATGTGCTCCTGCTTAATGTTTCCTAGTCTGACCCCTGAAAGGGTTAGAGATTCTAGAAGATTCCAGGTAGCTTACAGATTAAAACAGACAGACTAGGTCTAGAAGGATGGAGTAGAAAAAGCAAGCATTTGTTACCAGGTGGCTGTGAGGAACTGGGGAATGAAGTAATATAACAAATGCAGACTTCAAACCATTGAGTATATGTACACGTGTATATATGGGATATGGATATAGAAATGCATAAACACTTCTACTTTGGGCTGGAGAGATGGCTCAGAGGTTAAGAGCACTGACTGCTCTTCCAAAGGTCGTCAGTTCAATTCCTAGCAACCACATGGTGGCTCACAACCATCTGTAATGAGATCTGACGCCCTGTTCTGGAGTGTCTGAAGACAGGTACAATGTACTTACATATAATACATAAATAAATCTTTAAAAAACACTTCTACTTTACACATTTTATTAATTCAATGCTTTGACAATTTCATATCTATATACATACCTATGCATACATATAGCACATTGTAATAATGCCAGTAAACATCGGTGTCCAAGGATCTCTGTGACATTCTGAACTGGAGTCCTGGCTGTAAATCCCCAGCCCTGGTGTATCTGGCTCATGTGATCTATCATTACTTTGAGAACCTTTGAAACCCAAGCAAGAAGCGAGAGCTGTTTACTCCATGCCTGGACTGTCCGAGCCATTCCTGAGTGTGACTAATTTTCACTGGACCCGAATTTAAAATGGATATCCTTTGGGCTGAGCATGGTAGCACACTAACCGGGCAGATTTCTGCAAGTTTGAGGCCACTGTTATCTACATAAGCTATTCGAGGCCAATCAGAGCTATATAGTAGGACCCGTAACATTTCATGTCCTACCTTTCGAGAATGTTCCAGGCACTTACCATTTGCCTATGGGAAGCAGCTTGTGAAGCACATGCCACTGATATGTAACTCTTTAGGACTATGAGAGATTAGCTCAACTTTGTTCTCGCTCCCCCCCCCCCCATCCCAGGCCTGCCTTCCCTATGGTAGCACAGTGACCTTTGAATGTCACCTGCCTCTCAGGCAAAGTGTCTGCTCCCTGACCAGTAGGTTTCCACTCTTCACTAGTCTTGGAGCATCCTGCTAGCCCTGCTTTATGCACATCGCACATCCTGTCTGGCATCTACATTGTGCAACGTTTACAGTGCTGTACTTTCAAGACCACTGATATCTATAGCTTCTTTCTGCTTCCCAGACATCTCTCCACACCAGCCTCCGTGCAATTGACTTGGACATGAGCTTCGTCCTCTGAGCCTTCCAGGGCAGACCTCACTAGGCACGGTGAATGTGCTCCTTATAGCTATGGCTCTTTGAAGATAAAAAGCCATGTATTTCATTCAGTAGACCATTCCTCTCTGTTCTGAAAACAAGAAGGCAGGGTGTTTGTGTGGCCAGAGAGCCCTTTGTCTCCCTGCCATGACCAGGCACCCTTGGCATACCAGCATACCAGCATACCAATGGAGTCACCAGAAGTCTCTGTGGCATTCCATTCAGCTGGAGGGCTGTCCCTAAGTGTGAACAACATTAAGAAGCCTCCCTCTTTCCATCCCTTTCTCTCAGGTAGAACTTATGGTCACAGTAATTTAAAAGCTACAATTAATTAAGCACATAACAAACAAACTCCTGTTTCCATGTTAGCCTTTTATACTTAATATCTCAATTATATGTGAGGACTGAAATGTAATAAGATACACTGTAAACAGCTCCCTCTCATATCCTGCTCTACATACAAGAGATATTTAATTCCTCAAGGTCAAATCCGTGTCTTCTTGCACACTGTGGAGTCTACAGGGTTGAGAGCTCAGCACCTGGCCCTGGGAAAGACTGAGTATAAGCTTACAGAGTTCAAAAGGGGAATGACAACATAGCTTCTGGGATTCTCTGCCTATTACATAACGAGTGGATCTTGTTCTCAAGCCTTATTCTTTCCCAGTTCACCAAACTCCAATTGTTTTAGTCTGAAATGTGTTTAGATTTACTAAGAGGTCATAATACATGGCGGCGCACTGACACCTGAAGAAGACTGTCCATGTCCATCTCGCTTGAGATGCATGGCCAACCATTAGGAGCTCCTGATGCCTTTGTAGTGGTAGCTGTCACTGTTACCAGAGGACGCTCACTTACTCTAAAACAGACTCCCCTCAAGAGCATGGCACATGTCCAATACATAGGTAGCATTGTGGCAGGTCTCTGGAGCACTTCCAGTAGTCAGAAATGTCACATCCAGAATGTCCTGCAGGACAGTGTGCTGTGGTTTAGGTCAGCAGTGCAAAGTCAGCCTTTAAGAAGTGTTTAAGGGATGAGGAGAGATGGCACTGCAGTTCAGAACACTCGCTGCTCTTGCAGAGGACTGGGCTTTGGTTTCCATGCCCATGTAAGTCAGCTTGCAACTGAGACACCAGGGGATAGGATGTCCCCTTCTGGCCTCCTGGGCACCCACAGGCACAGACACACAGACATGATAAAGATAAAATAAATCTTGAATAAAAAAAAAGAAGTTAGTCAAATGGCATAGCCTGGAGAAGGAAGAACTCCAGTAATCAACAACAACAACAAAAAAAACCCTTACAGAAACCAGAAGGCTCCCTCTCCCATTTCCCCTGGACTTCAATCCATGCACGGAGAGCATTTTTTTTTCCAGTGACCTGAATAAATCCTATTTTGAAATCCTGCAAATCAAAATTCTATTAAGGCCGGAGTCAGCAGAGCTTAGCTTTCCTCATTTGAAAAAAAAAAAAAAACCTATAGAGTTTTCCTTCCCACCAGTTAGCTCTGAAAGCTGCACTGGGCTGCCCCAACCTGGGCTGACCTCCCACGGAATATTCCAGTACATTCCCCACACTGCCTGTCCGCAGATGTCACTTTTGGGTTATTCAGCTGTACCCTCATCCCATCCTTTATGACTACTGGTGTCTCCATACAAACCGCAAGAAAGGCAGACTCCTCCTCTGGTGACTTGAGGATTGTTGAAGGGCAGAGAAGCCCATAAAGAGAAGAAGTTAGCACTTTGCAAAGCTCAGAGTCGAGGGGAAAGTGCCTCTGGGCATGTGCACGGTCCATTTTGAAGCAAGAGAGTCTGTGAAGGAACGTTCAGGAAGGAGACCTGTGTGGATTAGCATAGGTGGAAACCCTGGCGAGGTGACACTTTACTAGAAACACAGTTCTTGGAGTCAGCCCAAATATGAGAGAGCTCTGAGGTGGAGCACACGCTAGCATGCACACGAAAGAAGTATTAAACACGGAAAGGAGAAAAGCAACGGAGGCTGCATCTTGGATCCAAGTGTGGCTGAGTCTGCAGAGGGATGATTGGGCCAATCAAGGCAGTGACAGCCAGGCTGAGGGCACTGGCTTGGGCCCGCACATAGACAGGAGTTATTGATGGTGCACGTGGAGAAGTTAAGATAGAAGTGTTCCTTGTACATTGCGAGGTGTATGGAAGTGAAGCCAGGCTTGGTTGGGAGCACTTGCTACCCCTGGTCATGTATGGAAGGGGGCTGTGGGTGAGACATAGCCAATGCTGGTTTCTCTGCTCTCCACAGTCCTCCCAGAACCTGTCAAGGGATAAGGGGGCATCATTGCATAAGGAAGATCTGCTTTAAATCCCACATGCAGTCATCCAGTGTCCATAACACAGCTGCCCAAACACATTGAACCAAGCATCTATGTACAGCCATGTGAGAGAGCAGGACCACTTCCCAGGAAGAAGGGAAGCAGAGAAAGTCTGGACCAGCTCTTCTCAACCTGTGTGTCTCGGCCATCAGAAAACACATATTGCCAATGGTCTTAGAAACCCCAACCATCAATTTATTTTCTCTGCTGCTCCGTAACTGTAACTTTGCTACTCAGGTGGTGTCTCAGTTGTGAACGGCTACTCTAGAAGTTGGTGCTCACCATGCGGTTACTCCTTCAGAGACACCAAACAGCCCCTGACAGCATCTCATAGTTCGCACTATAAGAACTTTGAAAAGAAGAAACTCATGCAGAATACCAACTGACCTAGGCTCTCCCCTTGTTGAACAAGAGGTGCAGTACCGAGTGTCCCCCCACAGGACCCTACTTATACATAGAGCTCTATGTAAGCCCTTGAGTATAACAATGATTTCCATTTTAGACCAGGGAGCTAGAAAGTAACTACATATGCATGACTCTGGAGTGGTTTAGGATAAGAAACAGTGAAGTGGGGACTAGGGAGACAGCTTAGCCAGCCTCTGCCAGCATAAGGACATAAGCTGGGATCCCAGAACTCACATCAAAAGCCAGGCATGGCAACACTTAGCTACAGCCCTGGCGTTGGAGGAGACAATGGAGGAATGGGAGGACCGCAGGAGCTCAATAGCCAACTAGCCAGCCTAGCTGAGTCAGGGAGCTCGGCATGCAGCGAGAGACACTGGCTCAAAAGTAAACTGGAGAGCAATTGAGAAAGATACACATACACACATATACACACACACACACACACACACACACACACACACACACATACGCATACATGCACACATGCACATATGCACATAAGCACATACACATATGCACACATATGCATATATGCACATATACACATATACATGCATACACATATGCACATACATACATTTACAGACATATACACATATGCACACATACACATACACACATACACACATATGTATATACACACACCACAAAAGAAACCGTGTGTGTGTGTGTGTGTGTGTGTTTGTGTGTGTGTGTGTGTGAGATCAACATAAGGTTACAATGAAGTTGGAAGATTCTAACACCAGAAGTCCCATGTGTGCCTATACCTATAAACTTCATGCAGGCTACAGGCCAGAGAAATATGATATCTGGCAGTTTGTTCTCTGGGAATATCCAGGTACAGGATGAATTAAATCAATCCTTTATTCTTTAATAATCATGCTTTGGATATTTGGAGTGAACTTTTCGTAGCTAAAAATCTAGTGACCTCATAACAAAGACACGGAACACACATTCTTGGCAAGGCTTACAAGGCAAGCCTTTCACTACGAGGAGTGAGGCCCAGGGAGTCTAGAGGTTGAAAACAGATTTCCCAATAGTTCATCAGTGAGGGCCTCTTGCTGACTCTCGAAGTCTGCAGTGGGCACTTGGCCAACCACGTTTTTAACAAGCGTGTCCCATGATTCTTCTGATCAGACAAGATTAGAAACTATTTACCAAGGTCAGGCTGGGAGAACCTTTGTCTACAAATTGCCCGAAGTTGCATTATAGAGATCTTTTAAAAATAATCTTTAAAAAACAAAAACAAAAAAAACCCGGCATTGGATCTTAATTATTCTCTTAATGTTTACAGCACTTTAATAACAATATGGGTTTACATTGCATCTTAAAGCTTACAAAGGACATGTATATGTAGCATTTCCTTCGAACCCCACAAGAACAACTATTTTGACAGAGGGAAAATATTGAAGTCACCAAGGAACTGATGGTCCCAGGTCTTACCTGGAATAAAGTAGCAGGGCAGGGATCTGAACTCAGGCTCTTTCTCCAGCCTCGTGGATTCAGTTCTGAACCATACGAGCTAGAGCATCCACGGAGCTGGAGGAGCGTGAGGTCAGGGCACAGTGGGCTGGAAAGCTGAGGACTGGGCTCTGGCTCTTGGCAGAACATATCTGCTCCTTAGGACAAAGGCTCTGCAGGGCTTCTTCCTCTAGCCCTGTTTGCTTAGGAGCCTCAAAGGCACCATTTTCATTCCCTCGTGTGTCGGAAACTTTAGCAAGTACCATGTTTGTCTGAAGACAAAATGGAGGCCAGTTACCCAAGAAGGGGGAAAAAGTTACATTTCCAAAGAGCAGGGATCCCGAAAATCTGCAAAAGTTAATTTACTTTCTAGGGGGAATAGAAGGGAAAAAAATCTCACCTGGAAATAAGCTCTGGGTATAGCAATGTTGACTGAGTGATGAGGAAGACTTACCATTCTAATGGCCCTCCATGTGTTTTGGCTTTGTGGTTTGGGTGGTAGAATGTTAGGAAACTGATTGGAGTGATATTGAAACCACTCTATTTATGAGAAGCATCACAAAAAGTCTATCATCTCCAGACAACCTCACGGAACCTAAATTTTGAAATGACACTCTTCAATATACAGAAAGGAAATGGGTTTTGAAGTTTTGAAACAATGCTTTCAAATTTAATTATTTTATTTTACACGTATGAGTGTTTTGCTGCCAATGTGTCTGGGCACTACCTGTGTACCTGGTGTTTGTGGAAACCAGCAAAGAGAGAGTCAGATCCTCTGGAACTGGGATTACAAACAGTTTTGAGCCGCTGTGGGGGAACGGGGAATCAAACCTGAGTCCCCTGGAAGAGCGGCCATTGTTCGTAACTACTGAGCTATCTCTCCACACCCAATTTACTATTTCATTCTTCAGTGCTTGCCCGACCTCATTTCCCTACCACCCCTACCCCCTGAGTTAAAAGCATCCGTTTCTCTGTTTGTTAGTTTCATTTGAGAATTCCATGCATAGTACAATATATTTTGACTGTATCTACCCCATCCCCTCCAACTTCCCTAGAACCTTCCCCCACACTCCCCTCCCAACTGCAATTTCACATCCTTGTTTGCTGTTTGATTGTTTGTTATCACACCTCGCTGAGTTCTGTTACAGCTGCCAGTGTGCATGGGCATAGGGTCATCCACTGGAACATGGGCAAACTGTGAGTCCACACTCCTGAAGAACACTGCCTCTCTCTTAGCAACCGTTAACTGCCAGCAGTTCTTAGCTAGAAGCATGGATTCCTGAGCCCTTCTCCCCAGATTGTTCATCTCTTGTGGAATAACTAAAACACACTTTGAAAGATATATTTTTAAAAGTGTAGAGTTGGGTACCATGGGAGGCAACTGTAAATCCTAGTACTTGGAAGGCCGATCCAGGAGAATCACCATGAGCTCTTGGCCAGCCTAGTCTACAGAGCGTGAAAGCCTTTGTCACTCTTACCTTAGTGGTTCTCCACCTGTAGGTCACGAGCCCTTTGTTGGTCGACTGACCATTTCACAGGGGTAGCATGTCAGATATTCTGCATATCAGATATTTACATCATGATTTATAACCATAGCAACATTACAGTTATGAAGCAGCAACAAAAATAATTTTATGGTTGGGGGTCACCACAACATGAGGAACTGTTATTAAAGAGTCACGGCCTTAAGAAGGATGAGAACCACTGCTCTAAAACAACAAGAGTAACAGAGAATTGATATGGTGTATTGAATGACTATTAGGGTAACAGCTTAGATAAGACAAGCCTTAGCAAGGGTTTGGAGACCAGGGAACTCTTACATACATGATAGGAAAGTAAAAATCATCTAGCCCCCATGAAAAGAGTTGAGTGTTTGTTTGCTTAGCAGAATTATTATAAGGGTGCTGGAGAGATGGCTCAGCAGTTAAGAGCACTGGCTGCTCTTCCAGAGGTGCTGAGTTCAGTTCCCAGCAACCACATGGTGGCTCACAACCATCTCTAATGGGATCTGATGCCTTCTTTTGGCACACAGGTGGACATGCAGATAGAGCATTCATATACATTAAATAAATAAACCTTTTTTTAAAAGAGAGAGAGAAAGCAAAAATAATTGTAGGCACCATCAGTTCCACTTCTGGATATACACCCAGCCCAATCCCCCAAAAGAAAGAATTGTGGAGGGAGATTGTCCACCTGGCTTGCTAGCAGCATTGTTCAGGAAAACCCAGAAGCTGAAGACCGTGGTGTCCAGGGGCAGGTGAATGGATTGGCAGGAGGTGGCGCACACAAGCATTTAGACTATCACCCAACCTCAAGAAAAGTAAGAGGAACATACAGCACACCAGATGCCACGCAAAGGACCTCTGCTCGGGTGCAGTGAGCCATCACAGTAAAAACAAACACTGAGCGATCACGTCTATGAAATGGCCTGGACAGACAGACAGACAGACAGACACCGAGACAGTAGCAGAACGAACAGTTGACAGTCTTAGGTGCAGTTCCACTTTGCAAAGTGCAAAGAATTCTGGAGAGAGGTTGTGCCACGGTGTGAGTCACAGAAGGCTTACGCCACCCTGCACACAGTGGCTAAAGCAAAATAATGTTAAGGTATACGTAATTTACCACTGTTAGTGTATTGAAAGCCACCCCATTATGCTAGTTACACAGAAGTCCAGTGGGCTGTGAGGCCGGATGGATGGGGGTTGGGGGGCCTCAGAGCTAAGATGGTATCATGGTATCGTATACTTACTCCTTCTCTTAGCAGTAACCCTTCCCACACATATTTCTTCATGCAGTCATCAGCCCTCCTTCATTTAATTTAAATCCGATGTAAATTCTGCATTGTCACAGCAAGGTAGGGAATCAGCCTGCCCTTGCTCTAGGGAAAAGCAGAAATGACCTTGCTTGGAGATGGTTTAAAGTGAATTTGAGTTTTTATGGGAATGGTGAGGACGGAGAAATAACTAGGCTTTCCTCAGCAGAGGGAACTGTTTATTTCAGATCTCTGGTATTAACAGCCATTGGGTAGGAAGGACCCCACCCCCTTTCTACCGAGGAATAGCACGTGCATTGTTAGTTACCATGTGTGCCTCCGACGTGGTGTCTGTCCTTCCCCAGCCTGATGTCCCAGGTTTCTCTGTCGTGCTGCTCACAACAGCACAGTCTTGCTGTGGCCCTAACCATTCTCTTCTGATACCCCCTGCATTCATCTTGAGAGCTGCCTCTTCTAGGACCTTCTGATTTCACCAGGTGACTTCGTGCCTGCATCACCTCAAGTTTTTCTATGCAAAAGTTATTTCATAATAGCCTCGAGAAGAGCAATGATCTCATATGCGTTGGTCTCTGTCTCTGTAACAGTGAAGAGTGCCCTGCCTAGCTCTTGTATGCTTCTTAACTACCAGGCTCCATTCCTTTTTATTTCTTTTATTGCATTTAATTATGTGCACATGTGTACATGCATGCACTCTGTATGTGTGTGTGTGTGTGTGTGTGTGTGTCTGTGTCTGTGTGTGTACTCGAGTGTGCACTCACACATGCACTTGAACACCTTTAGGCATGCACCCATGCATGCTACAGGCACATGTGGAGGTCAGAGGACAAGCTGCAGACATTCATGCACTTCCCACCCCACCCCCACATCATGTGGGTCCCAGGGATCGAACTCAGGACATCAGGGTTTGGCAGCAAGCACCTTTCCCCAGTGACCCATCTGACTGCCCCCTTTAGTTCCATGTCTAATCTCGGCACCTACTAGGCAGGCCTCTTGGCTTTCAGTGTTAGCAGTCTGATTTTATAGGTAAGAAATATGTGACGTCAAGAAACTCAACTAGCTTGCCTTAAATTGTGCACATAGTGTTGGGCAAGCTCTAGAACTGAGCGTGGATGACAGTCCAGCAGCCCCAATCCACTGCCATTCTCCATACTTCCCCAAGATTGGAAGCTCACTGTATGTAATTTCTTACCAACACAGCACTAACCTAGTGAAGGAAGTAGCAACCTGGAGTCAGGAAAACTGTGACAAATTACTTTGAGTCTTGGAGATCATTCTTAAAATATGGATAAGCTTAGCATCTCTCTTTCTAGGACCATCTTGTATCAAATGAAATAAAAATAAGGAATGTTTTTGGCTTTCCCTTCCTCATTTTTCATGTGAATCTTCTGGCCTGGAACTCACTCTATATAGACCAGCCTATTCTTGAGCTTGTGAAATCTGTGTTCCTCTGCCTCTCAGGTGCTAGAATTTAAGGTATATTCTGCCACAGTTATATCTCTTGCCAGCCCTGTGATGGAGGTAGGGAAGGTATTTGTCTGTCACGTGGATGCACATATAAAATCACAGGATATAGCTCATTCCCTCCAGCATCCAGCAAGGCAGCACATGTAGGAGATTGGGTACCAGGCCTGCTCTCACACTCAGTGAGCTGTGCTTCTACATGGATGTGTAAGGAATGCCTGTAAATTACAGCTGGCATAGGGTTTATTCTCTGTCAAAAACTCATTGTTTACAGTCTTCTTTCTTTTTTTAAGCCAGTTTTAGAGTTGAAAATACATAGCACAGGTTTTAGTAGGGGCCTGGGGGGTGGGGTGGGGTGGTAGTCATTGTCATGTAAACAGTGACCTGTGATGAGAGGGAAAGGTGCCTTCTGTGGAGGCCCAGCAACCTGAGTTTTGACCCCTGGAATTTACAAAAAAGGTGGAAGGAAAAAAACCAACTCCACACATGCACCACGGTACACAGGCACCCACGTGCACATATCTTAGATACACAAGAGCAAATAAAGTAATGGATTGGAAAGAAACGGCCCAGTGGTTAAGAGCCTTGCTGCTTAACCAGGGGACCCAAGTTCAGTTCCTAGCTCCAGCTGTCTGTAGTTTCTACTCCTCTCCAGGAGTTTCAATACCTCTGACATCTAAGACAGCACCTCTGTTTAGGTGAGCACACCCATGCACTGATACGGACAAAACTAAAACAAAGTCTTTTCTTTTTTTTAAATAAATAAATAAATAAATAAATAAATAAATAAATAAATAAATAAATAACCATGATTGTAAAATCTCCTAGGAAATGATCCAGCATGCTTGCACAAAGCCCAGGAGACAATCTCTGTATTCCTGTGATTGCTGTTCCTCCTCATGAGAAGTAGGAGGCACAATGTGCCCTACACAGTTTCATAGTTTGATGCCTTTAAAGGCTGCTGATGCAAAGGTCTGTCTGAAAGTCCAGGTGGAAGGTGATTGAGGAAAGGTCCAGGAAGCCCTGTGTAAGAGTGACAGGAGACCTTCCCAACAGGGAAACAGCCATGATTTGTGTTTTGTTAGGCATTTGGCCAGATAATGGAACCAGAAGTTTGAAATAATTAAGCTTGCTTAGCCTGTAAATTTGTTTTCTCAATATTCTAAATAGTTATCCAGATCCTGTTAGTATCCTCTGTAAATATTTATACAGCCAATTCTCTTCATTGTATATAAAGCATATATGTGTGTATGGGTTAGACTTTGTGTGTGTATGTGCGCATGTGTGTATAGCCACCATAGGTAAAAATGATTGAGAAGTTAATGACGTGGAAAGGAAGCTGTTGGGTAGGCTTATTAATGCTTTACTTTTCAGGTAGAGTAGTAATTATATTCAGTAACATCATAGAAAAGTTAAATAAGGTACTGTTTGTATTGGTAATGAAATTGTGGCTTTTAAGGAAGCCCAAAGAGTTTGGTAAAATGGGAAGGACGATACCTGGCAATTGGGAGCTATAGATCTTGGCCAGATCCAAGTTCTGTAAATGGCTTAACCACCCTGAGGTTTTTTTTTTTGTTTTTTGGGTTTTTTTTTTCTCTCCTGGCCATTAGACCGAATAAATTCTGATGTCCTTATCTGTTAAACCACATTGTCAAATGCTAATGTATTCCATAACATTTTCGATGTATTGAGGAAAAAAAAAAACCCTTTGGTAAAAGAGAAAAAACACATTCCATTAATATGCTAATTCATACTAAAGCAAAATCTGCTTTCCTTTGTTCAAAACTCCTATCAGGCCAGCTTTGCCAGCCACTACTGCGAACCTGGCACTTGGGAGGCAGGTAGGTAGGTGAAGAGTTCAAGGTCACCTTCAGTTACTGATAAAAAATGCTATCTCAAAGACAAATTGTATCAGATTAAAGACTCTGGCTAGCTTGAAGTTATTTTTTTCTGTGTTTTAATCTAGATTTCTCATCATAAATAACATAGACCTTCTGCCGTGGTGAAGGGCAGGGGATTTTAGCAATATACCTTTAGCTTCAGTCGCTATCTGGGCTGGGAGCCTCCCTCATAGCTCAGCTGCGAGGGTTGTTGCTGAGCAGGCAAAGCTGACACATGCCTGTCACAGTGGTGAACACAGACCACTGGTGTGAGCTGAGATCCAGGCAGTGTTGGCGTGATGCAGGTTGGGTTGTACTGAAAAGTACCCACTTTCCCCACTGTGCCCTGTGCTGATGTTCAGGGCTGTTATTTTTAGAAAAGATGAAGGTACATAAGATGTCTACAACCCTCCCATGAATGACAAGTGAGTTGTTGGCCCGACATGTGTGTGTGTGTGTGTGTGTGTGTGTGTGTGTGTGTGTGTGCATGTGTGTAGCCCTTTTTAAAGGCGTGTATGTGCAAATACAAATGTCGAGGTACTTCTCCTGCTCTTCCTACGTCTTATATATTATGTAGTCATATAACTTATTTTCTATGGTATTTGTCTCTTGGTGTCCTTTCAAATGTCCCCTCACCTTACATAGGACGTGACAGTCCTGTGACAGGAGAGCTCTGAGGCCTCTCTGGGACTACCTGAGTTTGTGGTGTACGTTCTCCTATACACCATGAAACCCACAGTCGTTCTGGTTGTTTCTGCTTTATGTGGTGACTGATTTCTTATATTTCTCTTCATTCTTGTCATCTCCAGAGGCCTCTCCATTCTTCATGTAGGTCTAATTTTCTACACGGTAGCCATACTCTTACTGTCTTGGGAATATCCGTGTCTGTTTCCCTCTTTGAGTTCTGTTAGCAGTAAGTGGTCTCTTTCGCTTTCCGGAGATTCACAGTTTATTTCCATCTCCAGAAATCTGACTGTGTCCTGCATGTGATTTGTTGGTAGGGTGTTCAGCTGGTGACCCATCTGCCCCTAGAGCTTGTGTGGTGTTGCTTACAGTGCTTTGGGTCCATTCTTCACCCATTCCTTGCATCTGACTCTGTATCTTCTGATGCTGCTCCTGGTAGTTCTCTCTCTTTATATCTTACTGTGAAAATTTTATTAACTGGCATATCTTTTAACATCCCTCATTCTTTGCCCTGCTCTAAAGATGTCTACTTATGAAACTAAGCAAAAGAATTCTTCATTTCTGAGATTATATATTTTTACTTATTATAAATATTATATAGTACATACTACATACTAAATATTCTATATAATATATATTCCCCATTATAGTAGATTATATATTTTATATATAGTATATATTTCCACATCATATTAGTATGTAATATATATTTAATATATATAATATATACCATAATATATAGTATATATAATATGATATAGAAAACATATACTATATAAATTATAATATAATATATACAGAATATAGGTAGTATATATATATAATAAATATGCTATATATAGCATTATATAACATACTATATATGCTATATATTACCAAGCATTTCATTTCTCTTAAGAACTCCATCTCTTGGCTGAAATTCCACCAGTCTCATTTAATTATTTGTTTAAACTCTATACAAAGTGTATCTGTTTTCATTTGCTACCCGCCAGCTCCACCCATGGATCCTCTCCACTCAGGCTAGTTTCCACTCAGGCTAGTTTCCTCTCTTTTCCGTCCTCACTTCTTCCTTATTGCTCATGTGCCACAACCATTTCAATTTTCAGCATCCATTAAGGTCTCCTGCACCCCTTGAGGGTCCCCTACCTGAGTTTGTGATCTACATGTACATCTGCATGCACAAACACACTTTTAAACTTTGGCTCTGAGCACAGGAAGACATGAGGTATTTGTCTCTCTGAGTCTGGCTGTCTTTCGGTTAGCAGGTCGAATTCATTGTCGTGAAATTAGCATGATTTTATTTTTCTTTACTGCTGTATAAAATTCCATTGAGGATGTGGCTTACTGAGCAAAAGTGTTAAGTTGAGTTTCTCAGTATCCACTTAAAAGCCAAACACAGAAACATATGAATCTCTCATCCAAGTGGATCCCCGCTACAGGGAGGTGGGAGAGAGAAACAGGAGCCATCTCAGAAGTTCACAGGTATCCTGTGAGCTCACACAGCGGGGGTTGTGGGGAGCTATCTCAAACAAGGTAGAAAGGATAGGACCAACACACGGGCATGCACACACACTCTCAAATCCACAAAGATGAACAAGCACATACTACACAGACAGAAAAATGTCATTGCATACAGGCACTTCTTCATTTTCTGTAGCTATGCATCTGTTGATGAACGCCTTGCAGACTCTACAACGAGGCTTTTGTGAGTACAGCTACCTACAGGACACACACGTGTCTTGTAGCGTGTTGACTTCAGTCCTCTGTTCTGAATCCCATTTGGTAGTTCTAGTTTCTGATTTTTGAGAGACCTCCAAACCAATTCCCATAATTGGTAGGCAAGCTTACACTCCCTCCAGCTAGTATATAAGGGTCCCTCTTTTCTCACATTGCGCCAGCGTGCCCTGTCATTCGTTTAACAAAGACGGCCATTCTGAACGGGATGAGATAGAGTCTTAAAGCCGTTTTGAGTTTTCCCTGATAAGAATGTTGAACACTGAGATGGAGAGATGACACAGAGGTTAAGAGTGTATGTGAGAGACAGAATCTGGTCTTCAGGGATGGACCCAGCAGAGCTTTCAAGTTACCTAATCTTCAGATTCCTCCGATGGAGACTTTGCCTAGACTAAAAAATACCCCACTGCAGTCAGTCCTCTCCCCAGTCTCTGCCTCCGTCCCAACCTCTCTCTGTCTCTCTGTCTCTCTCTCTCTGTCTCTCTCTCTCTGTCTCTCTCTCTCTCTCTCTCTCTCTCTCTCTCTCTCTCTCTCTCCTCCAGCAGTCCAGCAGAATTCTCTCATGCTGTTGGCTGCTGCTGTTTGTCACTCTGAGCTGGGCTCTGCTGGGGGTCAGGGGGTGGGGGGTCCTCCGTGCTAGCCCAGGCTTTGTTAAGGAATATATCTGGCCTCGAGGCTTGTACATTTGGGGGGGGCCTTTCTGCCACGGTATCCAAACCCTCCCTTATATCTGCAGTTGGGGAATTGATGGCTCTTCATGCCAGCTTGAAGCCCAGCAAGCTTGTACCAACCGACACAATCCCAGTAGGAAACACAGGCTCTGAGGAACAAAGCTCTCAGTTTCTTGACCTCATCCTCCTTTTTCAATGTGCTGCTGTCGGCTTCACAATAGAAACACAGTTCTGGCCTTGTTGGTGGGGAAGGCAGGAGACCTCCTTAACTGAAGAATCAATATGCAAATGCCCATCAGTTCCTCCACAGGAGCCCCTTCTGTTGTGATTTGCTCCCAGTTATCAGGACTAGCTCTTATGGGATGTAAGGATGACAAGGGACCCGGTGCCTGTCAGGATGAAGGTCATTTAACACTTGAGAAGCAGAGTCTTTAGACAGAGGTATTCTGATCCCAGAATACCAGTGTAAGAGGGTCTGCAGGTGGAGTTGTGATCCCAACCCTGCTACCAGTGAACATTCTTAATTGGCAAATTACAGAACAGTTCTCTGTCTCATTTTAGCAGATGGAGTTATTTTTGCACCATCCATTGGATTGTTGCAAGGATAAAAAACAGGAGCCTTAGATCTGCAAACTGTATTTGTATGTGCGCGCATGCACACGTGCTCGTTTATTGCATGTTCATGTATGTGTACATGCAATGTATATGCATACTGTGCATATCAAGGCCATATCAACCTCAAGTGCCATCCCACAGAAATTGTTCACCTCGTTTGTTTATGGCAGAGTCTCTCACTGAGACCTGGGAATTGCAAATTAGGTTGGTGTGATGGTTTATACATGCTTGGCCCAGGAAGTGGCACTATTAAAAGGTGTGGCCTTGTTGGTGTGGGTGTGTTATTGTGGGAGTGGGGCTTAAAACCCTCACCCTAGCTGCCTGGAAGTCAGTCTTCCACTGGTAGCCTTCAGATGAAGATGTAGAACTCTCAGCTCCTCCTGCACCATGCCTGCCTGGATGCTGCCATGCTCCTGCCTTGATGATAATGGACTGAACCTCTGAACCTGTAAGCCAGCCCCAATTAATGTAGTCCTTATAAGAGTTGCTTTAGTCATGGTGTCTGTTCACAGCGGTAAAACCCTAAGACAGCTAGCCCATCTGGCCAGCGAGCCCAGAGATCTGTCTGCCTCTGCCTCCCCAGTGCCCCAGGATTATACATGTGTGACAGTGCACCCGGCTTACCTAGCAAGCACTTTACCACCTGAGCTGTCTCCTCAGTTCCTTTTATAATACTTTCTAAGAGTTTTAGAAATATAAAGGCTTCCTCTAAAGGAAGTCCAGGGTGTTATGCTTCAAGCCTCCATTGGCAATCTAACTCAGCTTGTGGGAGAGAACAGACTACAGAAGAAGCAGAGGAAGAAGATACTTGGGGGGGGGGGGTCTTCACCCTACCAATTAGCCTGTTTGACAAGGGTTAATGAAGGCTTCAACCCTGGGAAATCCCTCTCCTTAAGGAACAATAGCACAGGGAAGCAGTGGGCTTATCCTGGGCTCACTGAGCTCAGTAGAACTGCTTCCTGGGTTGCTCCCTAGCTCAGTGATCCCCCTGCTGGCTCGGGAATAGACTTGCTCACATAGTGCTGCTGGTTGGATTCAGAGCAGACAAATCAGAGGAACCTCAAGTCAGAGCATGCCAGCAGCACGCCAGCAAATCAATCCCAGCAAAGCCCACCCTGAGCTTTTCACCCAGGCTTCCCAACCCGGCCCACCCAGCTGAAGCCTTCGGTCAGAAGCTGGCCAATCTAAAGCAGAACTTAACACGTGACTGTCCACAGAATAGCCATTCTTGCTTGTGGATCGATCATGTGTGTGAGGCAGAGGTGAGCATGTACCTCCGGGGTGGTGTGGCCTGCAAAGTACAAGATTCTGCCTTCTGGCTCTGTGCACAGAATGCTTATCTAGGGACTGGGAATGTAGATCACTAATAGATTGCTTGCCTGGCATACACAATGTCCTGGGACTGATATCACACACACACATACACACACACACACACACACACACACACACACACACACAGACAGACATCAGTTTTACCCACTTTTTTTCCTCTATTGAAAATAGATTCTTTTTCATAAGATATATTCTAATAATAGTTTTCCCTCACTCCGTTCCTCCCAGCTCCTCCCCACCTCCCCTACTACCTGGATCCACATTCTTTCTTTCTGTCTCTCCTAAAAACAAACAGGCATCTGAAGAAGAAGAATAAAATAAGATAAAACAAAAGACAAGCAAGTCCGATTAGGACAAAGCAAACAAACAGAAATTTTTGATAAAAAGCCATAGAACTAGCAGAAGGAATACATACAGATGTAGAGACATACATGTGCACACACAGGAATCAGGAGCACATATAGATGCAGACACAAACACACACACATGCACACATAGGAATCAGGAACATATATAGATACAGAGATACACACACATCTGCACACACAGGAGTCAGGAACACATATAGACACACACACACATGCACACAGGAATCTCACAAAACATAAAACTGGAAGCCATAATATATACACCAAGGACCTGTGAGGTTTAAAATAATATAAAGTAAAATAACCATCGTGCCCTGACACGACATTATGAAACAAGGAACCTCCACACTTTCCACTGAGTTCATCTGTGTTGGCTGTCTACTACCAGGCACGCAGCCTACCTTTAAGAGTGGTTTGTTTCTCCAGTGAGACTCCCTTAAAGAAAACGAACTTTTCCTTTGCCAGTGCTTATCAATTGAAGTAGCTCTGGGTTAGGGATGGAGGTGTGTATCCTCCTCTCCATGAGGCCCTGCGCATGCTGCCTCAGTCTCTGTGAGTTTCATACATGAGTGGCTCCTGCCTTGTTTAAAAGACTTTCGTTCCTTGGTGACCTCCATCCCCTCTGACTCTTAAACTTTTTTCCACCTCTTATCTGCAGAGTTCCTGGAGCCCTGAGGGGAGGATTTTATTTATACACTTCTTGTAACACAATACCTAATTGTCAGCAATCTCTACCAGTATCACTACATTAAATTGGTTTTCCCCAAGCAGGTTTTACTCTTCCTTTATTTAAGAAATGAATCAATGTTTTTATACTTTGCTATCTAAGAGTAATAGAAATAATCTATTACTCTTTAATTATTTATTAACTATTATGAGAGTAAACCTTAATTTATATTTTGGCTTCCAAGAATAATGAGATAAAGAGATTTTACAATATTCCCATCTGTAAGAGAATGTATAGTTATTGGGGTTTTGTTTGCTTGCTTTTGTTTTTTGTTTTTTGTTTTTTAAGTTCAAAAGACTAGAGAGATGGCTCGGTGGTTAACAGTGTTTGCTGCACTATTAAAGGACCAAGTTTATCTCTTGGCACCCACACTGAGAGGTTCACAACCACTGTAACTCCAGCTCCAGGGATCCAATTCATTCTTCTGATCTCCAAGGGCATCTGTTTACACATGTGGCATAAGCACACATACATGTACACATAAAGATAGATACATATATAGACAGATGATAGATACAGAGATGATACATAGATTGATAGATACATACATAGATATATAGACATATAGATACAGAGGTAGATATATAAATAGATACATAGGTGATAGATATATAGATAGTAGATAGATAGATAGATAGATAGATAGATAGATACATAGATAGATACATAGATGCATAGATACATAGATGCATAGATACATAGTTAGATGCATAGATACATAGATGCATAGATACATAGATAGATGATACATAGATAGATGTTAGATAGACAGATGATAGAAAGATAGGAGACAGATAATAAAATAATTTTCAGTTCAAGCATAATGATTTGCTGACAATATTGGGGCAAAGTTCATGTCAAACAGCACTCCATGAAAATGCAATCAGTCAGATAAACATGGTGGAAATTTTTAGAGAGTCAACTATTGGATTTCTTCAGCAAAGGAATAAGCATAGAGGAAGTGGTAGAGAGAGTGGTGAGCTTTGCAGAGTGAAAGGCTTGTGAAGGATCTGGGAGCAAATGAAGCATCAAGATGAACCCAGATACTCAGAAAGAGTCCAAGAGTTTGAGCACAGATAGAGGCTTAGACACTGGGGTGTTATTTCCACTTCTTTATGTATGATAATGACATTGCCAGCATCTCTCAGTCTCTCAGTCTCTGTCTGTCTCTGTCTCTCTCTCTCCCCACATATATATCCTCTCCCTGTCTCTCTCCTTAGCCTGCTCCCATCTCAAAAGACTCATACTCCATTAATGATGATTTAATTGAGCTACTTATTAAATTCTCTTTCTCTTCTTGGTTCTTGCAGCAAGAGAATACAGTGTGGTAGAAATCAAAGGTTGATTGGTGTAGAGTAGGGGCTGTGACTTGAACTCAGGGCCCTGCCTGTGCAAAGCAGGCTCTGTCTGTGCCCAGATCCAAGGCCGATATTTAGTGAACCTGGATAAGGAGGATCTGAAATTCACTATAGGTTTTCCCTCAAACTTTGTTTAGAACTTTCTTATTATAGGATGTTCTTATTTTTGTTTAACTATATGTTTAAAGTTAGTCATTTAAATAATCCCCCAGCCATGTTAGAAACCCCTAAATGAACACAGAGGTCACCAAAAAAGACATGAAAGACGAGGGCCTTGTTAGAAAGAAGGGTTCACTGGGAGTAGGGTGGAGAAATGATGGATGAACCAGGTGTGGTGGTGCACACCTTTAATCCCAGAGGCAGGCGGATTTCTGAGTTGAAGGCCAGCCTGGCCTACAAAGTGAGTTCCAGGACAGCCAGAGCTATACAGAGAAACCCTGCCTCAAAAAAAAAAAAAAAAAAAAGAAGAAGAAGAAGAAAAGAAAAAGAAATGATGGATGTGAACAAAATATGTGTGTGTTCATGTGTATGTGTGCATGTATGCATGTGTGTATGTGTGTGAATGTGTGTGTACACGTATGTGTGTGAATGTGTGTTCATGTATAGCATGTGTATGTGTGTACGTATGTATGCACATGTGTATGTATGTGTGTGCATGTGTGTACATGTGTGTATGTGTGTGCATGTGTGTACATGTGTGTATGTGTGTGTGAATGTGTGTTCATGTGTATATGCATGTGTGTGAATGTGTGTTCATATGTATGTGTGTGTATGCATGTACATGTGTATGTGTGTGCAGGTGTGTGCGCATGAATGTCTGTGTGTGTGCTTGAAACTCGAAAAATGGACTTTTTAAAAGAGAAAATAAAAATATAAAAGATGTGGAGAAATTAAATCCCAGCTGTGTCAGCCATTTCTGCTTGTAAGGACCGCAGGGCACGTTGTAAAGCCCTGTAGAAACTGACTGAGGTACTAAGAGTTCAGGGACTGGAGTCACCCTTGCCTCGCACAGTGCAAGGCCAGGAGCCCACATCCCCACCCAAGCCAAGAGGGATCAGTCCAGTTCTTCATGAGCAGAAAGTGCTCAGGACCCCGTAGCCATCACATGGGCTCTGAAACTGCATGTATGATTGCCGTGAGCCTAGTTAACATGTGATCTCACTGAATCATTGTGAACAATGAGACATCAACTCATACCGTGGCACCCAGCAAGGAGAAGCCAACAGTAGGGATTGTTTTCAGTGTATACTTATGCTTCCCTGATGGTTTAGAAGCAACAGTCAATGCAGGGGCAGTGGGATTGCTAATGATGCTGTTAGACACCTGTAGGCACCAGCACCAAAGGCCAAGACAAGGCTCCGGGAATCTCCACCGCAATGAATACTGTCTTTCATTTACAACCCAAGATTACTGCTGAGTCTGCGAAAGCTCTGAGTCCCGACATTCCTTCAGCTAAGTCTTTAGCAAGCTCTTCATTAACCATGAGGTGCTCATCACTGCAAACAAACAAACAAACAAAAGCCACATTAACTGAAGGATATAAGATTTGGGGCTCAGAGAAATGATTCAGCCATTAAGAGCACTGACTGCCCTTCCAGAGGTCCTGAGTTCAATTCCCAGCAATCATCTGTCATGGGATCCGATGCTCACTTCTGGCAATGCAGGTAGACCTATATGCATAAAATAAAATAAATCTTAAAAAGAATGTAAGATTTGGGCCATCAGGCCTGTGCTGTCTGTCTTTAATCCCAGCACCTAGAAAGCTAAAGCAGGCAGATCTTTGTGAGTTTGAGACTAGCCAATGCCACATAGTGATCCCTGTCTCGATGAAAACAAATGAACTATAATAGAACAAAACAATAAATAAATAAGATTTGGGTAGCCAGACACCACCAGCAATAAAATGAAGTTGGACCTCATCGAATAGACTGCCTCTCTTCGAATTCTTGAGTCTTGTTTTGGGGAGGGAATGCTGTTAGAGAGACGTTGGGATGTGTAATATCTATACCTTGAAAGGGGGAAGAGGGGAGTGGAACAAGGCCGGTGTCGGAGAGGCTTGGGAAAAACAGTGTCCTACCTAAGCTGTGTGTGTCAAGCCTGTGACTCCTTCTCTGCTTCCCCTGCAGAATGACATCACTCCTTTACATGTTGCCTCGAAGCGAGGAAATGCAAATATGGTGAAGCTATTGCTGGACCGGGGTGCGAAGATCGATGCCAAGACCAGGGTAAGTACCCTGCCCAGCTCGGGCCTGTGTGGCTCTCCCAGAGGTAGAAACCTTCACCTGATGCCTATACTGTGGGCAAATACCATTTTATTTCTCTCCGATTTATTGTTGTCTCTTGGGGAATGATTCCCACTTCATATACTGTTGGTATGTACCTGAATGGCTGTGTATGGAGTATAGCCTCTTACCTTAGCCCTTCACTTGGGTAGGCAAGTCAACCATTAGAATTTTGCCATCACAAATTAGAAGAACAAAATACCCTGCCAGCGACCAAGGTGTTTGTCATCTGTGTCAGCCCGAAATCCCAGTCGGGATGAGTACATCACAAAGCCCCAATTTATATTATAATCGCATCCAAGAAACAGTGTCTTCCTGACTTAGCAGAACATGACACACAAATAAATGCACAGAGACTGTGGCAGCAGGCACAAGGACTATACAGGTTCAGACTGGACAGGGTCCCAGTGCTGAGAGGGGAAAGTGGGCAGAAGCTCCCAGCCCTCACCAAAAACAAAAACAAAACAAAACAAAAAATCATCTCCAGTTGACATCTGCTTGCAAAGGAAACATTAGTTGTTTTTTTTTTCCCCCAATGGAGTCTTGCTGAACATGTTAACCACAGGGAAGGGCAGACCCCCAGCAGTTGACAGCCAACACAAAATGAACTCCCTGGGATTTCATAGACTTTTTTATCTCATCACTTTCTCTGGGCGTTTTTTGATCTTCCTGGTTTTGCTTGCATATGCTGGTTTCCAAGTTTGTGTTTTAATCGGTGTCTTAGTCAGGATTTCTATTCCTGCACAAAACATCATGACCAAGAAGCAAGTTGGGGAGGAAAGGGTTTATTCAGCTTACACTTCCGCATTGCTGTTCATCACCAAGGGAAGTCAGGACTGGAACTCAAGCAGGTCAGAAAGCAGGAGCTGACACAGAAGCCATGGAGGGATGTTCCTTACTGGCGCCCTTCCCCTGGCTTGCTCAACTTGGTTTCTTATAGAACCCAGGATTATCAGCCCAGGGATGGCACCACCCATAATGGGCCCTCCCCACTTGGTTCACTAATCGAGTAAATGCCTTACAGCTGGATCTCATGGAGGCATTTCCTCAAGGGAGGCTCCTTTCTCTGTGATGACTCCAGCTTGTGTCAAGTTGACACACAAAATCAGTCAGTATAATGGGGTTTGTGTTTGCTTATTTCTTGTGCTCTCTTTTCCTCTCTCTCTCTCCTTCCTTCCTTTCTTCCTTTCTTCCTTTCTTCCTTTCTTCCTTTCTTCCCTCTTTCCTTCCTTTCTTCCTTCCTCTCTTTCTCTCTTTCTCTCTCTCTCTCTCTCTCTCTTTCTTTCTTTCTTTCTTTCTTTTTATTTTGGTTTGCTTGTTTGTTTGTTTGCTTGTTTGCCTATTTTCTGAACACAGTGGGAAAAATGCATGGAATCAGGTGGGTGGGGAGGATCTGGGAAGAGTTGGGGGAGGAAACACCATGATCAAAATATATTGTATGAAAAAAAGAACCTGATGTTGACCAAATAAAGTAAAAGTCTTAGTTAATAGAAACATACAGGGGCTGGAGAGATGGCTCAGCATTTAAGAGCACTAGCTGCTCATCCAGAGGTTCTGAGTTCAATTCCCAGCAACCACATGGTGGCTCACAACCATCTGTAACGGGATCTGATGCCCTCTTCAGGTTTGTCTGAAGACAGCTACAGCATACTCATATACACAAAATAAATAAATAAGTCTTACAAAAAGAAAAGGAAAAACATACAAAGACTTTCCTTTTTCTCGTTTTATGCGTTTTTAGAAGATCTGAACCAGAGGCAGTCTGATGAAAATGCAGTGTGGGGATTCCTGCCTTATAACCAGGCCCCACGTCTGGGAGTCCTTATCTCCATGTTCCTAAAACAGACCAACTGTATTCCGGACATGCTTTGATTTACTGTCTTATTTACTATTGATGACGTATTCATTCAGCCAATAAGTGACCATTGGATGCCTACTTCACTCAGAGACAGCATTTGTCCAAAAACCATGAGACCATGGGCTGGCTTACCTTCTGTACTCAGTCGCTAATCCAGCCCAGCCTGGGTGTTTAGTGGACTAAACCTGGAAAGCGCAGCCATACCCTGTGAGAATCAATCTTACTAGAGAGAGAAATGAGGAATGGTAAACGTTGCCCCATGAAGGACCTTCTTTCTACAGAGCAATTGAGTTGGGTCTTATTGAATTGGGCTTTTCTACACCTCAATAGAAATTGTCACTACACCAAGAAAGCTAGACCTGTTCTTAGCTCTGCTAGGCATGAGCTCTGGAAAGAAGTTGTAGAGGACAGTGGTGGGCAGTGACAGTGATTGCTCTTGCAACTTAGTCACCAGGAGGTGCAGGATCAGTTGTGAACACTGGGAGTCTCTTTCACGGAGGATTGACAGGTGGAGGAGAGGCCTGGGGTACGGGCCAGCCTCTGGGATGTTAGTTGATTGCAGATGACCTTACCTTTTTGCTAGTAAAGATTATTTCTCATAGCACGGTGGTCCTCAGTCTGTGGGTCGAGACCCCTTTAGGTCCCCTTTACAGGGATCGCATTACGATTCATAAGAGTAGCAAAATTACTATTATGGAGTAACAACAAAATAACTTTGTGGTTGGGGGTCACCACAGCAGAAGGAACTGTATTAGAGGGTTGCAGCATTAGGAATTCTGAGAGTCACTGCCACAGGAAATTCAGATAGATGGGCAATAAGGTTTCTCATTTCTGTGACCAAATGCCTGAAAAAAAAAAAAAACCACAGCTACAGGGAGGAGAGTTCGATGTAGTTGTAGGGGGATATAACCCATCATGGCAGAGAGAGCATGCCAGCAGGCAACTACGTTGTAGAAGGAGGTATATGCAACCAGGACTCCAGAACTCCTCAGATCTTAAAGGCACAGAAAGCTGAATGGGGGCAGGAAGTGGTGCAGAATGCTAAAGCTTCAAGGCCTCTCCCAGTGACACAGTTCCTAAAGATTCCACAACCTTCCCAGACATCAGTACTTTCTGAGGACCAATTATTTTAACACATGAACATACCCAAACCACAACAGGGTTTGCATATGGTCACATGATGGAGAGACAAACAAAGTCCAGATGAACAGCAACAGCTATGTGGATAACATGTTAGGCAGCTTTAATACTGTGCCCCTGGACTTCTGGCTTACTGTCAATACATGGGGGGAGGGGTCCCTTCATATCTAGATGTACATGCCTTCAGCCCTATCGGGAAATAATGTGGCTATGAAGGAAGCGCTACTAGATCGGTGGTTCTCAGCCTTCCTGATGCTGTGACCCTTTAATACAGTGCCTCGTGCTGTGCTTCAACCATAAGGTTATTTCATTGCAACTTTATAATAACGATAATTTTGCTACTGTTGTGAACTGTAATGTAAATACCTGATATGCAGGATAGTTGATATGTGGCCGGTCCCCAAAGGGGTCTCAACCTACAATTTTGAGAACGTCTGGCTTAGAGGAATCCGAAGAGGAAAACCTGTCTTGCTTTCTTACGTCCTGCTATGGAGTGGGTCAGGGGACATTTCTAATTCTGTGCAGACCAAATTTCTGCCTAAATAAGTGAAAGAGAGTGAAGTATATCCCTCAAACTTGTGAGCTACGTGGCATTCTCTGCACGGATGGTTCCCAGCCATGACCCTTCCCAGTACAGACAGTAAACTCCTTCATTGTCTTATATATTTTTCAATAAGAACCATGGGTATAATAACTTTAATAATTAGGGCTGGGAACATGGGCTCAGTGGGTAGAGAGTGTGAGGACCAGAGTTCAGATCCACAGTACCCACATAAATTCCAGATGGACACAGCAGCTCACCTGTAATCTGAGAACATGAAGGTATAGGCAAAGAACCTTAGAGCAGGATACATCACTGATATTAGTGGATTGGTGAACTCTGGGTTCAACTGAGAAACCCTGCCTCAATATATAAAATGAAGAGTAATCAAAGAATACACTCAGTGTTAACCTCTCCCTTCACAATACACATGTCCCTTACAGGAAGCTCACACACACACACACACACACAGAGAGAGAGAGAGAGAGAGAGAGAGAGAGAGAGAGAGAGAGAGAGAGAGAGAGAAATTAGGGCTAAGACATAACTCAATGGTAGAACTCTGGCCTAGCATATAGAAGTCTCTAGATACAATCCCCAGCACCATGGGGTTAAAAAAAGAAGAGACGTACCAGAAGTTTCAGGATGCTTACATATAAATCTTCCTGCAATTTAGGAGAACCTGATGTTCCAGAGTATCTGGGTCTCTGTTTATTCCATTGCAAGAAAACATTCCCCAAATCCCCAGGGCCATTGTGCTGAACTAATGAACTGCCCGGCTCACTAACAGAGTGACATGGCCTGCAGGTGCTTGTGTGATGATGGTGGGAGTGGGTGGGGTGTGAGCACTCATTAGGGATGACAGTGAAAGTGGGTGGGGGTGTGAGCACTCACCAGGGATGATGGTGGGAGTGGGTGGAGTATGAGCACTCATTAGAGATGACAGTGAAAGTGGGTGGGGTGTGAGCACTCACCAGGGATGACGGTGGGAGTGGGTGGGGTGTGAGCACTCACCAGGAGAACACTCTGGATCTGGTCTAGATGCTGCTCTTGCTTCAAGGTCTTTATGGAAGTTGCTATTTTCCGACAGGATCTTTATGGCTGGGTTTCTTTACAGCCAATGATGCTCTTGCCGAGGACCACCTGCTGTTCTCCGCACTGAACTCTCCCTGTCTTCTAAGCTAGCATGAATGTTGGTTGGGTTCTTGTTGAGGGAAGACTCCCTGTGGCAGATGGTCTCTTACCATTTTTATTTCTTTTGCGTCAGTCCCCAGCCCAGTCAGAGACTCGATATAGTCCTTATTCTAGAACAATTCTAAATGCTTCTCTTGACTAACTTCTCGCCGTTTACTAATAAGGCTGCAGGCTTGCATTTCCTGCTAAGATGACTTGGGGGCTCAGAGAGCAAGCAGTGCTGATTTCTGGGATGCTGACACCAAACGTCCAAGCCTGACCTGTTCTTCTAGCTTTTCTACAAAGCACCCAAGTGCCCCATCCTCACATACCCCGTTACTCAGCATTGCACACCGAGCCACACCTTGGCACAGAGATAAACGTGTCTATCTCAGTAACCATAGCACTTCGCATATGCTACATACTCCAAAAGTATTCATTTACTGGACATAGGGAAATAAGATGGGCTCCCTAATGTTACATTTGTCAAAAGGCCTTAATGGGCTTGACTAGACCCTAGTCCTTCTGTGATATAATTTTTCTCCCCAACCTCAGTGACATTCAAGTCTCCTGTAAGAGTGAGAAGAAATTGATACACAGATAGATGCGGGGGTGAGGGGGAGGTCTTCATAATTCCTTCAATCTACTACCCTGAGAATGTTTTCCAGAGAACACAGTCATAGCTTATATATTTACCTTACACCACACACACACACACACACACACACACACACACACACACACTCCAGCCCTGGAATGGAACTGGTTATATTTCTCAGTTTAAAACTAAGAATAAGGAAACCAAACTTCTACTTGCCTTTACAGTCTTGGGAGTATGGTTGTTCTCATTAAAAACAAATTCTTGCCAAAAACAAAGTCATAGAAAGGCCTTTGTCTTAGGGTTTTACTGCTGTGAACAGATACCATGACCAAGGCAACTCTTATAAGATTTAATTGGGACTGGCTTACAGGTTCAGATATGCAGTCTATTATCATCAAGACAGGTGCATGGGTAGTGTTCAGGCAGGCATGGTGCCGCAGGAGCTGGGAGTTCTACATCTTCATCTGAAGGCTGCTAGCAGAATACTCACTTCCAGGCAGCTCTGGTGAGGGTCTTATAGTCCACACCCACAGTGACACACATACTCCAACAGGGCCACACCTTGTAATAGTGCCACTGCCTGGGTCAAGTATATACAAACCATCACAACCTCTCTCGAGAGGAGATTTTAAAATACAGCTTCCTCAGAGTTCAAATTGTTGGCACAAACATTGGGCAACATGAAAGGTTCCAGGTTTATCCACAAACCAAGACCATTGAAAATATTTTTTCATATTGTACAAAATGGACTGATAGCTTTCATTTTCTGTCACTATTGGGAACCTAGCACAGTGTGGTTTTGCACACCTCTAATCTCAGCACTTGGGAAGGAGAGTCAGGAGGATCAAGAGTTCAAGGTCAGACTGGACTATATGAGACACACACACCCCCATCTCAAAAAAAAAAAAAAAAAAAAAAAACAAGCAACAGCAACAAAACCCCAAATATTGATAGGAGCTGGAGAGGCAACTCAGAGGTGAGGAGTGCATACTATCTTCCTAAGGACTCTGGCTCAGTTCCCAGCACCAACACAGCAGCTCACAACCACCTATAACTCTAGTTCCAAGGGACCCAACACCTTCTTCTAGTTAATGCGGGCACCAGCCCACACACATTACATATATGCGTATACCGGCAAAACACTCATCCACGTAAAATCAAAATAACTCTTAACAGGTATTGAGCCTTGAGAGCATTTGCTTAAATTCAGAGAGGTAAAGATGAATCACTCCAGGCTTCCTCTTTGAAGGAATGAATATGTTCCACAGCCTCAGAAAAGGACAGGAGATTCTTTTTCTTTGTCCTGATGCTTTGATGGCACACTGGAAAGACCATTTACCTAGCTCAGGAGGAGTGCAATGGCATGCATGGGTACTGCATGCCTGGTCCTGTAGAAGAGTCTAACTAGCGAGCTCAAGATGGTCACTGCTTTCATTACTTGCCATTCCATCACAGGTGCAGGCACCCTCCTTAATCTCCTCTTTCCCCCCTAGTGGGTTTTGGTGACACTGGTGTCCAACTTCTCTTAAATAACTCAAACCAGCTAGACACCAAAGTAGCCCACAGTGATCCACTGTCGGCATCCTGATTGTGCCCCTTTCTTAAAACAAAGTCAATAAGTAAATAACTCACTGTTGGATTTCATTCTGAGCCCTGATGTGAATTTTTAAACATAATAACATTCTCTTGAGATGTATTTGTGCATACCAAGTGTCTTATTCCAGAAAATGTATAATCACATTTAATGTTCACACTTAACAAATTGGTTTGTTGGGAGATTTATAATACATGAAAATTGTGTCACATTTACAACCCCTAAATCAAACCAAATAGAATGAGTGGAATTACATTACAGAATTCTCATTCATAAAGTTAGGTATGATATTACTTCAACACATAACATTCATAAGATTGATATTGATGTATAACATAATGATAGTTGGGTTATGATCATGTAGGGTATATATTATAGTCTTCAGACAGTTACCACCATCAAAAGCTTTAGCTAAAAAATCAAATGAGAAGACTGGAGGGAGAGAGAGAGGAGAGAGAGAATATACAGGTAGCTGATAGGTAAATAATGAATGGATGGATGTATTGATGAGCATTCCTTTAGCTTAGCCTTCTAAACAACACTCAACCTGAAGCAAGACAAGAGACACAAAACCCACTAAACCAGGATAGAAACACCAAATAATATAAGGTTGTTTTCTCTCCAAAACAGCAGTTTGAGTAGAAAAAGGCCCAAGGGTTTCACATTCTTTTCCTTCAACTTTTTTTAATATTCCCTTTTAGGTTTGCATACTCGAGCATGTAGGTACAGGAGCTACAGTGTCTGTGTGTGGGGACGGGGTGATCAGGGGACAGGTTGCACCTTTACATGCTGAGTCATCTCACCAGCTCCTATTTTCATTTTAATTGAATGAACAGTGCTGAAATCAGGAAGAGAAGGAAGATATTCTATGTCCATATATAATGTCAGAAATGAAGTCTTGATTGGAAAAGAGTGAACTCTCATTGCGACCCTTGGCGGCTTCCTGTGCGACCTTGGATAGTTGCATCAAACCCCCAGAGCAGTTTTCTGATCTATAAATAGAACCCCCAAGACCTCTCCAATGGACCCGTGGTCCAAATAAAATAAGACCCCAAGTATAAAGCTTATATAACAGAGGACATTAAAAATGGCTCTCCATTTTTCTCTTGGGTTAGCTCTACAACTGCCTGTGATTTAAAGCAAGGGTCAGTCAAGGTTTGAGTGGGTGTAAATGCCAACGTAAAGAATGAGCTTTTCTGTTTTCTGTTAAACTCTCATCACCGTTCGTTGGTGTGTCTTGACTGCTGTACCAACTCTTCTTGGGTACATTATTGCTTGTTACTTTTCTGTCCTCCGCCATTTCAGTATAACCATCTACCGTACATTCAGAGCATCCCCAAGTTCCCTTGGTTTTACTTCCTTCTCCATCTCTAGAATGGGGAGGGGAGATGCTTAGGAAAGAAAGAGATGAGCGGAGTGGAGACAAACCAAAATCAACACATTACTTCTGGAAATCCCTCTCCCAGCCATGAATGCATATCCCTCTAGTCTTGCCTTTGAGCAGCGTCCAGATGATAAGGGTCTGTTCTAGATAACGTTTTCTGGTGTGACACCCTACTGTCCCTAGCTTTCTGGTCCAAGTACTGCTCTGTATTGTGCACAAAGGTCAGACTGAAGGAAGGTCTTTTGGGTCTCTGTGTACATAAGGCTTGGCTCTTTGCATAACAGGAGAGAGCATTCTTTCCAGCCAGCAGCACGCAGCTCCCACACTTACAAGATTACTGTCACCAAAATGAAATAGGAGCCTGGGACCAGCCGGTATGGGCAATTCAAAAGTCTGCCCAAGGGAAACCCATTCATTACCTTAGTGCTTTAAATCTAGGGGATTGGGAAGAAAATTGCCAACCTCTTGCAATTCCATTTCCTGCCCATAATGTCGCCATGGCAACTCAGCTTCCCACTCGATCCTGTCTAGTCTGTTATATATGTGTAGTATGGTAGTGGGCTCCCTCACCTCCCCCAAAATTGCCTGTGCCAAGAATCTATCAGATGGGAGTTAATGCTACATGAGGTTGGAGAGCAGCTTTTTTTTTCCCTTTTTGGTCCAGGACTCCTTGTAATTGACACTTTACATACACTACAAGTTTGCAGGGGTTGGTTAAAAAAAAAAAAAGAATTCTTGTGCCAAACACACAAACAAAAAGGACCCAGCAATGTTTGTGTAATATGAACAAGAGGAATATGCAAGTGTTTTGTTGGCAAGCACGTTATCCATAAAAGCTCTTTTATAAGCTTGCAGTATCCGGGTTTATAAGAAAGGAAAATCTTATTAGAGCAAATTCTGAGAGTTAACAGATTGAGTCATGCTTTCCAATCTAATTGACCAACGGCTTCCTCCAGTGAGAATTTCAGGGGTTTGGGGTTTTTTGTTTTTGCTTTTTTGTTTTGTTTTATTTTTTTGAGTTTTTTGTTTTGTTTTTGTTTTGTCTTGTAGTTGTTTTTAAAGGATGAGATATTTCAATAGTGTTTCAGCGTTTAATAAAATGAATCCAAAACAAAAGAAGAAGCAGGACCTGTGAGATGGCTCAGCAGGGAGAGGAGCTTGCAGCCAAGCCTGGCGACCTGCACTTGGTCCCCAGGACCCACACACAGTAGGAGAGACCCAACTCCTGACATTGTCCCCTGACCTCAGCATGCATGCCATGACACAAACATGGGGACACAAATGAATGAGTGCAAAGCAGAAACATCCTTTTTCTTTCTTTTTTTTTNTCCAGTGGGCCCCCGCTCGCTCCGGCCTGGCCCCGCTCGGAAACATCCTTTTTCAATCGTCATCATTGAACTAGGAAATACTTGCATAACATTTGAGGTCAGATGATGTGGCTCAGTTAGTGGAATACATGCCTGGTGTTTATGAAAGCTCTGAGTTAGATCCCAGCATTACACAGAAGGGACATGTCGACATGGTAATCTCAATACTGGGGAGGCAAGGGGAGGGGGGGAATGGGGACGACAGGAGGATTAGAAGTTCAAGGTCATCCCTTCATAACCTCATACCAGGTTAGAAGTCAGACTAAACTACCCAATATACTGACTCAAAAACAAACTCACAGGCACTCTTGAAAAGGCATTCACTCACTCTGTTCATTAACATAGTAGTTGGGGGATTTTGTTTGGTTAGTTTGTTTTGTTTTATTTTGTTGGGTTTTTGCTTTGTTTTCTTTTGGCATTCTGACATAAGGCCTCACGATGTAGTCTAGGATAGCCTCAAAGTACCTTTTTAGTTCAGGCTATCTCCATGCTCGCCATGCCCCTGCTTCAGTGTCCCTGGCACAGAGTGTCCCATCACGCCTTGTTAGATTCAGTTACCTCTTCATCATTTATCTTACCTTTGGGGTTAGGAGAGGCTAGACTAATGTTGAAGAAAATAGTATTTATGATGCTTATTAAAGAATGCCTGGGAATATGGCTAGGTGGTTAAGAATGCTTGCTGCTGCTCCAGAGGAAATCAAATGCTTGATTTCCAGTACCCATAAACACCTGGAACTACAAGTACAGGGAATCTGACATTCTCCTCTAGTCTCTGTGGGGACCTGCATACATGTACATGTGTGTACACATGTGAAACAGTAAATATACAAATTTTAAAAGTTGATAAGTCAGGGGGCTAGAGGGATGGCTCAGGGGTTAAAAGCACTGACTGCTCTTCCAGAGGTCCTAAGTTCAATTCCCAGCAACCACATGATGGCTCACAACCATCTGTAATGGGCTCTGATGCCTTCTTCTGATGTGTCTGAAGACAGCTACAGTATACTCACATACATAATTTTTTATTTAAAAAAAATTGATAAGTCAGGCAGGTTTCTCTACTACAGAGCCTCACTGTACAAGCCCATCGGAAGAGAGAGACCCGCTCAACTCTGAATACAACAGGGAAAGTTAAAGGTGTGATGTGAAGCAGAACTCCAAAAGTTATCAAGAGGGAGCATCATGGGGTGGAGAGACTGTGGCCAAAGCAACATGGCAGACAGAACCCTTTTCTGAAGGTAGATTCCGGTGCTAAGATGGTGGTGGGTGGGGTTAAGGGATTGTAGCAGATCAAGGATTAGGGAGTCACTCTGAGCTGCCCTTGCAAAGTTCCATTCCAGAGACAGCAGAGATGAAAGAGCAGAACCCCCAAAGTTGGGACACTGATAGGCGACAGCTGTAGGGGCAAGTTAAGTCTTCACCAAAGGAGGTGTACCAAAGGTTACGTGGATGCTAAGATACACTACAATACAGTGGTTCTCCACCTATGGGTCTCGATTTCCATGGGAGTTGAACCACCCCCTCACAAGGGGTCACATATCAGATATCCTACATTTCAGATTCATAACAGTAGCAGGATTACAGTTATGAAGTGGCAATGGAAATAATTTTATTTGTTGGGGGTTACCACCACATGAGGAACTGTACTAAAAGGTTACAGCCTTAGAAAGGTTAAGGAGCACTGCTCTAGTGGATTGGTTCTGATCATGTAGCAGGAAGCTGGGTCCACTCACCAGTACTGATAAACTGGCCATGGTGGTGCACACCTAGAACCCTAGCACTCTCAGGAGGTAGAGGCGGGAGAATTTAGAGTTCAGGGTCATCCTGGGCAACATAGTAAGTTTGAGGCTAGCCTGGTCTACATGAGATGCTGTCTCAAAGAAATTTAAAAAGATAATAATAATAATAATAATAGAATAAGAGAGATAGAAACTCTGTATCATTAAGACAACAAGAATTTTTTAAAAAGACAACAAGGATTTGGATCTTGGAATGGGTGTCTCTCAAAAGACTGTCTTGGGGCAGGGGGGACCACAAGCGTGCTAACTGGAGAAGGCAAGGGAGCCGAGAAAGCCAAGATCAATGTTAAAAGGTTTGAAATGCCACCCTGAAGAATTGTTTCGATTCTGCGCATGTAGATGATGGTATGTGCGGGGTGTGCCAGTGTGGAGAAAAATTCTGGAGAGCTTTGTCAAGTCTTTCATTCTCTGCCCTCTTGCCTTGAGGTGGGGTCTCCTTCTGAACTCGGAGCTTACTGATTTCTGACTAAGGCTGATAGCAACTGGTAAAGCCCCAGCATCTTCCTGCCTGCCCCCACATTCCAACACTCCTTCATCAGCACCAGCAATACTGAGGCAGAGGCTGTGCATGACTGTGACCAGTTTCTTACATGGATGCTGGAGATTCGAACCGAGGTCCTCATGCTTGCTCGACAGCACTCTTAACCACCCAGCTTCCTCCCCAGCGCCACCACCCCGAAGAACTTAGAGTTCACAGAGAAGTGAATGGCAGACACTTGAATCCTTCTTAAACAGAGCTCTGTGCTGGGGGACTGTGCTTAGGAAACTAAACCGCCATTCAGCAATAAAGCCAAAAACAAACAAACAAACAAACAAACAAAAAACCTTTCAAAGTACATGCCATTTTCTTTATTTTTTTTGTCCAAAAGATATAAAGTATATTAAATGTCCACTAATTTTCCATAATCTTTTTGACTGAATCAAGTATGGCTTGCTGGGTGTACACACCTTAACCTCAGTGTTCTTGATTGTTTAAAAAAAAAAAAACTGTTCTGCTCACTAAGGATCTTCCCTTAACTCCCAGTGCTGGTTTCTGTTGACCTACAAATGTCCCTAGAAGTTCAGCCAGCCCCACCTGTACAGCTGGCCTTCGTGACGGGATGCCCAGCTTCCTTGTGGGGCCTCTCTCCTGCTGAGACTGTCCTTGAAAGCAGTATAATTTGAAGAGTGCCAGATCACCTTTGCAGCTGATGGGATGAAGCCAGCCTTAAAAGCATTTCACAGACTCTCCCGTTGGCTGCTCTTGGCAGTTTAGGGGGACTGATGAATCTGACCTTGGGAAACAGCTGACTGCCTCACTGAAACAAGGTGATTGAAGGAGCAGAGACTGCAAGAGTTCCAGGGCCCTGCTCTCCCTCTGATGAGAAAATCTTTCTATCTTGAGTCTGCAGGGTCCACCTATTTGCAGGAGACAGCAGATATATAAGCGTTAGGCTGTAGCAGAAGGAAGGGTGACTGTTGAAAATCTGAGCTGGGGACTTGGTCTTCCCTGTCCCTAGAGTCTTCATTTTTTGGTGAAGAATATTTTCCATGTAGGATAAAATTGTGTGTGGTGTCTTCAGAAAAAAAATATACATAGGGATGAGAAAGGTCTACATAGAGATAAATCACACTTGACCATGAAGCAAAAACTGGCTTCCTGAAGCCTAAAATATGTTGTTTCTTCTTCTTCTTCTTCTTCTTCTTCTTCTTCTTCTTCTTCTTCTTCTTCTTCTTCTTCTTCTTCTTCTTCCTCCTCCTCCTCCTCCTCCTCCTCCTCCTCCTCCTCCTCCTTCTCTTCCTCCTCCTCCTCCTTCTTCCTCCTCCTTCTTTTTTGGTGTGTATGGCATGTATGTATGTATGTATGTATGTATGTATGTATGTATGTGTATGGTGTATGTGTGCATGTATGGCGTGTGTGTGTGTGTGTGTGTGTGTGTGTGTGTGTGAACTATGTCAGGGAGGCAGGCGAGGGCAGAGTCCCCACTCCTCTGTTTCTCCTTAGACATGCTCAGGTGTTTTGTTGCTAGGAAACACCAGGACTTGGCGGTGGGTTTGTTTGGGTCGCTGTTGGTTTGTTGGTGTTTGGAGGTTCCCGTGGTCTGCTTTGTGTTTCCTCCTGAAAGACCGCATCGCTCTGACTTACAAAGCAAACACTTGATATCAGCATGAAAGGGAGGATAGATAATTAACTGTTCCTGGAGAATGCTCCAGTTGGCTCATGTACTGTTCGTGACTGGCATGAAGTTTTAAAGAACACTGATGCCCCTGAGAGCTGTAGTAATTCACGCATACGGCTGTGCCTGCTTGCTTACGCATCACGGTCACCAGC
>LR750493.1:128555-228605 GCA_902729485.2 Mus minutoides | reverse complement strand
CGCTCTGACTTACAAAGCAAACACTTGATATCAGCATGAAAGGGAGGATAGATAATTAACTGTTCCTGGAGAATGCTCCAGTTGGCTCATGTACTGTTCGTGACTGGCATGAAGTTTTAAAGAACACTGATGCCCCTGAGAGCTGTAGTAATTCACGCATACGGCTGTGCCTGCTTGCTTACGCATCACGGTCACCAGCCTGACTCCTCAGCTGTGCCCAGCCCAAAAGTGAATCCAAGATGCTGGATCAAACACTGGTGTCCTGGTAGACAGGACTGTCTTTAGGGTAGGTTTTATCATATGCAGGAATCTTCCCACTGGAGGGCACAGAAGCCAGCAATCTGCAAAAACTCCAGGAGTCTGGGGAGCACTTGGACAGCTTTGAGTGACTTTCTGCTCACCTGGCTCCCTGCTGACTCTCTTTTCTTAATTATCCCTTGGCAGCTGGTCCTTGTCTATGGGAACTGAAGGAAGGCCCCACAGAGTCCAGTGGTGCCAAGCTCTGGGAGAGACAGAATGAAAGGAAGAAGGCAAAATATCACCGTCCTTTTGAGAGCTTGTGACCCTAATAGCTGGAAAATAGATTCTCCTGCCTACCAGAAGAGTTGTCAAAACGGGTCACACATCCATTGCTGCTGATGAGAATAACGGACTTGGGGTGCTAAAGGGATAGCTCGGCAGCTAAGAGCGCTTGCTGCTTTTTCAAAAAACTCAAGTTTGGGTCCCCACACACAGGTTGGAAGGCTCAAAATCTCTCCAGTAACTCTGGCTCCAGCAGATATGATACCCTCTTCTGGCTTCCAATGACACCCATATACACACGGCGTACACTTACACAGACACTTACACATAAATACAAATAAAATAAATAAAATAAAATAATTTTAATTATAAAAACAAAATTAATTAATTAGTAGTTAATTAATTAAATCTAGAAACAAAAAATGAACCAATAAAATATTAGAAAGAAAATTTTGCTCAAATATTGAGTGTATTTAAGTTCCCAGCATTCATAGAGCTTATATGGTTGCTGTTACTAGTCAGTCTACTCTGCAAACAAAATTTCTTACCACTAACATCTGTAGAAGCAAAAGTTAGAGATAGTGTTTATAGTCTGGAATGTGTCTCCTTTTACCAGTAAGTCATATTTAATGGCAGATAGAGAACTTACTGTGGGAATGCCCAATTCCTTAAAAGGGTTTTTAACAAATCAATTAATAAACTAATCATAAAATTATTGGTACAGTTTTTTTTTTTGTATTTTGATTGGTCATGTTTGAACAGTTGGATTAATCATCCTGATCAGATCTATTTCGCTATTCAGAGGCTGTGTTCTCAAGAAACCAGAAGAGCTATGTTAAATTTAAACTTATATTTGCTCACACTAGAGGATGTGATGTGCTAATCAGTCCTCGCTCAAACACAAAGCTACCTTAAGAAAATGGATTCAGAGAGTATGGTGCAGAGACATGTAAGATGAAGGGTCACTATACAATTCCTCTCATAAATCCTCTTTAATGGTTTAGGTCTGAGGAGATAGCTCATTTGGAAGAGTGTCTGCTGTACAAATTTGGGGACCTGACTCCAATCCACCGAACCCACAGAAAGCACAGGGTTTACGATTATTATCTCTGCCATGGGGCTTAAATTTACAAAAATGTAATTCCAGGTTTTAAAATATAAAATTACTTCATGCAATCCATGAGCAGCAAACCTTTGAATGCCCACAGCATCCTGGATGGTTTATACCATGATGGGACATAAACAACCCACTGCGTTTCTGAAACGTACTGACTTCCGGTATCACCTTTGTTCCACAGGACGGTCTGACTCCATTGCACTGTGGGGCGAGAAGTGGCCACGAGCAGGTCGTAGAGATGTTGCTTGACAGAGCCGCCCCCATCCTTTCAAAAACCAAGGTAAGGCCTTCAGTCCCTGAACATCGGTACCATGCTCAGATCTGAGCTTTTTGAACAAGAGGAGCGCACGGTCACCAGCACTGCTAAATGGAACGCGAGATCGTCACATCTTTAGGGGAGCCCAAAAAAGCTTCTGGACTGGAGAGGTGGCTCAGAGGATAAAGGCTTGCTCTGTTGGCGTGAGGACTGTGCTTCAGGTCGCCAGCACCTACACTGAAGCTGTAAAAGCTCGTGTCCACCTGTAATCCCAGCTCTCAGAAAGTGAAACAGAGGAACTCCCTGTAAGTCTGTTAGCTAGATGAGCCAGGACCAGTAAGAAGAGGCAAGAGACCCTCATTCAATAAGTAAGGTGGAAGTGATCGAGGCAGACTATATCCACTGTCGTCCAAGCATCTGCATGCACGCATGCATGTGTGCTTACACACCCGAGTATGCACATACATATACAAACACACACACATCCAAAATAAGGTGTTCTGCAGCAAAGCCTTTTTTTTTAACTTGTTTATTTTGGTCTATTACGCTTACTATTTAATGTTACACAATGAGACTTTCAGGGCTCAGCCAACTACTGCTTTAAAGAGACTAAAAGCTCTACTTTCTGACTTAGTTCTGAGTCTTTTTCCTACACCCCCCCACCCCTAGTTTATTTCTTGAGAGTTCGTAGACTGGGACTGGAGGTGCAGCTTAATGTTAGATTATTTGCCTGTCCATACACCAGGCCCTCAGTTTGTGCAAATTTAAAACATTAAAACTCTGCTTATCCATCCCCGCTACTGTGTAAGATTTGAAGGATAGGCCTGCCTTCTCTTTCCAAATCCAGCAGTCTAGGGGAACCCCATTTCAGCTATCAAAACCAAACCGTTCATCTCTCTCCCTGTTTCCATGTTTAACAGTGACAAGGGCAACTTGAGATTGGTCCCAGCAAGGAGCCTACACTCCCTAGGTGTTGAGATCTGGGGTGCACTGAGAGCTTTGTCATTTCAAAGGGCTGGTTGTTAAACCTCGTTCAGCATGTTCATGTACAGGTGTGCACAAGATCCCTCAAAGAGCCTGAAGCTCATCCCTGAAGCCAGGCTGGGTGGCTAGCAAGCTCCAGAGAGCATCTCATCTGTCCTTACAATGCCTTGACAGGCATGTGCTGTCATGCCTGGCTTTTTATGTGGGGATCAAACTCGGGTCCTCAAGGTTGTGTGCCAAGCATTTTGCCAATTCCATCACATCCCTGGCCCACCAAAGAGGCCTTTCTGACTGTCTGTCTTACCTGTGCTCACCATGTCTTTAAGTCAGCATCATCTGGGCAGGGTTCATTCCTCATTGGTGCTCCTTACACCCTTTAGAAAGACCCTCTCTGCTACTGTTAGTACATGCTTGCTACCTGACTTTCTTTGATAGAGTGAAAGTCGGGATGTTTTCTTGTTCAGCCCAAGCCCTTAGATTAGTACACAGCATTTATGAAGACACTAGATAATACGTACTGAGAGAGAAGTCACAGATTGTTACAAGCCTAGCTTTAAGGAAATCTGTCTGGTCCCTCAAGCCTTTTTTTTATATTGCTGAGCTAAGAAAGCCTATCTTTAGTCACCATATGCAATGTGAGCCCTTTCCATGGGCCACTTGATTTTTTTCGTCTTCATTCTCTCTGTCACTCCCTGTGACACTGAATTAGTTTTCCAGCCATACATCATTATTCTATACATCATCCGTGAGTGTTCAAGTTTCTGCTCTCCTCCTGTGATAGAATATTCTGACCAAAAGCCATTTGGAGAGGAAAAGGTTTATTTGGCTTACACTTCTAGGTCACCCACTTGCTTGCTATCTCAGGCCCATGTGTACCTAGCTTCCTTATACCACTCAGGCCCACTTGCCTAGGGAATGGTGCCACCCACAGTGGGCTGGGCCTTCCTATGTCAGTTGCCAATCAATACAATCCCCTGTACACATGCCTGCAGGCTAAGCTGATTTGGACAGTCCTACAGTTGAGAATTCATGCTCGGGCAACTCAAGGTATATCAAATTGATGGTTGAGTCTCACTAGGATAGAGCCTCTTTCAGTTTTTAATACTGCTTCCCACTTATAACTTCCAGGAAGTCCTGTGTTCTCTGAGATTTGTTTACTTTGCACTTCCTCTAAGACTACAGGAAAACATAAAGCAAAGGAGGATTTGATGGAAATGAGGGAGGACGGGGCATTGTCAGATGGGAAATGCCCCAGCCCTTGGAGACGCTTTTAGTGTCTACTTTGTTTCAGAATAATAGAGGGGAATGCTTGAGGCAGGAACATCCCAATTCCCCAATGACTGCCCAAGTCTTTAACTTCATCTCAATATTTATTACGCTTATATCCTCTTTTTTATCTGCAGAACTCTCTGCTAGGCAGTATGGGAAAATACTATCATAAATCTCTTGCCTTTAAGGAGCACAGGTATCTGAAATATGTAGCCATCAGTGGTATCGAGATGGCTAAGTGATTTCACATTGCTTTGTCTAAGAATTTTTCCTGTCATGCTGCAATAAATGTAGGGGGATAACTGGTCTTGGAGAAGTCGGGTGTTCCTGGATCTCCTGGGCACATGTCCCAACATTTTTTTGAAAACAGAATTTGCTGTTATCATAGAGGAAACGGCTTGTTTGGCTTATTTAAGGTGCTAAATTATACTATCAGTAATTTAGACCTCCCTGTGGTGAATGAGCCTGCTGAGACTCTCCAGGCTCTCCCACTTTGCTTCCACACCTAAGCTCGAAAGGACGCACGTTAGCCTGCTCGGCTTTGATTCACATATCCAACCACTGAGGGGTGACTGCCATTCTACACAATTTTCCCTTCAGTGCTGGAGACGGAACCTAAGGACTCTTATATTCATTTCTTTTCTGATACCTTGAAATAAATCCTCAATGTCTTCACGCTGCCAGTGACTATTATTAAGCCAGGATGATTTAAGCTGAGTTTTCTTCACTGGGCCAACGGTCAGTGGCTTCCTTTTACTTGCTGACACACGGGGGCGCTAGACTTCTAGAAATGGATGAAGGTTTCCCTGCCACCGGGTAGTCTTGTTTCTGGAACTCTGTACTTTTCTGGTCATCTACAAGGGCAAAACCCAGCAATAGTCCAGTGATTCGGAGTTGGCTCTCACTTTTTTTTTCTTGTATTTTTTTTTTTTTTTAAAGATTTTATTTATTATATGTAAGTACACTGTAGCTGTCCTCAGATACTCCAGAAGAGGGAGCCAGATCTCGTTACAGATGGTTGTGAGCCACCATGTGGTTGCTGGGATTTGAACCTATCACCTTCGGAAGAGCAGTCGGGTGCTCTTACCCGCTGAGCCATCTCACCAGCCCCTTTTTCTTGTATTTTTAAATGATAAATCCTACTGAGAATATAGTAGCTTCTAGCCCCTGGTACAAACCATATAAGTTTTAAACTGGGGAAAGAAACTACCCTTGACTGTTTTTTTTTTTCCTTTGACACAAGAAAGAAAAGTTTTCCTTTTAAAGCAGGAGCTGTTCAAAAGGATTGTCAATGCCTTTTAAAAACGTAAGGTATTTCCAAATGAAACATCAGAGTTTTTAACATGTTCCTGTTTGTTCTGTTATTTGTCTCATTTGAGCTAAAAAGAAAAAAAAAAAAAAAAAAAAACCACAATGAGTCCTCTTCCCCTTCCGTGTTCCAGAATGGACTGTCACCACTGCACATGGCCGCACAAGGAGACCATTTAAATTGCGTCCAACTCCTCCTCCAGCACAACGTGCCCGTGGACGATGTCACCAACGACTACCTGACCGCCCTCCACGTGGCCGCCCACTGCGGCCATTACAAAGTTGCCAAGGTTCTTTTGGATAAGAAAGCTAACCCCAACGCCAAAGCCCTGGTGAGTAGTCCTGCCATCCGTCCGACCCAAGCGAGCGAGCGAGCGTCCTGCCAGCGGCACACCATGCGTTGTTGCATGTGGAAGGATTGCTCTTCCAGAGACAAAGACAGAATGCCCATTAAATCCCTGTACTTGGTTAATCTTTCCAAACGTCCTTGGGAGTAGACAAAGCCTCCTGTGCTGGTGGGAATAAAGCTGACAGTGCAAAATGGCTCGTTCTTCAGGGCCCCACTCGGGTTCCTCTTACCTGAGAGGGAGCCTGACATTAAAGAGTAATAAAAAAGACCGACCTGACCAGCTTCCTTCACCTCACTGCGGCAATGTTGTGATTCCTCCGGTTAGACATTTGAGGGGTTTTGTTTTCTTTCTAACGTGTAGACTCTTGAAGCAAACTAGACACGACAGCTTAAATCTCTTATAAGGCTGAGTCAGGAGGATTACTGTGAGTTCAAAACCAGCCTGATCTACAGGAGACTTTCTTTCAGATAAAAATAATGATAATGTATATATGTATGTATGATATGTACATATGTACGTATATATACATATACTATACACATATACATGTATATGCATACGTGGATGTATGTATATACACACATATACATACATACATACACACACACACACACACATATAAACAGACAGCTGGGCATAATGGCAAAAGCAGGAGAGCTCTGAGTTTGAGGCCAGCCAGGTCTAATAACAAGTCCCAGGCTAGCCAGAGCTGCACAATGAGACCCTGTCTTAAAAATAATAATACTGAGCCGGGTGTGGTGGTGCACGCCTTTAATCCCAGCACTCGGGAGGCAGAGGCAGGTGGATTTCTGAGTTCAAGGCCAGCCTGGTCTACAAAGTGAGTTCCAGGACAGCCAGGGCTATACAGAGAAACCCTGTCTCGAAAAACCAAAGGAATAATAATAATAATAATAATATTTGTCCAAGAATTTGTGAGTTTAAATTATGTTAACCTTTGTTGTTGTTTTGTTTTTTAATAAGACAATGCTTGCTATGGTTAAAGTAAATAATCCTTGGCATTTCATTCAGACTAAGCCCTTGCACTCAGAGAAAGAACGAGAATGCCCGGTTCCGGGGAAGACATTGATTGACTAGTGATTTTGAGGTACAGGTTGACTCCAGCCAAGCCTTCCTGGCAGGCTTCTGCTTCCCTCAAACGCTGCCTTGTGACCCTGCCTTCAGAACCTCTGTACCTCTGCCTTAGGAGGGCTTGAAATTCAGTGAAGAGGAGGGAGCTTGGCACTCAATACACAGCCGGCAGCGCCTTGGTCTTTGGAAAACCAACAGCTTCTACCAAAAAAGTATTTTAGGAGCTATTGGCCTGCCCAGTGTGTCAGAAGCCTCCGCCTTCTGAGAAGGGAGGAGACCTCTGAGTGACCATGAGTCACTCTTTTTCCATAGGAGAAAAAAAAGTAAGGACCTAAAGCAGGACATGGGCTTAACTTTCATTTTCCTATGACTCAAGCTTTCCCAGCAGACGGACATTGTAGACAGTTACCCTGGGATGGATTATAGCCAAAAAAAAAAAAAAAAAAAAAAAGGAAATAAAGAAAAGAAAAAAAAAAAGAGTTCCTGGATCCTGCCCAGAGGCACCTGCTGTAGCTTTATATGGGGAACCTCGGTGTTTGTACAAGTCCCTACTGGTGGCTGAAACAGGCGGCCCAGTCCCTGCTGTTGGACAGAGAATGGTTTGGTGGGTAATTTGTTTAAACACCGATTCTTTTATGAGATTAAACCTTTGAGCAAATGAGCTGCACGCCGTTGAGTCACCTGAGATCCTGTGTCCTTAGAGTAAGCCCATGCCTTGAGTCCTTTGGTTTGGTTTGGTTTTCACTTTTGCTTTTCGAGATAGGGTCTCTCTGAATACTCTCAGCTCTCCTGGAATTCACTGTGTAGACCAGGCTGGCTTCAAACACAGAGATCCACCTGCCTCTGCTGGGATTAGAGGCGTGTGCCACCACTGTCCCTCTGCTGCTGTGTGCTTGAGTCTTAAGGCAGCAAAGGAAAGGAAACTCTCCGGGGCTTGTAAATACGAATGTCCTGTCACACGGGGGACATGTCCGAGCAGGACCTGGCAAAGGTTGACCGTGCAGACAAACTTGCTGCTGGTGTTTTTCCCAGCTGTATTTGAAGTGAACTCCTTAATTCAACACATAGAGGAACAGAAAGCGCTCAGTGAACACTCTCTCGTCCCTTACTCCCTAGTCTCAGGAGGCTCAGGCTAAATGCCTGGGGACCCAGGTACAAGGCAGGACACTAATACCTCCCTTGGAAGCAAATCCGTCCTCTCCAGATTTAGGAGTTTGACGTTCTGAGTTTACAAATCTGGACAGAGGTGTTTTATAAGGCTGTGTGTGTTTCTTGTACAGAGTTATCCAGAGGCAGGAAGAAAGTGAGTGCTTTGAATGAAATAAAAGAAATAAAAAGGAGAGGAAAGGACATGACCGCTCCTAGGTATAGTGGAGGAGAAAGTTTATTAGAGATATAAAAGAGACACAGAGGCAGACTGGGAGAGTCTTGAGTGGTCATGACCCTAACCACCATGTGGGAGAGGGGAAAGGAGAGAAACCAAGTACAACAGCCAGAAGGACAAAGGTGCAAAAGGAGCAAGAGGGGGTGGGGGGAGGGGGAGGGAGAGAGGATTATACAGGGAAGAGCCTCTGGGGGAAGAGCAGCCCAGCCCCTGGGCTGGAAGGTTCAGGATATAGAGCAGAGTGTGCCAGCCATACCCTGAAACAGGTAGGGACTGAAGGATGCTGGGAGAACCTGGAGGCCAGATCCACTTTGATATGTTAAATAGGCACCTTAGCTGCTTGTCCCAGGTTTGAAACCCTAACACACAATTGCATCATAGTAAGTCAATCAAGGATAATAGGAAGGACCAACTGGCCAGAGTGGGGTCAGGCCGGTTAGTGGTGGCACAAGCACTTAGAGACACCCCCAAAGGCAAGACAAAGGACATCAGCTAGGGTAATGGCACATGTCTGCAGTCCAGACCATCCAAAGGAAAAAGTTAGGAGGGCTGGAGACATGGCTCAGTGGTTAAGAATGCTGGCTGCTCTCTTAGGGGACCCGGGTTCAATTCCCAGCACCTGTACAGCAGCTTACAACTGTTTGTGACTCCAGTTCCTGGGGATCTGACTTGCACAGATCATTGTGTACGCCTCGTGGGCAAATATACATGTATCATCCATACACATAAAATAATAACTTCAGGGCTGGAGAGGTGGCTCCAGTGGTTAAGAGCACTGACTCCTCTTCCAGAGGTCCTGTGTTCAATTCCCAGCAACCATATGGTGGCTCATAACCATCTGTAATGGGGTCTGATGCCCTCTTCTGGTGTCTCTGATGACAACTACAATATACTCATATATATAAAATAAATAGTAAATGTGTGAAGTAATAATAATAACGTTTTTTTTAAAAAAAGAAAAAATCAGAAGGCACATGGCTGAGTCCAGCTGGGCGTCAAAAATGAGACTCTGAGTCAAAAATCAAAATGAATTTTAAAAAATATATATTTGGAACAGTGAACTCTAAAATAAAGTAAAGAAGTATATGTACACTTCACCTTTCCTACAAAGAACTTACAACTTGGGAACCTGGCTAGGAGCCAGTCCAGACTCCTTGTCTGTCCAGGAAAGGAAAGCCATGTGTCTAACCGCATGATTCTGAGGTCTGCACAGCACCGTATTGTACTAGATGTCTTTACCTGCATACAGCGGGACCTGACTCCCATGGACTGAAGTTAAGCAGATACATGTGTTTGTCCCTTACAGAATGGCTTCACCCCTCTCCATATCGCCTGCAAAAAGAACCGCATCCGAGTAATGGAACTCCTTCTGAAGCACGGTGCATCTATTCAAGCCGTAACCGAGGTGAGAGCTCTTGTGGGACTCGGGGGGACCAGAGAGCCATGTGTTTCCCTCTAGGGAAGCAGCTATAGGCCTGCTTGTCTTCTAAGGGACATCTCGTTGGCATACTGTCATCTCTTGGGTAAGGGCTGGCTGTGCTACCAAACAATCCACACTTGGCTACAGGTGGCTGGCCGAAATACTGAGAAACGTGCTCCTGTGCTAAACGAGAGAGTAAGGACTGTTCTGTGTGGACGTGTCCAGTGAATGAAGTATGGGAGTGTTGCAGTTAGGAGCAGGGAAGCCCTGTGTGCATTTCCTCTGAACCCACCGAGAAAATCAATCCTTGTGTGTCAGCGCTGGGTCTCCACATAGCAAACAGGCCTGGGTCGCCCACTCCAGAACTGCCCCACCCCAATCCACCTCTTCACTTTCCCAACTCCAGGAACTCTCTCTGCAAATTGGAGTGTTGGCTCTTCTCCTAGAGCAGGTGTGTGTGTCTTGTTCATTTGCCAAGCTGGTCCTGTATATGGTGTATGGAACACCTCTTCCGGGAAATCTTCCCTGGGTGTTCTCCACCGGTCAGTCATGAGCATATTTCTATCCATGCTATATCTAGTTATACCTGTGACAGTATGACCCCTGTTACTCCCCTGTGACCCCAAACCCACAGACCAAGGTTTCCTGTCCTCACATGCCCACAGTTCAGGAAGGCTTGTTGAATGCTTGATGCTGGACACACAAGCTATTGCTTGTATGAGGCATGTTTACCTTGCCTCGAAATGCTTCTAAAATCTCAACACACCGCGGTTAGAAATACCAGAGAAAGGGCATTTCAGGAGACTCGCGTCTGCGTGTGAGGTGCCTTGGTGTGTCTAGTACAGAGCAGTGACTTTAGCTCAGCACAGGTAAATGCTTTAGGGGTCAGAATGGACTCGGAGACAGAGGTTGGATTGAAGTTGTTTAAGTGTTCAGAGATGCTTCCCAGTGCTGAGAAGCCCCTACTACACTCCAGCTCCCTGAGGCCTTGGGAGAGCAGTTCCCTGACATCTGGCTCTCCTGTTGCTGGAAAAGGATGACAAACCAAAATACAAAGTCCCCCATCCTGCTTTATTTGTTTTTACTATTGTGCAGTTGTCAGGCAGACTTTTTCTTCTTTCAGCATATACTTTACTTTTATGGATAGAATTTGTCTGATGTGTACATGTGTATGTGTTTTCATGTGTGTGCGTGTATGTGTATGTATATATGTGTGTATATTTGTATGTATATATATATTCTATGTATGCGTATTAGTATAGCTGTTGTAAACATATATTTTTTCTCATATATATGAGAACCTGCAGCCTTACCAACACTAGGCAATACTCTACCACTGACCTTCAGTACTAGCCCTGTCTTATAAATATATAAATATATAAATATAAATATATATATATATATATATATATATGTGTGTGTGTGTGTGTGTGTGTGTGTATAATTTCTATAAAGATTCACTACACCCTTCTCTCTCTTTAAAGACAAAGGTCATTTTTTTCTCTTCCTATTATTTTTATCAGGTTCATGTCGTAAAGTAATTAAATTCTGAACATTAAAAAGATGGAACAAAGGGGCCAGAGAGATGGGATCCCATGCCCTCTTCTGGTGTGTCTTAAGATAGTGATAGTGTATTCACATACATAAAATAAATCTTAAAAAAAAAAAAAGGCCGGGCGTGGTGGCGCATGCCTTTAATCCCAGCACCCGGGAGGCAGAGGCAGGCGGATTTCTGAGTTCAAGGCCAGCCTGGTCTACAAAGTGAGTTCCAGGACAGCCAGGGCTATACAGAGAAACCCTGTCTCGAAAAAAACAAACAAACAAAAAAAAACAAAAAAAAAAAGAACAAAGTTATATGAGCAGCACAAGGATGTGAACTCCTTCACACAATTCCTGAGATTTTAAATTCTCTTCTTGGCTTCTCTGTTTATACCTGTCATCCATGAACATATTCAATATAAAATAGCCTTGAGTCACTCATTCCTGCTTCACACAGATACAGTGTTGATGGAAGGGGCTGTGCACATGTCCATGTTGAAAGCAAGCATGCTCTTGTTCTCAATGTGCATTAAATGCGTTTCGTTCATTTACAGTGCTTGTAGAGTTAACAAATTGGACGACTGGAATGCCTAGGCCTCCTTTTTTTCCTTTATTAGAGGGATGGTTTGTGTTGGCTACTTCATGTATCCTAGGTTCCATTTATTCAAAGCTCATGGGAATTCCAAGTCTAGAATAGTGTTTGAATTAGTAACCAGCACTTTACTAAAGTGTGTGTTATCACTGTGCCCCACATACAAACATGCACATGGACAGAAGAAAAGTTCCCTGGCAAGGGGAAAATAAACTTTATTTCCCTCCCAACTTTTTCTTAAATTTCTTAAAATAAATGCTCCTTTCCTTAATAAAGGTGACATTAAGTCTTTTATAATCAAGGGGCTTACTTTAAGGAAATGACAGTTGTGTTGATATAGTCGCCTCATAGAATCTGTGATATAATGATATAATCTTGATGTCTTCTCATTTGACCCCTGAGTTGGTTAAGACGGATGGATGGATGGATGGATGGATGGATGGATGGATGGATGGATGAGTGGATAGATGGATGCCTGGATGGATGGAGTGGATAGATGGATGAATGAGTGGGTGGATGGATAGATGGGTGGATGGGAGGCTGGGTGAATAGATGGATGGATAGATGGATGGAAGGATGGATACGTAGGTAGATATACAAGTAGATGGCTAGAAGCAGGCAGACAGTCTGGCAAATACATAATCAAGTCTCTTGGATCATAAGCCAACCACTAACATTTTCTTTCTTCCCTTAGTCGGGCCTTACCCCAATCCATGTTGCTGCCTTCATGGGACATGTAAATATCGTATCACAGCTAATGCATCATGGAGCCTCCCCAAACACCACCAATGTGGTAAGTAGCCTTAGCAGAGAAGATCAGTTGTGGGTTTTTAAGATGTTGGGAAAAGTGGCTTTCCTGCACTTACATACTGAATATAAGTAAGCTGATTGCTATGTAATCTTATCACTTCAGATACAGAGTTTTGTTTTTCAGATATAGATCATGAGAACATCTCTGGTTTCCTTCACTTTGAAGGCAAGTTCCCGTTAGTATCCAGTTGTCTAAAAATTGTTAAGACTTAAGGAACATGCCGAGCAGTGCTAGCGCACGCCTTTAATCCCAGCACTTGGGAGGCAGAGGCAGAGGCAGGTGAATTTCTGAGTTCGAGGCCAACCTGATCTACAGAGTGAGTTCTAGGACAGCCAGGGCTACACAGAGAAACCCTGTCTCGAAAACAAAACAAAACAAAACAAACAAAAAACCAGTGTGTAATAAAGCAAACATCAACCTCAGGTTCTTGCCAGGGAGCACAAGGCATGTTAGGCCACCGTCCTCTCTATCCATTCAGATGGATAGCTTGTTGGGCAAAGCTTATTTTATAAAAGTCACATCAACATGGATTTTGCTTGTGGGAGCAAATGTATTTGGTTTGTATTATGTATATATTTTATTGTATACTCTTTGGTGTTGGCATTCTTGTGAGTGAATGATCTGAGTTAGAGACTATTGTGCGAAAGGGTAAAGGGGGGAATTGCCCCTCATGATGGCACCAAGAAATGGGATCTGATCTATTGTGGTTACTGCAGGTGAGCCATATAGGACGTCAGTGTGGTTTTGGTGCCCCTGGGCAGGGTTCATGTTTAATCCCAATTTCATAGTCAGAACTGGGAAGCTGACACTAGTCTAGACTTCCTGTTCTCTGAAAATATGACCATGTGCTGCCATTCAGAGGCTTGCATCCGCCATAGGTTACAGCTGTAAGCCTCAAGCGCAGGTCAGGCAGGTGCAGGGCTCTCCCCTTTTGCTGGCTCACCTGCCATCCTTCACCGTTCATGCCTTCTCACACTGGGAGTGTTGATACCTTCTCAGCCCTAAGGATGCCTTGCTGTAGATTTCTGAGCTGTGCTTCTCATAGCATCCGTGGCTGGGCTCCTCGAGGATACACCATGTCCTTGCCACCCTGGGTCAGGTTCCTGGGAACATTTGCGTGTGGTTATTTTCCTATATTTCCAGCAAGGAGGTACTCAGGACACTATTTTTTGTTTGTTAAAACAAACAAACAAACAAACAAACAAACAAAAACCAGTCACTGTAACTTCATGCCAATGAAGCATGCCAATTGTCTTGAAAGTTGCTGTTAATTGGCTTCCCCTTATGCTCCCCAGAGAGGAGAGACAGCTTTGCATATGGCGGCTCGGTCCGGGCAGGCAGAAGTGGTGCGGTATCTGGTCCAAGATGGAGCTCAGGTAGAAGCAAAAGCTAAGGTAAGGGCATGATGTGGGACCTTAAAACTGCAACTGAGGCAGAAGTCTGGGGTTCAGCAAGCCTTGAGGTGAATGCCCACTGCCTCTCAAAAGCAGGGCTTTATTAATTAGACCTGAAGGTCTCCACCCAAGAATCATATAAAAATACTCTGCTTCATAGCCACTCAGCTACATACAGTAAGGAACTGCCCTGAGCACGTTGTGAAGCCCAAACAGGTTAGAAACCAGATCCAGGCAGGTCCAGGGAGGAAATTTCTAGAACAATCGCAGCCTATAAACATGAGTCCATATTTGGGGTTGACTTATATGTTTGTCACCTGGCATAGCCTCAAAAGGAAAAAGGATATAGTTTTCTTTCCCTTCTATAAAATATGAATCCAAAATGCCCCAGATTGGACAGGCTAGCTCATAACAGAAGTCCAAACATTTGGAACGCTGAGCTGCCACCCCTGGCTGAGTAATTTCTTAAGTTATTGATTTTCCTTCAGTGGTAGCTGTATGGGGATCCCAAAGTGTAGCTTGCAGACCCTGGTCTAGAAGATCTCAGCTATGCCTCTAACCTTAGTAAAATGGAATAACCAGAGAGGTTAACTTATTACTGTTAATAAGAGCCCTCACACTCATGAGTGTTGATTACAAACAGAGTATCTAGTCCATACTGAAGATGACACTTATACTTTGAATTTCAAGAAGGGGGGTAAGATGGGTGAGACCCACTGGCTGAGATCTCCTCAGCTGACTGCCTCAGGTTGACTCTTGGGCAGCTGAGCGACATCTGGCATTTCCTTGTCTAGCACAGAGCTTTTTAAATGTTGCCATTCATCTTCCCAGATAAATAGGTTATAAGGCAGGACACAACGCAAGTCCCACATCTACCAGTGATAGATCATAAGTAAATATACTGTAAGTCAACTCTGTGACATACATAGAACTTTGACATTCATTGAGAGTGAAATCAAATCTACATGCTCATGAGGGATGTGTCCCTCTTCATAAAGGATGAAATCTTGACCAAATAGTTGATAGTCTAGGATGTAGAACATCTTCAGTTTTTCAGAGTTCATCTATACTTTGATTTCACAATTGTCAATGTCGAGACTGCTACTTTGCATAAATATATATATATACACGTATATATCTGTATATATGTGTATTGTATACACACACACACACACACACACACACACACACACACACACACATATAATGTTGAGGGCCATTTCAGAAACCATTAGGAATCCTTTTCCAATTGAGCCAAAATTCAGTTAATGAGTATTTGTTAAGTCAGAAACTCAAACAGTAATTTTAAAAACCAACACTCTGCCCACTCCCCGCCCCCCAGTGAGGCTCTAGTTCCTAAGGGTTCCACAACCTTCCAAGACAGTGCCACCAGCCAAGGAGCAAGTGCTCAAACACGTGAGCCTGGAAGGGACACCTCACAGCCCATCCCCAAGACTCCCCTGATGCTTCCTACTGGTGGTGTAGCCTCTTTGGCCTTGATCTCGACCTTCATGCAAAGAAATACCCATATTCTGGTCTACCCTCCTCTCTGCCTCTCCTATCAGGGTTGTTTAAAGACACTGACACATTTTCATGGGTATTTCTTTTTTCTTTAAGATTTATTTATTTCACGTATGTAGGTATTCCGTCGCTGTCTTCAGACACACCAGAAGGTGGCATCAGATGCTCATTGCAGATGGTTGTGAGCCACCATGTGGTTGCTGGGAATTGAACTCAGGACCTCTGGAAGAGCAATCAGTGCTCTTAGCTGCTATGCCTTCTCTCTAGCCCTTTGTGGGTATTTCACTTGGTGGAATGACATGGGACATTTTGGGGGCACCTATCTGGTCAGATTAGGAAAGGGTGGCCCTCCCAGTTGTCTCAAGCTCCCTCACGTGCAGGTTTCAGGGTGAGCTTCATGCCTTTGGGTGAAACCGGAATAAGTTATCCCTTTATTGTAGGCCATTGCAGCCCTGGCTGCCAGAATGCACAGCTTGACAAACTCCGAAGTCAGGACCCCTGCATGGCCCTATTCTGTCCTCCCTAGCTTTTGACTGTGGGAAAACGTGTCACTCATAGAGCAAATAAGCAATAAAGTCATGTCGGGATGGCATGTGGGCATAAATATAACTCCTAGGCATGAATTTTATTGAGATTATTTCTCATCCCCTCTGTCCGTGCCTGCCTGCCTGACCAAAAAAAAAAAAAAAGTCTATAGATCACAACTGATGCTCTGTGGCAGGTGGTGAAGAGATATAATTCAGGTAGAACTGCCTTACACACTCTCACACAAATTGAATAAGAGTTTCAAGCATCTCTGACTTTCAACTCTGACCATTAACATCCCCTGCACTTCTTGAATGGCACCGTCTCCTTGCGAGCTCACAAGCCTTGTGTTTCTACCTTGCATCTAGGATGACCAGACTCCACTCCACATCTCAGCCCGACTCGGGAAAGCTGACATAGTGCAACAGCTGTTACAGCAAGGAGCGTCCCCCAATGCAGCAACAACTTCTGGGTACACCCCCCTTCACCTTGCGGCCAGAGAGGGGCATGAGGATGTAGCTGCGTTCCTTCTGGATCATGGAGCATCTTTATCCATAACAACAAAGGTATAAAGGTGCATCTCCCAAAACACACCCTGCTCAGAGTCTCCCATACAGTGATGATGGGTTACGAGGCTGAGGCTCTAGATCTATAGGAGGCCCCCAGGCTAGTCATGGCCCTCGCCAGCAAAGTCTTCCTTGGCAGAGAAGTAGCTATTTGTACTTAAGGAATTTTCTTTTGGTCCTAAGTTTCTCAATATGTCATCTTCTGAGGTTATCTTGATGACATCGAGAATTAGAGATTTTTTTTTAAAGATTTATTTTATATATGTGAACACACTGTAGTTGTCTTCAGACACACCAGAAGAAGGCACCATATCCCATTACAGATGGCTGTGAGCCACTGTGTGGTTGCTGGGAATGGAACTGAGGCCCTCTGGAAGAGCAGTTGGTGCTCTTAACCTCTGAACCATCTCTCCAGCCCGAGAATTTCTTTTAATTACTTGAGAGACTTAAGTAGCAGTTTCAAGTAAACCTGCTGATTTCCTTTGTGATAGTTGGTTGACCTATGGTTTGATTAATTCATCTCTGATGTCTTCAAATAATCTCCTCTCATGGCTGTAATGTGCACGCAGGATGCATAATTGGTTTGTTTGTTTTATCGAATTTACGAGAACTCCATGGACATAACAAGTATAATAGCAAGACATATTGGCCTATGGCATGTCCTGAGAAGAGAATATTGGGTACTGTAATCTCTTTTCTGGCTATGGATAAGAAGGATTAAGAGATACCATGACCAGCGCAACTCTTACAAAGGACACCATTTAATTGGGGCTGGCTTACAGGTTCAGAGGTTCAGTTCAATATCATCAAGGAAGGCAGCATGGCAGCATCTGGGCAGACACAGTGCTGGAGGAGCTGAAAATTCTCCATCTTGATCAGTAGTCAGCCATGAGATAATTGGCTTCCAGCCAGCAAGGAAGAGGGTCTCAAAGCCCACTCCCACAGTGACACACTTCCTCCAACAAGACCACACCTACTCCAACAAGGCCACACCTCCCAATAGTGCCACTCCCTGGGCCAAGCATATTCAAACCACCACACAAACTTAACAGAAAAAAACAAACAAACAAACAAACAAAAAACACCTAAATAAAGTGACTACCCCAAACTTCATCTCCCATGATTCCTTGGGCTGTTTAGGAGAATCAAGTTATAAGTTTCTGGATATCATTTAGAATGTGAAACAGAATCATGGGTGATGGGGATCACAGGGTACCCCTAAGCCCTTTCCCATCTTAGCTGCCTACTAGCTCTAGTTGGCCGTAGTGTTTTGAGGTACATTGTGTTGGACCTGCTCCAGTCTCTGATGAAAGCTTGGGACCCTCCCTAATGTTATGTGTTGACTGACTTGTTGATACCCAGATCCTTGCAGGCTCTGGAATCATGGGTAGAACAGCCAGGAACTCTAAGCATCCAAGTCTTGCATGTGTCATTCCTCAGTTCACCTCAGGGAGCAATGATGAAAGGACCTCAGATTGTTCCTGGAGGCAGGCATGTGCCTCAAGACATTGTGTGCATTTGTGGTGAAGGAGAGGAAAGGGGAAAGGCACATGGCCTCTGCTGATGTGAGCTCACAGAGGGGTTTCCAAAGCACACCACCACAGGCCTGCAATGAGACTCAAGGAAGCCATTTTTCTCACAGTCTGACACGCCCAAATGGCCCTGGAATAATTTTCAGATACAGCTAATTAGTGTTGTTTTGAGGAGACATCTGATTAGTATACAAATAAGTGACTGGTGTGGGAAAATACTCTCTTTCCCTCCAGAGATGCCTAACCTTTTGACATTGTTACACAACCCTGTGGTCTACAACTGTGTTAGGCCACAGTCCCAGCTACCGTGAGACACCTATGACCTCACAGGCTGCAGGCTGCTGGTAGGTAGAGTCTGCAGATCCATTAAGACTAGAAAAGTCTTCAGTTGTTATGCGTTACCTTAGACCTTACTTACACATGCTCATCTTCATCAGTAGAATAAGCCATCTGCCCTGAGAAGCCCTGCCCTGGGTAACTTCCATTCATGATGTTTTTACATTTCCCTCTTCAGAAGGGATTCACCCCTCTGCACGTGGCGGCCAAATATGGAAAGCTTGAAGTTGCAAGTCTCCTGCTGCAGAAGAGTGCATCTCCTGATGCCGCAGGGAAGGTATGACATCATCAGCCACCTGTAGCAGACCACTTCCACAATAACAAACCAGCACTTGCTAATACCACTTCCCCCCCTCCCACACACACACCCAGCCAGTCTGATGGTACCTAAGCCATACTGAAGTCTCACTAGGGTGAAGACTATTTGGGTCAGGTGAATGCTGGCTTACATACAATAGAACCTGAACGTGAATAATACTGTGTGTTGTACCCAGTCTAATCCCATTTCCTAAATCTAAGAACCTCCTACTAAGACACTTTTGACCCTGGTTGTTGTCTCTGCACGTGTTTTCAGAGCGGGCTAACTCCACTGCATGTAGCAGCACATTACGATAATCAGAAAGTGGCCCTTCTGCTCTTGGACCAGGGAGCCTCACCCCACGCAGCCGCGAAGGTATTTGTAACTCACAGCATAAGAACTGAATGTGTATCATGCCTCTGTCTCTATACAAGCATCCCTTCTTGCTAATTGTGTAGTGTTCTCATTGTTTAGACCTGGCTTATAAAAGTTATAGGCAGTAACTAAGACAGTGTCTTTGTGCTTGTGGGCCTGTTTCTAAGTAGCCCCAGAGACTTGATAGGCGATGATTATACGGAGAGTACATAGTCTAGTGTTCTCACAAGGGGGTGATAATGCTGGCACACTAGTGCCAATCAGGCAAGAAGTAGCAGTACTTATGGAATGATATGAGTGGAAAGAAATGAGCCTGGTTTATTTTTATGTTCATAAATAAAGAGGTCAAAGACTTGGGGCCGGACCCGATGGTAGAGCATCTAACATGCACACAACCCTGGATTTACTCTCAAGCACACATAGACCAAGGACACCTGTCATCTCAGCACACTGGGGACAGTGGCGGGAGAATGAGAAGTTCAAGGTTTCCCTACCCTTGGATACATAGTGGAGCATGAGGGACCCAAGACCCTATTTCAGTAAAGTGAAATAAAAATTAAAATAAAATAATAAAATAAGTAGTCAATATCTAGCTTTGCATCTATCAAATAAAATTTAGAATGAATGTTTCCAAAGAGCAGGACCAGTAATAACTGTTATGTTCCATTGACCTGAGGCCACAGTCAATTAAGCATCAACTTTTCTAATGGGACTTTGATCATTGATCATCGGTATCATGACACATTGCCTGGGCCGGACATCCCTGTAACACCATCTTCAGATCAGCACTGCAAGCCAGAGACTTTGCACACTTTGATATTGAGCAGACCAGTTATCTCAGGGACAGACTGCCTTATGTGCTTGGGGAACAGTCCTCCACACAGTGCTTTCAACAGCTGAATTCTTTCCAGCAGCAAGGGAGCAAACACAAAACTCACTTCGGCCTCTTTTAAAGGAACAGGAAGGTCACAGGACTGCAGAGCCTCCCCAGAAGCCCCACCCACCTCTGATCTTGATTTTCCCATTGGCTACTTTTGACGCAAGTGATGCTGGGAAATGTAGTTTTCAGTTGGGCACGGTTTCTTTGAATAAAAGGAGTGCATACATCCTCTACCGCTTTCACCCCCGCAAGTGCAAGTTTAGATTCTGAATGCCAGTAGACAGAGCTTCAGAGGGTGCCATTAACACCCCAGCTGCTTCCTCTATGCACCCCCTTCTTCGTCACCCCCTTTTCAAAATTGCTGGTAAATTAATATACTTCCTAGAAATATGATGCGTGACTTTAGGTGACTGGGATGCTAAAAAGTACATATGCTAAGGGATAATGGGATGCTAAGATCTATTTTTACCTGATCTGTCTCCAGAGACAGGATGCTATGCTAGAAAGAAGCCTGGCTTGGTTGCTGGCAAAATAGAGGCTAATTAGAAAGCAGCACTTGAGCCTATAGTAACTGGTCATACGTCTTACTTTACATATCAGTGTGTGTGTGTGTGTGTGTGTTTAGGCATGGTGGGGGGCTATCAGTTGGGATTTAAATACCATCTATTGCTTTTGATAACTGTTTTTAGTGTGACCTGCATAGGTTCACGTGACAGATATCATGTCTTCAGCAAGAATGTCGGGAAGTGAGGCTTGAGAGATGGTGTAGCAGTCAGGAGTATCTTGTACTCTTGCAGAGGACCTGGGCTCAATTCCCAGCACCCACATGATAGCTAACAACCGTCTACAACTCCAGTTTCAGGGATCAATGCCCTTTTCTGCCCTCTGGGCACACAAGGCACATACATGGTACACATGCATACAAGGAGACACTGATACACATAAAATAAAACAAATATTTTGTTTTAGAGTGTGAGGCAGAAAATATGTAAGATGATGCTTTGATTGGGCCGCAGAGATGCCTCAGTGGTTCAAAGCATACCGCTCTTACAGAGGCCAGAGTTTGTGTCCCAGCAACCACACCAGGAAGCTCAAACCCCTCATAACTCTAGATCCAACAGATCCAAGAACAACTTCTGGTCTTTGTGGGCACCTGCGCTCACACATACACATAATTAAAATCTTTTTTGAGAAGATAAAAACATCTTAAAGGATTATTCTAGAATTGACTCTCCCTGCTTGGTTAATCAAATTCGTACATCTTCCTTGAGGATAGATAGGAATCAAGTCTTGCTTTCCTGAAAACAGAGCTTAGGAAGCTCCAGATAAATTCTTTGCCTCTTACTGAAAGTATTTCCTCAGAGTCTCTGAAATGATCTTGGTTCTCTTACCTTAGACTGTAATTTGTACCTCTGAAGGGAACAAGGATAAGCCTTTGAAGCTGTGATTCTTGATCTGTGGATAGCGACCCCTGGTGGTCGCACATCAGATATCCTGCACATGAGATATTTATATTATGATTCATAACAGTAGCAAAATTACAGCCACGAAGTAGCCGTGAAAATAATTTTATGTTTGGGAGGGGTCACAGCATGAACAACAGTATCACAGGGTCTTAGCGTTAGATTGGCTGAGAACCTAAAGAATAATGTGTATCTTGTCTAGCGGCGTGACACACATTGTAGAGATGCTAGAGCTTTTTACATTGTTCCTTAGGGCCTAGAATTTGTGGGATACGTTAGAAGACAGCAATATTGTCATGTCTAAGAGGATAGCAAACCCTTTCCTGGTTGGGGGCAGGAAGTGACTAACACATGATTTTTTTTTCCTCTTTCACTGATGCCATTGTTTTGAGACGGGTCTCACCATGTAGCCCAGGCAGGTCCCAAATGCTGGACTTACACATATGCAATGCCATGTGTGTTAAGAGTCTCTGTCTACAGCAGACTATCAGGACCATCTGAGGGAAGGGTGGCTGAATATTCCGAGAGGATTAGAGAATCTAATTCTGACTGCAGAGTCCCCTTTCTTCCTTTAATTGATGCGTGCCTGTCACTTTGAAACATGCTATGAGGAGATAGCCTGTGCCCTCCATAGCTTCAAACTGTGGCAAGAAGAGACAACTCTGTAAATGAGAGAATGTCACTAAATGTCCAGTACTGGGGTCAAAGACAAAGTGGTGGCTGGGTGTTGGAAATCGAGAGGCAAAAAGAGGCAGCCCGAGTTCCCTGAGGGCGTGGCCCTTGAGTTGAGTTTTTGACTGCCCTGTGCTGTCTTCATAGGCAGACTGTGGGAGAGCGTTCTTGGTGGAGTGAGTGAGGCAAGTCAGGGAAACCTGAAACAATAATCTATGAATCTCTGCAGGGCGGTGGGTCTGGCTATCGGGTACAGAGAGTCAGACAGACCATCAGGAGACAACGAGGAAAAAAAAAAAACACTCCCCTGAAGATTAAAGATTGCAGCTTGCAGGCAGTACATGGTGTCTTCATTCTTTGGGGGCTGCTCTGACACCATATTGATAAGGGACAGGGGACTTCTCACTGTTCTGGAGGCTGGGAAGGCCACAATCGAGGAGTTCACATCCTGCAAGGGTCTTCTTGTGTGTCACCCTGTGGCAGACAGTGGAAGGACAAAGAGTGGCAGGGAGCTAAACTCATCTTCTCAAAAGCTCATTCTCTCCATAACCCCCTCCCTCCATCTCAGCTGTAAGAGCCTCTTGGAGGACAAAGCCTCCTGCGTCCTTACCATCACTTATGCCTTTGACGGTGGCGGTGGGGGTGGGACGGTTTCCAGCACATGAAGACTGGAGACACCTTTAAAATCATAACAGACAGTAAACTGATTTGAAGAGTGGAGTTTTGAATGGCTCTGAGCATGCCCCCTTCATAACATATGGCTTACTCCTGAAGCCCCAGTTAAATGTGGTAATATTTATTGAGCACCTACTTTTATAGATGTCCTTTCCAGAAACCAGCAGCATGCCAACTCTATCACTTTAAATTGCACTTTTCCCGACCCAGGACCGCACTAATGAGACTATTTGGTTTAGTAGATTCTTTACTTCATCATGTTTTCCCGTATGGTTAGAGAGAGCCACTAGAAAGGGAAATGTACTACATGCATCTTTTCTTGGTACTAGACCTGACCGAGTGATTGGTTTTGACAGAATGGTTATACACCACTGCACATCGCCGCCAAGAAGAACCAAATGGACATAGCCACGTCCTTGCTGGAGTACGGTGCTGATGCAAATGCAGTTACCCGGCAAGGGATTGCGTCTGTCCATCTCGCGGCACAGGAAGGGCATGTGGACATGGTGTCGCTGCTCCTGAGCAGAAATGCGAATGTCAACCTGAGCAATAAGGTGACTCCCTTCTCTACAGAGCAAACCACGGCAATTATATCCTCAGAAAAGTCTGAAAATAGATCAAAATTTTCAGTTCACATAGAAATATATGTGCAGGGCTGGCAAAACGTCTTAGCATGTTAAGGAATTTGTTGACAAGTCTAATGACCCAAGTTCCATTCCCTCAAACCCACAAGTAGATGAAGAGAACGGACTCACACAAGTTCATTAACAACATTAACAATGTAGCAAGAACATGACCTTGATGTGGCACTATATTATTACAATACCTATAGTATTATAATATTATGCATTAATATTAAATTGATTAAATTGAATTAATTAGCTAAATTAATGGATTTTGTTAATTTGATATTTTCATTTATTCATTAATAATTAATAAAATTAATTAATGTTGTGTATTAATGTTAAATTCATATCAATTAATATTAATAAAATATACAGTATTTTAATAATTGTTAATAACTTTTTTCTGAAGTTAACTCCACTGATAACATATTAAAACTCCAGCGTGGTTTTGAGTTTAGAGTCTCTGATGTTTAGTGATCACCCACATATGTTTTGGAGGGCACACAGTATGATTGCTTCTCTTGGCTTTAAAAGTCTGACTACAAAGAAGTGAATAAGATGGAAAGAGGGCCCAAATGGATCAAATATCATAGTCTGGAGCAATATGAGTCTGTGGTGAACATCCCCGCCACTCCGGGGTACACTTGAAAGATTTTTATGAAGCCTGTGGTCAGCAGGGCTGATGTCGGGCTCCTAGAAAAGTGGTACATGCCCTTACTCTGTGGGTCTTTTCCTTTAAAAGTCAAAGCTACTTTCCTAGAACTCACAAGCCAGATCTCAGATACAGCCACATGCATGCACTCACCCTCGCTATGACTGACGGCCACGCCCTTGGGATCTCTTGCAGAGCGGTCTCACCCCACTCCACCTGGCTGCTCAAGAAGACCGAGTGAATGTGGCCGAGGTCCTTGTCAACCAGGGGGCCCACGTGGATGCGCAGACGAAGGTACGTCTCCTTTCTCATCCAACAAGGGAGGAACCCAACCAAGTGCCCTGGAGTGGCCCCCACCTCAGGAGGAAGGCTGCAGCCGTGGCATAGGCAGAAAGCTGTCCTGATCCTGTCAGCCATGGTCAGCACTTTTCTTTGAGTCTCTGGTCAGGTGCTCTCTCCTTTTTGGCCCAAATTCTCCTTTAGCTGTATATCAGTGTCCTGTATCATCATCTGCCATCCTGACACATATCTGCTTTGGGGACAGTGTGACCAAAAAAAAAAAAAAAGAAAGAAAGAAAAGAAAAACTTGGTGGCGGCGATTGAAGTTTATCCTGTGTGATCAGTGAGGGGTGAAAGCTACTCCCTTGTTTACTTCATGAATCCCTTATTGTCTGAGCAGTTGACCTGTGATTCCTCTCATTTTTATTTTCCTCCCTCTCCCTCTGGTAAAATACCTCTTTCAAAAAGAAATGCAACGCTGGCTAATGCCGTGCAATGCCACCGAGCAAGCACATAAGAACATATACATTCTGTGGAACTGTAAGAGATACATTTCCTATGTGTTTCTTTCCTCAGAACATTGGAGACAGGGTCTCCCCGCATAGCACTGGCTGCCTGAAACTCACTCTGTAGACCTGGCTGACCTCAAACTTACAGAGAGCCACCTGCCTCTCCTTCCTGAATGCTGGGACTAAAGGTGTACGCCAGCACCGTTCTTCCCTGGTACAGTTTATTACAGGGAAAGAATGCTGAGCTGGGCACAGTGGCTCATCCCTGGGATCCCTGGGATCTCAGCACTTGCTAAGCTGAGGCAGGAGGGTTGCCACAAGTTCAAGTGTAGCCTACGCTACCGTGAATTCCATGCTGAGTTCTCAGCACGTGGAGCTCTGTTTCAAAGATATGAATACCTGTTAAATGTCGTGTGCATACAAACATTGCTGCATGACAGGGTTTAGTTCTGAAGATGACTCAGGCAAGGTTTAAGGCAGGAGCAGCTCACTGCCATACATACAGGGCACACACACATACATAGCACATACACACACATACATACACACAAACATACACACATACATACACATACATACACATAAACATACACACATACATACACATACATACATATACACACACATACATACACATACAAACATACATATACACATACACACACATGTACATAAACACATACATACACAAACATGCATAGACATACACTTACATATACACACATACACACATTTATACACACACATACATACATACACACAAATAAATGTAATTTTTAAAAATTTAATGGCTATTTATAAAAATATTTTTCAGTATTCTATGGATCTTTGTGAACCATGTTATCTAATAACATTCTTTTAATTATTTCTCTAGTCATTCCTTTATTTACTTATTCCTTTGTTTGTTTGTTTGTTTGTTTGTTTGTTTTTGAAATCCTGGGAATCAAACCCTGTGCCTTATAGGCACTAGGCAAATACACTCCCACTGAACCAGCCCCTCCAGTAACATTAAGATTATTAAAGCACTAATTGTGAAAATGTCAAAAGACAGCTCAATGCCTAGGGAATTAGCAAACAATCTTTGGTTGGGGCAGAGGTTTTAGTTCTAGGTGGAGTCGTCCCTGAAGAAGACTGTGCTCAGTGTAAAGAGAGCCCAGGGCTGACACCTGGAGAGCCACCAGTGTTAAGGAGCAGAAAAGAAAGTGGAGATCTCATTGTAGGACAGAGTTAGACTGCATGGAAGGCATATGGTGATATGAAATAAACTCTTGATTGAAGTAACACAGAGATTCCACCTGAGCCTTCCACCTGAGCCTGTCACCTCTTCATGCATGCTCATGTGTGTGTGTGCGTGTGTGTGTGTGTGTGTCTGTGTTTGTGTGTACGTGTGTGTTTGTGTGTGGTGTATTCATGTGTGGTGTATGCCTACATGTTGGTGTGCATGCCTGTACATATGTGTTGAGGGCAGAGGAACAGGTCAGGAATCTTCTCTACCCCCCCCCTTCTTTTGTTCTTGGGGAAGGGTCTCACCCTAAACCTGAAGCTTGCTACTTCAATGAGGCCGGCTGCCAGCAGGCTCCCAGGCACCACCTGTCTGTGCCCCGCAGCCCTGAGATCTGAAGCACGATGACTATGCCTGACCTCTGACACTTGTCCTTACACAATTCTGTCTGTCCAGTCCAGCAAGTACGACAGTCGGCCCTTGACTGCGCCCCTCTTTCCAATCCCTTATTTGCCAAAGATTTAAAATATTTGCTGGGCACCTGTGATGTGTATGAAATGATAATAAGAGCAAACACGCTGCACCCAGCACTTTCCAAAGGTGCTCACCGCTAGCTGGAAACTCTCTGAAGTTGTGCGATGCTAGCCATGTCTGCACAGCACTATCTTGTCTGGGAATACTAACATCCAAAGATCCCATCTCTGTGAGTATAAGGTGGCTCTTCTTGGCTGTGTACACAGTTGCAAAAAGTATTTATTATTGCACATGTGAGTGGGGGGGGGGGGTTGGGTGTGTGTGTGCAGAATATGTGCCACGGTACATGTGTGGACATTAGAAGGCTTTTGGAAGTCAGTTCTCTCCTTCTGCCATGGGTTCCAGAGATGGAACTCAAACTTAGGCCATCAGGCTTGGTACCACCATTCAAACCTGGCAAGCCATCTCTCTGGCCACACACACACGTGTTTTTTAACAAATGCTTTGGGACAGCAGGAAGGCTGGTGTGTCAGAGGAGGGAATAGAAGTGTCCTTAGTGCACAGACAGGAAGGGGCACAGGGAACGACCACCGTCACCTAAGCCCATCAGTCCATTATAATAACTTAGCATTTTACCCGGAGTGAGGTGGGAAACTGTACATTTAAATGAAGCATTTAACTATTCATCCTCACAACCTACTCCATTTGGCACAAGAGCCCGTGGAGACTGTTAATATGCAAGTTAAATACTTGAAGAACATTTTAATATTTATATTAGTGAAATGTGTATATGTGTGTGTGTCTGTGGTGTGTATGTGTGTGTGTGGTATAGTGTCTGTATGTGATGTGTGTGTAGTGTATGTGTGTGGTGTGGTATGTGTGTGGTATGTTTGTGTGGTGTGGTATGTGTGTGGTGTGTATGTGTGGTGTGGTGTGTGTGTGATGTGTGTAGTGTGTATGCAGTGTGTGTATGTGTGGTCTGGTGTGTGTGGTGTGTATGTGTGGTCTGGTGTGTGTGTGTGTGTGTGTGTGTGTGTGTGTGTGTTGCACATTCTGGGTTTAAATTCAAGTTCTCCTGTTTGCAAAGCAACATACTTTATTGACTGAGCCATCTCCCGTCTCCAGAATGTCACTACTTTTGAAATAATAATTTAAATTTTATGTATGTGTATATATAGTTTTAGAGAGAAGAGAGAGAGAGAGAGAGAGAGAGAGAGAGAGAGAGAGAGAGAGAATCAACAGTCCCTGAGAATCATTGGCTGTCAGTCTAAGAAAGAATTGGTGGCTTTGTGTCAGTCACTGGGTTTGAAATGGCCATGCTCCGGAAGAAGTAGGTAGATTTTCTTTAACTTGAGCAGCTATAGCAGGTTCAAGTTCTTACTTTGACAACAGGAACTCACACTGGGCTCCTCGGCTTGACTGTTTCTGTGCCTCTGTCTATCTGTGGAATTTTGGTTGGTTTTGGTTGGTTGGTTGGTTGGTTGGTTTAGTTCGGTTTGGTTTGGTTTTTCCTTGAGGTCTCACTATGCAAACCTGGCTGGCCTGGAACTCACATAGGTTTGCCTGTCTCTGCCTCTGAAGTCCTGAGAGTAAGGAGATGCACCTCCCCCTCTCCCGCCTCCTGTCCCTACCCTATCCCCAAGACTGTCACTTAGCCATTTTGTTAGAGAACAGAGTACTCAATCAACACTAACCCAATCTGTCCACATCACACTCTCTGACCTCATCAATCAGTTACCGAATCCAACTGTCTGGGCCGCTGATTGGTACATCTTTCCTTCCTGTCCTGAACAGCTATGCAAGAGAGAAAAGAGCTGATATAAGAGAGGAAGTAGAATACCTGTTTTTATGTTCAACCAGATATATTAAGACTAACTCTGCAAAGAGCATTTTTTTTTTTTATGGAGAAAAGGGTTTTTTTTTTAAATCTGTTTTCCAGTTCAAAAGGAAACTTGAATAATACTTTTACTTCCATTTAGCATAGCTGTTACTAAAAGTGTACTTACAATGTTTCTTTTTTTTTTTCTTTCCAAAATATAATTACAGATGGGCTACACCCCGCTCCATGTGGGCTGTCACTATGGAAACATCAAGATAGTCAATTTTCTGCTGCAGCATTCTGCAAAAGTTAATGCCAAGACAAAGGTAGGCACCCTCCCCCTTCCTCTGCAGCAGAGCCCTGGGTTTTGTATTCAAGGAAGTGCGTGCCATCTCTCCATTGTTTCTTCTGCAGAATGGATACACGGCACTGCACCAGGCTGCTCAGCAGGGCCACACGCATATCATCAATGTCTTGCTCCAGAACAGCGCCTCCCCCAATGAACTCACTGTGGTGAGCTGTGGGCCAGCACAGCGGGAGTGGAGGAGACAGGGTGGGCTCTGAAGTCTTCCCACATTTGGATCGCCCGCCAGTTGCTTTTCTGTTTTCTTAGATAAGTTACATAAGAGCCTTCAAGGCAAACAGTATGTGTGTCCTACTGACTGTTCACATAGATTCTATGTTGTAGAACCACATGTAGCTGCCCAGACATGGACAGGTAGAAACAGGTGAGCTGGGCTTTTACAAAACCTGTCTATTAGCTGTCTTTCTGTCACTACAACAAAATACCGGAGGCAAGTAACTTAATAGACAGAAAGTCTTTCTTTGGCTGACGGTTGCACAGGGGTCAGTCCATATCGCTTGACCCCATGAGTCTGCAGGGAGCTTGACCATTATGGCAGGGACGGCTTGCTGAACCTCATATCACAGCCACCAGGAGGCAAGCAGGGCAGTAGGGGGCTGGAGTCCCAATACAAGCTTTAAGGACACTCCCCTAATGACATGCCCCCCTCGCCCCCACACACCAGTCCCAACCTGCCAGTACCAGCAGCATCTTTGAACTAACGGCCTCTGTGACATTTGGGATCCAAACATTTACACCTTTATATAGAGTAGCTGGGTTGATGTGAGAGATCGGCCTTGCCTCGGTTACAGGCTGAGTGATCTTGTCCACATTTTCTTGCTTCCAGAATGGGAACACAGCCCTGGCCATCGCCCGGCGCCTTGGTTACATCTCAGTGGTTGACACACTGAAGGTCGTGACGGAGGAAATTATGACCACCACTGTGAGTAATGGATGCCTGAAATTACTTACTCTGAAAGCCAAGTTTCCCTGGGCTTTTCTAGAATGTTCCTTCTTCCTCCATTCATAGGCTAAGTACCACGTATTTAAAATACTGTCAATGTACCAAACCTCTAAATGTCTGATATGAACATTTGAAGTACTAAATATATATCATCTGTGAAAGTTGCATATGCAGCCCAACACGTGCCTCAGGTACAGTACAACTGCATTAACTCATGCTCCAGGAGATCTATCATCCTCTTCCGGCCTCTACAGGCACCACACTCACATGCTCTCATACACATAGGCACACAGACCCATAAATAAGTAATAAAATAAAGCTTAGGAAAAAAAAATAGTTATGTAGGTGGATAAAGAGTTCTGATTCCATGTTCTATCTTGACATTGTAAAGATTTTGAAAACTTCACATAAGATCTTTATTTACCAGATAACCCTGTTCCATTAGATACATTTTAAGAAGTCTTATGCATTTCATTGTGTGTGTGAGGGTACAAACATGCCATGGCACGGGTGTGAAAGTCAGAGGATAACTTGTGGGAGTCAGTTCTCTGGTCCTACCAGGAAGAGGTTCTGGGAATTGAACTCAGGTCATCCACCAGGCTAGGCAGCAAGTATCTTTCCAACTGAGCTATCATCCCTGTCCCTACATGTAAACACACAGAGACACACATACATACACACAGAAACGCACACACCCTTCAAAGCATTTTAAGCCTGTCTAGAGTCTTTGGGACTAAGAGACATTAGGACAGTGGAATTTGAGGATAACATCATCGTTTCCCTTTTGCCATCTCTCAATCTAAAGGAAGTCATATCTGCTGTGCATAACTTCCTCCGTATATGCAGCACTTTCTATAGAAAGCCGTGGGCTCAGACTGTCTGCAGCTATGTGCTGGCTGAGTTATATGGCAGTTCACAGGTTTTAGAAACCAGAAAATAAATCTGCTGAGTGGAAGAACTTATGTGACTTACCAGACAGAAAATGCTCTCTCACCAGGATCTATTTCTATCATTACCATAAAGTTTAGGAGGAAAAATTATACTCAGCAATTTATACAGCTTTATACAATCCAAAATCTGTTATTAGATTCTTTTGGATTGTTTTTGTTATTTGTCTTGTTTTGTTTTGTGACAGACTCATGCTAAGTAAAGCAGACTAGTATCTAACTCACAGAGATTATCCTGGTTCTGTCTTCAGAGTAAAGACGTCCACCATCATACCTGGCTATTATTAAATTCCTAGAGAAAGGCTAAGCATATAATGCTTTTCTAGCCTTAATGTTCTTGATTCCCCATGTCGGTCTTTCTAGAGGACAAAGGAAAGAGGAGAGCAAGCTGCTTAACAGTAGCCAAGTGGCACCACTACAAATATTTGAGTCATTACAATGAATACATCAGTTTGCTATTCTAGTGTCAGAGGACACTTGTCTAACAGCTCAAAATATAAATCATAATTGAGTCTCTCACCCACTAGGCGATTTCACAATGTTTATGTGAAATAAAAATAAAAGCCTTGTGCTGGAGAGGTAGCTCAGCAGTTAGGTTCTCCAGCTGTTCTTCCATAGGACCAGGGCTCAGTTCCCAGCACCCACACTGGTGGCTCCCAATATCTTGTAACTTTGTCCTCGGGTATTCGGTGACCTCTTCTGGCCTCCACAGCCACTGTCTGCACATGTGTCTACACACACATGCGCACACACACGCTCATGCACACACACAGGCACATAAATAAAATGTCTTAAAACGTGAAACACTGAAAGCATTAAGCTAAACTAGAAGGCTGACCATATATCTTGGCTGGGAAAGCACAGACAAGGCTCTTAGTTGGATTGGCGTCTCAGTACATTCCAGCAGCCACCAGCCTAGAGTCACAGAGTAAGAAGGCAGTGCTGCCGCTTTGGGAAAGGCTCTCAGGCTCCCACTAGAGTCTGTGGTAGCAGAGCCACTTCCCTTGTGTGTCATCACAAAGCTTGGTTAGCTCGCTAAAAGCAAGGGCCAGACTGCCCCCAGGGAAGCCAATATGGCCTCCATACAAACTGTAAGTGCTCACGGTGGCCAGCAAAGAAGCCAGCCCTGAGGAATAAATCCAACCTCCTGGTACTTGAGACTTTATTGCAAACTCAGACACCACCTTCTCAGCCCTGCTCTAGTGCTTATAACATATAAGCATCTATAATGTATAAGGAATATGAATTCTCATAGATGGGAGGATGTGATTTGGTTTGGTGTCCATAATCTTAAGTGGCGTAGCTCAGCCCCCACCCTCTTGGTCCAGAAAGTTACTGGGGCCTCTGAAGCCATTGTTTCTATAAACAGATTCTCCCACACGGGGACAGTGAACAATGTAGCAATCCTGAGAAAGAAAGTTACTTAAGCACCTCACAGCAGCAGGAGGAACCAAGCAGCCAGAAGCAAAGCTTCAGGAGAGAGGGTTCCTCCTTTAATGGCCTTGAAGTTGCACGTCTCTTGATTATGCTGCTTAAAATACTCAGCGTCACTGGAAGGCACCATCAGGGCACGCAGAGCATCCAGGTGTGAATTGTTAGCACCTCGTTCAGCATAAAGGAGCCAGGACTCCTGCAGAAACAGCTGCAGAAACAGCTGGATATACGGCTAGAGTAGGAATGTCAAGGTGGACCTGGAATGTCTTCAGTTGCTCCAAAGTGTTTCAGTTTGGTGTCTGCGGCTGTGATAAAACACGGACCAGAAGCAACTTTTGGAGCAGCCATCTCAGCTTATAGGTTATTCCTATATTGTGGACAGGGTCCCTCACTGAGAAAAACCAGGGTAGGAAGTCATAACAGGAACCTGGAGGCGGGAACTGAAGCACAGGCCATGGCGGTGCACCGCTTACTGGCTCACGGAAGCGGAAGCGGGAACTGAAGCACAGGCCATGGCGGTGGTGCACCGCTTACTGGCTCACTCCTGGTGACTTGCTCAGTTACAAGTGTTTTTGTTCAACCCAGGACCACCTACCCAGGAGTGGCACCATCCCCAGTGAGCTGGACCCCTTCTACATCAGTCATTGATCAAGGGAATTCCCTACACACACACACACACACACACACACACACACACACACGCCTAACTACAGGCCAATCCCATAGGAGTCATTTTCCAGTTGAGGTTCCCTCTTTCTAGGTGACTCTGATTTGTGTCAAGTTACTGAAAACTCACCACCATGACAAGAACAGGCACTGCCATCACTGCCAAAGTTAAATGACATATATGACATATATGAATATAACGAAGGAGATCAGGGGCGGGGCGGGGGGGGGTATTGTCACACACAAATCAATAGAAAAAGTTCAAGATGTCCAAGGCTGCAACACTTTGACCAGAACTAAATCAAAAAGTATTAACACCTAGTTCAAAGTATGAAGCAAATATTTAGAAGCCCATACTGGTGTAAGCAAACAGCTGAATATGTGGGAAAGAACGTGCAGGCTACTGAGGGGAAAGAACCACAGAAAGCATACAGAGCATGCAGTTCATCATCAGAACACTGCCTCGGGAGGTGGTGCGACTTCTCCCCTGGCGAAGGCTTCCAGATACCTTTAGAAAATCCTTCACTCTCAGAGCAATCGTTATAAAAACTGCATGGTACTGGTATAGCAACAGACAGGTAGACCAATGGAATAGGATCGAAGACCCAGAAATGAATCCACACACCTATGCTCACCTGATCTTTGACAAGGGAGCTAAAACTATCCAGTGGAAAAAAGATAGCCTTTTCAACAAATGGTGCTGGCACAACTGGCAGCTATCATGTAGANGGGTGGGTAGGGTAGCAGGGCCGGGAGGGGGGAGGATATAGGGAACTTCCTGGATAACACTTGAAATGTAAATGAAGAACATATCTAATAAAAGTTGAAAAAATAAAAAAAAAAAAGAAAATCCTTCACTCTCAAGGAAGCATTGAGCCTAATTCCCTACAGCCCTAATATGAGCTGGCACGGTGGCCTCCCTCCAAAGCACAAAAGCATGAGAGCAGTAGCCAAGCGAAGGAGAACAGAGAGGGAAAGGTTTCAGAGGAGAAAACCAGCAGCTACAGCCTCAGCCAAGAGGTAAATAGGCGCATTCGTTATGATGTTGGACGGTGCACGAGAAAGGGAGCTTTGTCTCCACAGCCTGCCTTCTCCAGAGTGATCACGAAAGGAAACAGGAGGCAGATGCCTCTTTAAACAACTGACTGGCACTGCTCAGGACCCTCAAGGTCATCCATGCCAAGGACAGGTGGAGAGCCCTAACAGGCCAGGACAGCCCGAGAGCCATTTCTACTACACAGAATGTAGGCGGGGCAGGACCAAAGTCACAGAAATGCCAGTAATGATGTGTTGATATCCGTGTGCAATGACAAATGTTCTTTATTAACATGTTATTGTAATGAGAGTATGGGGCATCTGGGGATTTTCTGTACAATTTTAGAGCCTATAAAACTAACTGAAAGTTTATTTTAAAATAAAATAAGGAAGATTTTGGGGAGCTAAGACGATCCTCCAAACACGTGGCCTCTAAAATGCTCAGATGAATATAATTATAAAGTATGCACAACCTATGTCACTTCAGGGTTTGTGCTGTATCCTATTGGTGGAGTGGACACATAGTGGAGAAAAGAAAGGAAGTGAGGGGCTTGGCCCCAGGGATAATGACAAATGCCTACTTTCTCCCATGACCCTGACGGGATAGGATATTTGGTTCTTCCAGCATGGATATACATAGCACTTCTTTCCCCTCGTCCTCTGAAAAGCCTTGTTGGCTTTGCCGCTGGACTCTCCCACCTTGTACTAATCTAAGGGCACTTCTGAGTTTCTGAGGACACCCCCCCCCCCAGCTCCTGTGCTGCTTAAGAGAGATGCATGTTGGGCTGGAGAGATGGCTCAGTGGTTAAGAGCGTTGAGTTCAATTCCCAGCAACCACATGGTGGCTCACAACCATCTGTAATGGGATCCAATGCCCTCTTCTGGGGTATCTGGAGACAGTGTGCTCATATACATTAAACAAACAAACAAACAAACAAATAAAATCTTTAGAGAGAGAGATGCATGTTGTGTATAAAGCCTTCTAAGTTCTTCATCCCATAGCATATAAATCAGTCAAATTGGAAAGAAGTGACTAGTTTCCTTAAAAAGTCCTTTCACCTAACTAGTCAGCCATCATTGGGAGGAGAGGCCCCTTGGTACTGCAATCTTTATATGCCCCATTACAGGGGAACGCCAGGGCCAAGAAATGGGAGTGGGTGGGCAGGAGAGCAGGGAGCGGGGAGTGGGGAGGGGACTTTCGGAATAGCATTTGAAATGTAAATTAAGAAAATATCTAATAAAAAAGTATTAAAAAATAAAGCTAAAAAAAAAAAAGAAAAAGACCATATTTATATGAATAAATAATTTACCACGGGGGGGGAAAAAAAAGTCCTTTCACACTGAAGCAACTACATTGTTGTTGTCATTGTTGTTGTTCCCAGACCATCACAGAGAAGCACAAAATGAATGTCCCAGAAACGATGAATGAAGTCCTCGATATGTCAGACGATGAAGGTATGGCAGTGTCCTCGAGGGGTCGCCATGGTGATGAGTGACCCTGTCTCTGTTGCTTCCTGAAGAAAGTCTGTCACAAACGTGTTTTGGGGGAGGGGTGGAATGTTTAGATGCTGGTAGTTGTGTCATGGAAGAAGAGTATTTTCATACACTCTTATTATCACTTAAATCATGCAGTAAGGAAAGCCAGCGCCCCCGAAAAGCTCAGTGATGGGGAATATATCTCAGATGGTGAAGAAGGTATTTACTCCTCTCTCGTGTGATGAGACTTAATCTCTTGGCTCCAGCTCTCATTTCTTATCTCTGAAAAGTAACACTTCCTCCAGTTACTAACCTCTCATGTCATTTTGCGAATTAATTTGGGGGAGGGGGGCTCATTTAAAGGCTTGCCCCGGGTCCTATCTTATCCTCTTTCAGATCTGATTTCTTAAGCCCACTTCCCACTGTTAAGCAGAAAATAATGTCACTAACTATGATGGTCACTCTCTCTGTGGTCTCTGTCAAGCAGAAAACTGAAGTTTTATTGTTTATGTCTGAATCTAAAAAGGGGCAGCTTACTGTTTAGAGAGGTTTTGTTTGTTTCTTTTTTTTTTTTCCCTTAGTATAAAAGGAATCCTTACAGGTTGTAGGGTGAATGCCTGGTCCTCAGTGCGCTCTGCAGTAAAGTCAGCTTTTGACTTTGGGACTAAGCATGAGAACTCACCCTGAGGCAAAGCACTCCCAAACTGTAGATTTTCAACAGTGGCTTGAAAAAGAGCTTGATACACAGTAAGGCTGTATTTCATGTACTCAATAAAGCTGACGTTTTCTGCTTTATTCAAAAGGATGATATTCTTGATCATGTCATTCGCATGTATATGTGTGTGTGTATACACACATACATGTGCATATGACATGTTTGAAAGGTCTGTTGGAAAAGTTCCATTGTGTAAGTGAGTAAATATTGGAAGGATGGCAGATTTTGGAGCTTCACTGAAATAATGAAGTGTTTACTATATTGAATGTATGTATATTTATTTATTTAGTGTGTTTATTTATTTATATTAAGACAGGGTTTCTCTGTGTAGCCTTTCCTGGCAGTCCTAGAACTCACTCTGTAGACCAGGTTGGACTCAAACTCAGAGATCCACTTACCTCTGCCTCCCAAGTATGCCACTATTGCCCAGCCTCTATATTTACTTTTTTTGAAATTTGAGACTATCTCTTACTATGTGGCCTTGGCTGCCCTCGAACTCCTCGTGTAGACCAGGCTGACCTTGAGCTTAAAAGATCAATGTGCCTCTGCCTCCTTAGTACTGACATTAATGGCATGTGCTACCAGGCTCTTGACTTTTTAAATTGATGATTGATTGATTGATTGATTGAATCCATTTATCTTCAAAAATAATTTTCTTTCTCAATGCTCCCCCACCCGACCCCTTTACATGGTACCTTTTCCTGCTTGTGTCCATCTTAGCAGGATTTTAATTATTGGTTCTTTCTTTGATTGCACAAATTCACTGGTAGCATAGGTAGTGTGAAAATCTACCTGATGCCAAGAGGCTGTAACCTCGGTGGCATCCCGTAAGCCACTTAGACTGGCACACAGAGATGCTGGTGGCTGGATGGGCATAGGAAGGGCAATCCTGAAGTTGTGTCAGGACTCCTGACTGTCCATCATAATTGGTTTTTAACAATTTTCGTTTTACAGGCTTCTGTCTCAGTTGTGTGTCTACCTATCTTTTCTCTCCCACCCGATGCTGGTCATATCCTTGTGAGAGGTCTCGAATCTCTCTGTCCCATGCTATTACAGTACATTTTCTTGACATGTTTCAGAGTAATTTCTCATGTGCATGTAACGTGGTTTAAGAAAAAAAGTGATGTTTTCCCTGTGTATAATAAAACAGGTCAAAGTTTGTTTCCTAAGTGAAAGTCCCATGAAATTCAATATGACAGTCATTGATAGCCATTTTTCTATTCTTTTAACAAAATAGCCAAGGTTACCACCCTGATGTGAGGCCGAGTTTGAATGGACTGCATAATAGCTTTGTTTATGTGGATCCGTTATCAAATAGTTTCAAAGCAAGAGAAAGTAGGATCTCTAAACTTTAATTTGCCTAATAAAGTAGAAATGAGACTCATTTCCTTTATATTTGCAAACTTGAAATTCAGAGTGGCTTATACTTATCATTTTGTCTTTCTTTAAACTCTTTGTTTTGTCCTCTGAGGATATGTTAATGGGTTGTTGGCGTTATTTGGATTTTGAACTAGCTACCACAAACTGTCCTGAAGGTCAGTCTACTTGAACATCCCTGTAGCTAGATTTTATGCTAGAACAATCTTTGCCCAAATGTCTCAAATTTCCCTCTCCAATTTAAATAAACTTTGAAAGTCCCCTGCCTCAGCTACCTTCAATCCTTAGCACTCAGGATGCAGAGGCAGGAGGTGTGACCTCTATGAGTTCGAGTCTAGCCTGGTCTCCAGAGCAAGTTCCAGGACAGGCAAGGCTACACAGAGAAACCCTGTCATAAAAAAAAAAAAAAAAAAAAACCCTAAACAAACAAATAAAAGTTAAAAATTAAATAAAAGGTCCCTACTTCCTTGAATGCCTAACTTCTATCTAGAAGTTCTGACTCTGATATATTTGGCCAGGCTGATGCATACATTAGGTTTTGTTAATTATTTAGAATTGGGGAGTGACAGAGGGTATGTACTATGCAGAGGTCTGAGGACTGCATGTGAGTTAGTTCTGTCCTTGTGCCCTGTAGAACCTCAGGGATCAAACTCTCAGGTCATCGGGTTCAGTAGCACGCACTTTTGCATCCTGAGTCATCTTTCTTCCAGGTGTTAGAAAGTATTTCAAAGTTTTCATCTTTGTCTCCAGTTCAGGCCAGTCACAGGCACGTCCTCTAACTGCTCCCCTCCTCAACAGGGTCATTCTCCAGTGTCCGTTCCCACTCATATATGCCGTCAGGAATCCGAGTGTCTAAAATGGAGCACAAGGCTGGAGATGTAGTCTGATCAATACAGAACTACATAGCAAGGCGGGGTGCTTGCCTTCTCTGTAGGAGACAACGAAAATGTGTCATTGAGCTGGGTATGGTGACATACACTTTTAATCTCAGCACTTGGAGGCAGAGGCAGGAGAATCTCTGAGTTTGAGTGAGTTCCAGGCCAGCCAGGGCTACAGAGTGAAACCCTTTCTGAAAACAAATGAGAGAGGGAAGGAGGGAGGGAGGGAGGGAGGAAGGGAAGGAGGGAGGGAGGGAGGGAGGGAAGGAAGGAGGGAGGGAGAATGAGTCCTTGATAATTCAGCTACTAGCTGGGTATAGCGGTACATGCCTTTGATCCTTGGGGTCTTAGGCGAGCCTGGTCAGTACCATTTATAAGTAAATACTTATTAGCAGCGTATCTCAAGAAAGACAAGGATGAGTGTGTGCTATGTGAAATAGTATAAACCCTAAACTAGGAAGGAATAGACATTAAAGGGTTAACATCAGGCTCTCCCTTCACCATTTTCTATTTTGCTTCTTCCTCCTCTTCCTTTTGGTCTCCTTTGAGAAATTAGTTATAGGTAAGACATGTATGTTTAATGTTTGAGTTAGTTAATTCCTCAAAAAAAAAAAGTGTAAACAGCACAGCACTGTCATTTAATGTCTCGGGAGATGTCTCAGGAGGACAATGGAGCAGAGATACAGAGAGCAATGATGAAAGTGTGAACAGAATCACAGCAAAACAGGGAGATTTTGAGGAGTGAGTTCTACAGGGGGCGAAAGGGGCTGTAGACAGCAAGCAGTCTCCGAATCCCACCCCCACCCCAACACCCACCCCAACACCCACCCCGCGCCATATTCATTGTGTACATAGACCCTTCAAGTGCATAAGAATCATCTTCTCTATTCTACCGCCACTCAGATTCTTACTTTTTGCAAATGAGTCTGTACTTCAAAATAAAGACACGGGAAAGAGAAGGAGGAACAAGAAGAAAAGCAAAAGGGAATGACAGAGAGGGAGAAGGAGAAAGAGAGGGAGATGGTGGAGAGAGAGAAGAGAGAGGCTATGGAAGGAAGGAAAAAAGTTGAGGTCAAGATCAAGAACCAAGGTGCTTTCTAGTTTGGGTAGGGGTTGAGCGGTCACAGGGGGTGGAACCTTCTGCCACAGGGGATGGAGCATTCACAGGGTGGAGTACTCACGAGGTAGAGCTATCACTGCGAGTGGAGGGATCACAGAGGGTGGAGTAGGGTTGGGTGGGGCTTCATAGTAGCTCTGGCTAATCTTGGACCTTAATTGTAAATTCCTGTAATGTGTATATTTTTGCAAATTGGGAAACAAAGTGCCAATGTTATTTTAGCTTCTAGTGGGATGGAGTATAATGGCATTTAAAGAACAATAGACTCCACACAATGGCAAATGGAATGAAGCCATGCAAAACAGAAACCAGACAGCAGCGGGCAGAGAAACTGATCCAGGTCAGGAGGCCACAGTCCTGGATGGAAGGAGGGTCTAGTCTGAAGTTGCTTACATTTTGATTGAGCTGTGAAATCTCTGCCAGGCTTGAATGTAGACAGTAAATACTAAAAGAAAAAGAAAAGCTAAGTGCATGTGTGGTAGAAATAGTTGTCAAGAAGGGATGAGGGGACGATACAAGAAAGCTATTCCAGCACTTGGTAGGCAGAGGCAGGTGGATCTCTGTGAGGTCAAGTTCAAGGCCGGCCTGGTCTACATAGACATCCAGGATAGTCAGAGCTACCTGGAAAGACCTTGTCTCAGAAAAACAGCAATAGAAAGATACAATAAAGCAATAAAATTTAGGAAATGGTACCTTGGTCAGTGAGGAAATCATTCAGCTCATTCTTGATCCAGGAACGTTCAATGAATTAAAGTCTGGGTTATTTACACAGTTGGTTTTTTAAAAGTATATGGCGAACAGGTTCACAGAGAAAAAGCTGGCCATTCAATGTGATGACCTGGAGTTTGGGTCCCTAGAACCCCATAAATGCCGAGTGGGCATGGCATCTCCCTGAAATCCCAGATGAGTCAGATACATGGCACCCCCTAGGCAAGCAGGTTAGCTGTACTAGACATGCCAAAGACCTCTGATTTCTGTTGAGTCCTTGCCTCAGAGAATCAATCGGGTGGAGAGCAGCTCAGGAAGACTTCTAATATCCCCCTCAGAGCTACACACATATGTGAAACACCCCCCCCCACACACACACATACATGCAAAACCAAGTGTGTATTTAAGAGAAAGAACAAAAAGTAGTGGTATTATGGGCTAGGGAGATGGTTTAGCAGTTAAATTGCTTGCCCCTGTGTGCCTAAGGGTTTGCCTAGTTCAGATCCCCAGAGCTCACAAGTAAGTGTGAGGGTCTAACTGTAATTCCAGTGCTTAGAGGGAAGAGGCAGGATATTCCCCAAGTCAACCAGACAGCTGGGCCACCTTACAACAGTGAATAAGGTGATCAGGGTACAAGGAAGAATCCTGGTGCCCTCCCCCCATACACACATTCACATACAACACACAGCACACACACATACACATATGTACACACAGACCACACATACCCCTTAACACCATCCACACCACATACACACACATTCACACACAGCACACACACACATTCACATAGAACACACACACCACACATACTCCACCCACACACCACACACACATGTGGCTAAGATAATAATATCATAAGGCAATAATTTTTTAAAGACATGACAATAAAAATAAGCCTCTTTCTCACTGTCTTAGTATGAAGACTAAGCAGGCCAGGGGGCATGGTCAAAGACAGTTAAATATAGACAGAGTTTGGGGTAGATTTTAAGAACTCTAGCGAAGAATTTTATAAAATTTGTAGTATGGGGGGGCGGGGGGCTGGCAGCAAGCGCCTTCACCCACTGAGCCCCATCTCTGGCCCTCAGAGAAAGGACTTCACCCACTGAGCCCCATCTCTGGCCCTCAGAGAAAGGAGTTTTTGTAAGCCTTCTAGAGAACTCTCACCCAGGAGAGAGTAAATGTAATTTGGTTTGGCATAATCCAAAATGTAGGGGAGTCTGAAAGACCGGTCTGGGAAGTGTGAAGCTGGCTCTCGGCCTACCAGGAACGGTCCTGCTTGCCCAATCTTTCTGGTAATCATAAAGAAGATACAGAACCATTATGTGAGTGGCTTTCTGAGCCTGGAAGGGAGCCAGAAAGATTAGCTAACTTCAGGGGAGGCAGGAGGAGGGCAGGGTATGGTGTCACTGTTGATATGGCCAGCGGGAACTGTTCCTACCCACACTTTCAGCATTTGGGGGATATCTCGTGGGCAGTCCTCGTGGGCAGTGTCTTTCTGCATTTCCCCCCCCCCTGGGGTTTCTCTGCTTACCTTTCAAATAGACAGTCATTAGCTGCTCGTGTGTCCTGGAGGTAAGCTCAAAATGATAACTTCGAAAACCTAGAAGGGAAGACCTTGTCTCCACTTCGTTTCAGTGGCTGTGATTAAAAGGAAAAAAAAAAACAAAAAACTCTTGCAAAAGTAACTTAAAGCTGAGAGGGTTTGCTTGAGCCAGAAGTTCCAGGTTTCAGTCCACAGAGCCAAACTGTCAGGGGCTTGAAGCAGTTGGTTCTTTCCTTCAGAAGGTCAGAAGGACAGAGCACTGCTCACATGCACATGGGTGCTCAATGGTCCTTCTCCGTTCTTTTAATAGGGGACTTTCAGGATAGCATTTGAAATGTAAATGAAGAAAATATCTAATAAAAATTGGAAAAAAGATAAAAATAAATAAAAATAAATAAAAAGATTTGACTTTGCTTTATGTGTTAGCATTTACCCACAGTGGCCCCAAGAGAACTTTGATTCCCCTGGAGCTGGAATTACAGGTAGTTATGAGCTGCCTAACATGGGTGCTGGGAACCAAAGCTGGACCCTGTATTAGAGCAGCCAGTACCCTTAACCTCTGAGCCACGTCTCCAGCCCCTGAATCCTGTCTTAGGACTAGAATTGTTGATTGATTTCTTTTTTAACCTATACTAACTGCTCTTCCAACACTGTGCCTTTCCACTTAGACCCTCACAGATAATCAATCCATCACACCCTAAATGTTCCCCTCCAGAACATCATCTCTTGCAAGCTTCTTCACCTACCATGTAGCCTAACCCCCACGCAGAAGCTCCCGAGTCTCCCTTTTCTCACGTTCCTGTCCAGCCAGCCAGCCAGGAACTCCTATCTGCTCTGTTTCTGCATCCACAGCACCTCTCAAGTCTGCCTTCTCCTCTCCATTGTCACCAGCTCATGAGCTTCCCTGTGGCAGTTTCCAGCAGGTGCCTCTTGTATAGCTGTCATTTGTTCTAACCCCATAGACTTAGCTGTAAATTAACATACGTATTTCTATTTATTTGGAAGCTAGATTGAATGAGACTGAGGCTAAGATTTACTTATTCAGCTTTAGCACAATTACTGGGGGAATTATCCCTAATCTATCTTCTTTCTCCTTTTTAATGTATATGAGTATACTGTCGCTGTCTTTAGACACACCAGAAGGGGGCATCAGATTCCACTACAGATGGTTGTGAGCCACCATGTGGTTGCTGGGAATTGAACTCAGGGCCTCTGGAAGATCAATCAGTGCTCTTACACTGAGCTGTCTCTCCAGCCCCCCAATCTGTTTTCTAACACTAGAATTACTACTTCCCTGGCTGTGGTCCCCAAGTACTTGCTGTTGGAGTCTCACCTTGGCTATTTCTGCTCCATCACTTGGGCACCTGCTCTTGGTCCACTATATCTAATGGAGACCTCACGTTTTCTCCATCTTCTTTCTTCTCCTTCTTCTTCTCCTCTTCCTCTTCCTCCTCTTCCTCCTTCTTCTGCTTCTTCTTCCCCTTTTTCCTCCTTTCTCCTCCTTCTCCCTCTTCCTACCCTCTTTCTCTTCAAGGTCCCAACCCGTGACTCCCCAAGCCCAGTAACCAAAGCCCCGCCCACCTCTGTCTTCCACAGCCATTGGTCGTAGCCGCCCCCGCCCACTTCTGTCTTCCAAAGCCATTGGTTGTAGCCGCTTTTATTTAGCCAATAGCTTTAAATTAGGGAGCAAGGTTTATACAACAAAGGCAATGTATATGTGAGTATTTGGGGGCAACCAGATCTTGGGGTACAGAATTTAGCATTTTGAATACATAGCAGCACCAGACCAACCCCCAAAGCTCAGCTGTACACCCAGCTGATAGAGAGGTCCTTACAACTCTACAGGTGCATCATTTCTTCTACTTCCCAGCTCGGCCCTCCTGGACTTAGAACAACTCCTGTTGTTGGGTAATTGTAACGTGTTCATTTTCATGTTTGTGTAACACCCCACCAAGAACTTACAATAACCCAACTAAGGTCTCTGCCCCCCACACACACACACATCAATAAGCCAGTATTGTAAGTTGCATAGTGAGACAATAAAAAAAAAAGAAGAGAAAGAAGAGGAGGAGAAAGAGGAGGAGGAGGAGGAGGAGGAGGAGGAGGAGGAGGAGGAAGAAGAAGAAGAAGAAAAAGAAGAAGAAGAAGAAGAAGAAGAAGAAGAAGGAGAAGAAGAAGAAGAAGAAGAAGACGACAAGAAGAAAGAAAATGCTAGATGTGGCAACATATGTACTATACCTGTGATCCCAGCACTCAGAAGGCAGGGGCAGAAGGAACCCGAGTTCTTAGCTAGCCTGGACTACCTAGCAAAGCCCTTTCTCAGAATAAAAGCCAAAACAACAGCAGAAAAAGAAAACTACAAAGGAAAGGCTATTTTAAAGCAAATGGTCTCCTCAAGAAGGGAGGATGGGCTGGGATCAGATGAGGGGTGCATACCGATGGAGGAGCGGAGAGATCAGTGCTCTGTTTCTTGGCCTGGATGGTGTTTATTTCATGACAGTGTGCTGATGTGCACTTTTGTGCATGTGTACAATCCCTGTACCTCACAGTAAAAGCTGTTCTTCCCTCACAATACAAATACATTCCAAGAGAGACAAACAGAAAACACAAACTTCCCAGCATTCCCTTGTGCTTAGGCTCATCTAAGTCTCTACCTAAGGTCTACAGATCCGCCTCTCTCGACTTACATCAGATCATGTTTTTGAGCCCTTCCTGGTTTTGCCTCCTGACAGAATCAGTCCTTTGTTTCAGGCACATAAATATATAGTAGTTCTGTAAATGGTCAGTGATAAATGTTCTCAGAGTTCAACTGTCTAGGCTCTGTCTTATTTCCCTCCATGCACACAAACATCCCAAAAACTTTGCCCACACACCCAGGTGTGGCCGTGGGACTCTGAAAGTATTTATAGAAACAGGCAGGAGGCTAGATTTTATCCCCATCCTATAATTTTAGCATGGGATTCATTTTGTTTATTTCTTTCAAACTGGACCGTCTTCTGTACAAGAGTAGATCTATGCTGGCCACTGTTGCAGTCTGGGGACCCGGTCACAGCTGTCCTTGTTTAAAGCCATCTACCACCTTAGCTTCACATAGCTGGGTCACAGCTTGGGCCAGGCTCCAATCAAGGAACATGAATTAAAATCACATACAAGTCAGGCTGATAGCCAAACCCTTTACTCTCAACCTCTAACGTGGCTTTGGTGTGGTAATAAGGCTAGAAGCCCCTGAGCACATGGCTCATTTAGGTTTTCAATGTGATCTTGAATGAAAGGTACAGCCTAGAGTTCACAAGTAATAAAATCTCGTTGAGTGTCATTTACTGACTCTGTCATGTTTAAGTCTCAAAGTAACTTCAGGCTATTCTTATTACAATTATTCTCCCAAGTTATATTTAGTTGCAATTAGAGCCCGCACTGAACTTGTTATGAGTCCTAATTTACCTTGAGCATCAGGCAGGTGTGTGGTATGTCCACAGCTTTTACATCGTCCAGAAAGCTGGGATTTGAATTTAGGTCTCTTGTGGAGACTTCATACCCACTGAGGCATCGCAGCAGAGGAGATCACGGGGTAGGTAGGGAAATTTGAGAGATTCCTAACAGCCTCCGAAGGACCCTGGAGGAAAACATGTTGAAGAATGGCTGGAATTTGGACCAGCAGAGGTTGTAGCAGAGGTTGTCGGGGAGGTAGGCGGGTAGGAGTCAGACACAGATGTTCTGAGTCCCCAAATTACATTCAGCTGTGCACACAGAAGAGGAAGCAGAGTGGTAGTGCCAGACATTGGTAGATGAGGGCATCAATACAGAGCACAGGAAGAAACCCAGGTCTGGAAACTTCTACGCATACTGACGTAGAAGAGGAGGAAGACCACTAAAGGGTATACAGAGGGTGTGGTAAGGGATGGAGGGAAGAATCTGGGAGAGCAGGTTCCAGTTATAGCATCCATCGGAGAAGCTTTATCTGAAAGTAGGAATCAGCTGGTTGATGGTGGTGCGCGCTTTTGATACCAGCAGTCAGGAGATGGAGGCAGACTGATCTCTGTGAGTTCGAGACCAGCCTCGTCTACAGAGTGACTTCCAGATAGGGTTACACACAGAGAATGAGAGAGAGCGAGTCAGGGGAGCACAAGTCATGGGAAGTAAGCTCAACACCAGCCACATCCACTCACGGCGTTGAGGAGAGAGTCACAGATTTGAGCTCAGAGCTGTCATATAGGATAGGAAAGATACACAGTATGTTTCTCCTCGTAAAGCTAAAGGGAGAATGAGGTTCAGGAACTACCCATGCACTGCCTGATAGACAGATAGCCTAAAGCTACAAGTGCCTGCACTGCAGACAGCTAATTACTGGCCCAAATGGACTGTGACTTTGAAGACTCTTTTGCTCCCCCCCTTTTTTTTTTCCTTTCCCTGCATGTCCACCTGAGCATCCTGACCTGATGACCCATGCAGAAGAAGTGCCGAGCCCCCCACTCGTAGCCTCTCTCCCACTGTTAGCATCCTTACTGCTGAGAAGTTGGATGCTGGACCCAGGGAATAGTATGGGTGAATGGGCAAGGGGAGGCAGAGCGCTGAGCATCTGGGAACAAGGGATGGTGAGAGAAACAGAGGGTGATGTTGCTAATCCTGTGACTTCCCCAGCCTGAGCTCTGGTAAGAATAGAGGCCTCATAAGGCATGGACTTGTATGTATATAACCTTTGAGGAATAGGCTTGAAACAAACCAACAGGTGTGTGTTTTCCACCTGGTTCAGTGGTGACAGTTTAGGTGCACAAAGAGATCTCAGGGTTGGGCCACACAGTGGGCCCTCTGCGGGCTGTATACCTGGATCTCCCTTACCTAATAATGGGTTCTCATGCTCTATACCCAGATAATGAAAGAACTGAGGTGAAGGAGGGCTAGAGTGGGTTTGATGTAGAATCGACAGCTAAGAAAGAATGCATAGACAAGACTGAACAGGTAGCTCACTTAGAGAGGACCTGTGTTTGATACTCAGAAGCCACATTTAAAAAAAATAAATCAGGGGACTGGAGAGATGGCTCAGAGGTTAAGAGCACTGACTGCTCTTCTAGAGGTCCTGAGTTCAATTCCCAGCAATCACATGGTGGCTCACAACCATCTGCAATAGGATCTGATGCCCTCCTCTGGTGTGCATGAAGATAGTATACACATAAAATAAATAAATACATATATATATATATTTTTTTAAAAAAGAATCAGGCATGATGGTGTACACTTGAAGTCCCATTGTGTAGGCAGTGACAAGGTAGGTCCTTGGGATTTGCTGGTCAGCCAATCTAGTCCGATCAGTAAGCTCTGTGGGAGGCCAGTGGGAGGGAAACGGTGGACAGCATCTGAGGAATGATGTCACTGCCTATCTTCTGTGCTATATGATTTCTTTACACATATAGGCTTTGTACACATGAGGACATACGAGCACAGGAAAAGAACAAGTTGGCATGACAGTGCTGCATGCAAATAGCAGCCAGCGCTCTAATCCTGCCCGTATTCTGGTTCTGATTTCATAGGGCTAGTTTGTAGCTGCCAGCTGAGTCGTGGTCCAGTCATCTTTACCAGTAGCTTAGGTTTGACGTAATGGGAACGGGAAAGTGACCTTGGACTCCCTACTGCCCGGATCCTATCCTCAGCTTAAAAGTTTATGCCCGGGCTGGTGAGATGGCTCAGCGGGTAAGAGCACCCGACTGCTCTTCCGAGGGTGGTGAGTTCAAATCCCAGCAACCACATGGTGGCTTACAACCACCCGTGATGAGATCTGACGCCCTCCTCTGGTGCGTCTGGGGTCTGCTACAGTGTACTTATGAAGAATAATAAGAAACGAATCCTTGGACCAGAGAGACCAACCGGAGCAAGTGGGGCTGGCCAGAGCGAGCGGAGCCGAACGGGGATGGCTGGAGCGAGCGGGGCTAGCTGGAGCGAGCGGGGTTGACCAGAACAAGTTAAAAAAAAAAGTTTATGCCCAAGTCAGAGTGATACCTAGTCCTAACAGAGGTAACACAGGGTGGTTTCTACATCAAGGTCAAGCATTGCAACCATGAGAAAATGGCAGAGTCCACTTCTGCTTGCTCTTTCCACCCCTCCGTAGGAGAGATACCAAATCCCTTTTCCCTTCTGGGATGGGTTTGTTTATTAACCCAGCCAAGATCACGGGAGACATTCTCACTGCCCCATCTGGAGAGCGTCCAGCACTGAGTCATGTGTGCTGACCTCAGACACTCTGCAGCTCGGATTAGGGAGCAATGAACTGCTGTGTGGTTTTAAAAGAGAAACACACCCCGGCTACAGGGAACAGAATCCTTAAAGGCAAAGAAGGGAGTCGACTTTGTACTCTTAAAAAAAAAAAAAATCAATCACCTGAACAGAGTCATTTATTCCATGAGGTAATAGCAATTCATTGTTTCAGAGGGGTGTGAACTTGTCCCGTCAAACCCCATTCTTCCTCTATGGCCGCCTACAAAGCTAGAATCTTAAGCCAAGATCTAGGGAATAGATGAGTGTAACAGGTGGTTCCCTGATGATGCCACAGTTCCTCCCGGCTTCTAGTTTAGCCCGCCACTCATGTAGCCAACAGTTGTCCCCTTTCTTGAGATAGACAATGAAAAGATACTGTATCCATTTACTCTATGGTCTTGGTAGCTAACTGCCCTCCTATCTTCACAAGAGATGTGAGAAGCCAAAGGCTCAAGGAAAGTCCCTACCATTTGCTTATCTATAGTAGAGGAGACAAGTGGAGAAGAGGGAGGCAGAGATACTCAGACCCCACCCCCACCTCCACCCAACCTTCTGCTTCTAGGTCCTCAATTGGTGTGCTTGATGGTGTGGTGTGCCTTCTAGAAGGGCCTGGAACACAAAGATGCCACTTAAAGCCGAAAGTACAAACCCCATCCACCTCCAGTCTTCTCCCTCCTCTCTGAGTACCTTGTATGAATGAACACAGGTTCTAGCCCACAACTGAAGAACAGAAAGGAGACAAGAGAGAGAGAGAGAGAGAGCCCGCGAGAGAGCGCGAAAGCTAGACTCTAACTTCTTATCCGCTGTTGCGTAACTACACTAGAGTTAGCATTGGAAGTGAAGGTCTGGGTGCGTCCGGGTTCTGTTCTCCTCTTCTCCCCTTCTGTGCTTCTCTGCTTGCTTGTTTTGTTTCGGAGCAAGATCTTCTTACTATGTCTATTTGGCTGATCTGGAACCCTGTAGACCGGGTTGATGTTGAACTTACAGAGATCTGCCTGCCTCTGGCTCTGAGTGCTGGGATTAAAGCCATGTGCCAGCACACCAAGCTTCTTTCCTGCTTTCTTGACTATTAAGGGCAAAAGAAGCTGCCTTTAATCCCAGCACTCGGGAGGCAGAGACGGGCAGATTTCTGAGTTCGAGGCCAGCCTGGTCTACGGAGTGAGTTCCAGGACAGCCAGGGCTATACAGAAAAGCCCTGTCTCAAAAAACCAAAAAAAAAAAAAAAAAAAAAAAAAAAAAGGCAAAAGAATAGAAGATAAAAGCATAAAACAGTGCATCATATGAGTGTCTATTGTTGTTTGTATTTTCTAGGCTGTAAATTCATTACTCGTTTATTTATATGTTGAGACAGGACCTTAGGTAACCAAGGTCAGTATTTTTTTAAGATAGATTTATTTTTATTTTATGTATTTGGGTGTTTTTCTTGCATATATGAGTCCAAGGGACCCAGAATTGGACCTGGAGTTACGCATGATTGTCAGATGCCAGGCAACTGCTAGGAATGGAACCCAGGTCCTCTGGAACGGCAGCTGGCACTCTTTTTTTTTTTTTTTAAGATTTATTTACTTATTTTATGTATACGAGTATACTATAGCTGTTTTCAGACATACCAGAAGAGGGCATCAGATCCCATTACAGATGGTTGTGAGCCACCATGTGGTTGCTGGGAATTGAACTCAGGACCTTTGGAAGAGTAGGCAGTGCTCTTAACCACTGAGCCATCTCTCCAGCCAGCCGGTGCTCTTAAGTGCTAGGCCCGTCCCTCAGGCCCCTCAGGCCAGTCTGGAACTCACTATATAGTTAAGAATGACTTGGGACTTTTGACCTTCTGCCTTCACCTACCGAGTGCTGGAATTACAGCCTTGTGCCATAACACCCAGTTTATTTGAAGCACAGAGGTGGGAGATAGACCCCAAGACACTCTGCCAACTGAACTGCATCCTAAGCCCCAGACTGAACTGCCTTCTCGGACAGTTAGATGCGAGTATAGAGATTAGATATGGTTTGACTTAATGAAAAGTGTTAAAAAATATAATCTATATTTTATAGTCCTTATTTGAACCATCAGCAAAAAAAGTATATAACAGATCTTGTTTCTTGTTACATTTTTTTTTGAAATGTGTGTGTGTGTGTGTGTCTCTGTGAACGTGTATGTGTGTGCATGCATGAACAAGTGTAGCTATCAGAGGACAACTTGCAGAAATCAGTTCCCTTTTCCCACGGTGTAGGTCTATGAGTTAGAATTCAGGTTGTGAAGCTTGGTGGCAAGTGCCGTTACCTATTGGCCCATTTCACTAGCCAATGGATCTTCTGTCTAAGAGCTTGATAATATATCTCATGCAGTTGCTGTAACGACAAAAATGTCACAAAGGCAGAAATGCCATAAAGACAGAAATGCCATAAAGACAGTGATAGAATGGGCTGGCATTAGCCAACTTCCCATCTCATGGTACTTCCTGTTCACAGCAGATGGCCTCACCAGCATCCATCCTGCTTCGGCCTCGGGGTTAGAATTGGTCCAAGAGAGCAGGGCAGTTGAGAACAGTGAGGGTAACTATGAGTTTTCAGTCTAAAAAGAGAAGTGTCTCAACAAAATAACTGCATGTTCGCCAATGGATAGATGTTGCCTGCTGGCCATAGTTACTCTAAAACCCAAGTCCAGGGACCTTAAACTACAGCTCAACCAGGGTTTCCCTGCCCAGTTGCCTGTGGCTTCCATCAAGCTTGCTGCCCAAAGTCCTCGAGACACGCCCATACTTGCTGGGATACTTGCCCATACATCCTGTGCTGGGCTCTGTAGCCAGCAGAGGTCAGCTTCTCACTGCCCTCTTCATGGACACACCCACCATTCAACCCTGGCAAAGTTCTCCATCACATGTGGCACCTTCCTATGAGCACCTGTGGGTGATCTGCGGTTCTCTTGTTCCCCTTCTGCCATTGTTGTATGTATACATAGAGTTAAGGATTGGGTGACTGTCTGTTCCAGCCCAGACTCTGCCCACAGTTCAACATGAGAGCTTTAGGAGGTGAGCTAATGCATTTGCATGTCACTCATAAAAGGGGTGAGGGACAGGGCTGGAGAGATGGCACCATATGGTTAAGAATCCTTTCTGTTCTCCAGAGGACCTGAGTTTAGTTCCCACCATTCAGATCACAGGACTCACACCCACCTATAGCCAGTGCCCTTCTGGACTCCAAAGATCCCCCTTGCACTTGTGACATTCACATAGAGGCACTAAATAAATAAAAACCAACGGGGGTTAAATGAAGCACACATGCTGTGAAGTGTGCTCAGTCTGTTAGATGGACAGCACTGAACAGCGGCAGTGTGGTATCCCCACCACGATACAGGTCCTGGCCCTTTGTATTGGAGACTGGGTGCTTTCAGGACAATAATTGGCTCTGCCACCTGGATATTCAGTGTGGTTAGTTCACAGACCGATGACATCACAGCCAGCCAAGAGAGCCTGCTGTGTATGCTGAAACTTGATGTAAACAGTAAGAAACGCTGCACGTGATGGAAGGCTGCTATTTCTGAAGTTGGCATATTCACGATTCCAGAATTCCCACCTATGAAAGAGACCTAATTCAGCACAGTCCACGGGCCTGGCAGATGGCTGTATTAACTGGCAAAATGTCTTCAGTTCAATGGTTTTCTGAACTGAGCTCTGGGCCTGCAGAGTCGTTTGGGGATTTGTGGTCAGTACACACGTCCAGATCCCTCCTGATGTGTACGGCTTTCAGAGTGGCATGCGGATAATGTGTGTTTATGTCGTCCTGTGTTCTTCCTCTCTGTGTGTCCCATTTCCTTCAGAAGCAAGTGAGGCAGGAGAGATTCCTGTCCATATCTACTTGGGTGTCCACTGGTACACATGTCCACCCTGATGCCTGCCTGGCAGGCTTGTGTCTGTCATGTATGTGTTTGTGGTGGACAGAGTGGCCCGTATGATTGATCTGCAGTGCCTGTGTTCTGTTTTGTTTTATTGACTTTATTCATTTTGTTTTGACTAGGTGATAAATGCACATGGTTCAAAATTCCCAGAGTACAGGAGGTTTTGGTGAAAAGTAAGACCCCTCCCCCTCCACTCTGGACCTGTAGCTCACCTCTTCAGAGGCTGCACCTGATCTGTCAATCATTCCAAATATTTATTGAGCACCTGCGCTGTGCTGGCCAGTGTTCTGGGGATCACACAGGGAACAAGGCAGACACCTGCGGCCTTTCGGGAGCTTCGCTCATTCCTGCTGTTGTTAGCAGGACTCACTCAGTGGACTTTGAGGAGGAGTCAGAACAAGGGCCTCGGTGCCTAATCTCCTGCCTTTGATATCCCATCTTTCTCAGATGCTCAGTGACTTTGGATTCCTTGCCTCCCTTGTTACAAAGTGCTCTCCTAGGTCCTTACGCAGAGATAGTAGATGGAGAGAATTAAATGAGATAATATAGAGAGCATCCAGCACACAGTAAATGCTCAATAAATAGAAGCATTGATTCCAGTGATCCAATCGCACCCTCTGTTCTGCCCTGAAGACTGATAATGGTTAAAAAGTTCACTGTTTATCACTGTTCATTGTCTCTCTTTGCTGTGATTAAAAAAAAAAACCCAAAAAACAAAACAAAACAAAAAAACCCCACGCATTTTAAAGCTCAGCTGATGCTAAGGTTGACTGCTCAGTGCTGGTGTGTAGAGCAGTCAGCTCCTGGTTAATCAGTGGGCTATGCAAATTACACCCTTCTTGATTTCTCATCTGTCTGCTCTCGATCTCGTCATCTGGAGGCTTTGGGGATATTGTTCACTTGGAGGGGCTTTGTGTGTGCTATTTCACCTTTTAATGTTACAGAAAGCAATCTCTTGGTGGTGGCGGTGGTGGCGGTGGCAGTGGTGGTGGTGGTGGTGGTGGTGGTGGTTGGGGGCGGAGTGGATTCTGCATTTTGCAAGACCAGAATTAAGCCCTTCTGAGTAAAATATCTAACTATAGTTTGGTTTAGCTATTTTTGAGCGAGTTCCTTCCGGACTTATGTCTCTGAGAAGATGGAGAAAGGACTCCAAGTCCCTAGAAAAGCAACAAATGGGTTTTGTGGTGGTGAGCGTGAGGTGGAAAAAGTTACAAGAAAGTTACACATGGAGGGAAGGGAGATGGGGGGAGTCAGCAGGGAAGGAGAGGAGGGAGAGAAAGGAAAGAGAAGAGGGGAGAGGCTGGGGGGGCAGGGAGAAGAGGGAAGAAGGGAGGAAAGAAAAGAGAGGAGGGGAGTAGAGGGTCCAAGCCTAGAGCTAGAAAATTTGTTCCCACATTAGGTCAAGAGCTGTTTTGTTCTGCCATGGAGGAAGGGTTGCTGAGAGCATGGTAAAGGTAGGATGCAGGATGGGTTAACATGACCCAAGGAGTGCACCCGTTCGCTCCTCCACAGCCCTGAATATCATTTAGCTCAGTTTCTTTTCCTTTCTGTCCTTGTACCCGGGGCTATTCTATCTTGTTTTCCAGGAAGACAGAGTTTACAACTCTAGGTGCAGTCCTTTCTAGAACAGGAAGTCTTGTCTCAGTTCAGACATGGGGAGAGAGGGGGGTGGCCGGGCATGGTAGTGAAATGCAGACAACGATTCGGTCATTTGAGGGATGGTGGTGGTTCTGAGGTTGCCGTTGAATTCAGTTCGAGTTGTATTGAAAACATTCCTGGCATGGTGGAATACTGACATAGCTGGATTAGTAGTAAAATGAGTGGTGCCCGGATAGCAAGGCAGAAAGGCAGCAGTGCATGATGGGAGCTCACCTGATGGAATGAATCTGCCACCCAGTTGCTTGAGGTCCTTGTCTGTTCTCATCCTGTGATCACAGCTGAGGTACAGAGCTGAGGAGAGCGCCAGTGACGGGCTGGGCAAGCACTGTGTGACCTCTGGACCTCATTTCTTATTTCCACCTTAGTCACCTGTTACAAAATAACAGCCTATGCCTACCCTCAGCATCTTAATGGGTGCTTTCCATCCTTCTGCGGGCCAGCTGAGCTCAGGGGTTGCCCTCGTTGTTCAGGAGCTCATGAAGCAACATCAGAAAGCCCGCTGAGGCAGGAGTCACACCAGCAGGTGTGCAAGGTGGTGTCATTCCAAGTTGTGTTTTTCAGCTAGGATGTCTAGAACAGCAGAGAACTGATAAGCACTGCCTCCTTCCCTCCCCTCTCTCCTCCCCCTTCTCCCCTTCCTTGCTTTTGTTTCTTTCCCCTCCTGTGTGTCTCTCCCTTCTCTCTTTTTCTCTCTTCCTTTCTCTGACACCTCTCTCTCCCCCTGCCACCAACCTCTGCCTTGCTATACATAAATCTCAAGCTTCGTTATGATTGTTACAGCTGTGATGGTTTAAGGTTAATCACATTTCTTATATCAGACTGGCCAGGGATGAACAAGCATTTCCAAGAGGCCCTCGGAGAACCTGTAGTGTTTCTTCCTTTCAAACCTAGAGAACCTAGAAAGAAAGCCACTTTCCCAGGATTGTACTGTCCAAAACTCTAGGCAAGCAGATTCAAGTAAGGGCCCTAGACAGGCAGAGGACTAGAGAGTTTAGCAAAGACTGAGTACGGAGGGTAACTGGAGAGACAGCTTCCCTGTCAGAACATAGCCGAACCTATTTATAACACGACTATCCAACCATTAATCCTAACTACCACTGATGCTCTCAGGCTGTCTGTCAAGTGTGGATGCAGGCACTTCTTGGGAAGTGAAATTTTAGGGCCCTTGGTGCTTTATGCATATTCACGGCAGTGCTTCAGTATCGGAAACACTTAAGGATTTTATAATATACAAATATTAATAATAATATATAAATATTAAACCACACAGTTTAATATTAAACCACTACCTTAGCTGGCTTGTAAATATTTGAACCCAGAAAGCGACTGATGCTGACCAATTTTGCTTTATTATAAAGAGGATTAGAGTCAGTCATGAAATTGAATAACAGTCCATCTCATTCTGACCTCAGTATAACAGGGTGTTGTGCTAGGTGATAATTATGGGATATCTCGCATGGAAAGGTGGGTAGTTTAGTTTTGTTGTTACTGTTTAATCATTTATTTGAAGGATAGACGTGCTGAGTCTGTTGATTTTTGCCTTTATGGTAACTATATACCTTCATGGCACAGAACCTGCCACAGGCCAAATGTCCCAGCAAGGTGAAGTGGTCACTTTGCCCAAAGTTTTAGTTAAATTTCCAGGAAGTGGGAGGGAAGTCCTAGTTAGAATCACCTTTTGTATAGGTCCAAATTGTAACTCAGAGATGTTAAATGACATCTTAAAGGGTCTCTGTTCATAACTGCGAGAGCTTGAATCTGAACCCAGACGCCTACCACCTACTTAGACTTACAAGGTCTACATTTCAGTGGGAATGTTTACACTGTGCTCAGTTGTGAGGACATATTTCCTGGCGTGCAGATCAGGCCGTCGTATCTTGCTCAAAGATGCTACCATATCCACGGCTCCCGCCCTTACCCTACCCAGGACTTCTCATGGTTTTAGGGTGTCCATTCTGAAATCTAAAGGCAAGGAAATAGAAACGTGGTTTTACAAACCACACTACCCTCCATCAAGCTTAATCCCAGAAGAGTACTAAATCACAGTAGCGTGCAGATTTGGAAATAAAAACACAACCAACCTTCTTCATTATTAATCACCAGTTCCAAAACTATAGGGCACTTCGAATATGCAGTCTATCAGAGAGATCTCACCAGGCCACGTGAGAAGCTAGGCCCAGGCAGGAACGCCCCTCTCAGATGGTGAGCAGAAAGCCAGAGAGGAAGAAATTAGTCACGTGAGAAAGAGCATACACCCTGCCCAGGCTCAAAGTCTAAGAGTTAAAGAATCTGCAGAGACTGAAGGAACTAAGTTTCTGACCGGTGGACAGGCTGGGGTGAAAGGCTGGCTGAATGCAGGGGAGTTGGGGGGGGGGGAGGGGAGGAGCACTGCACACCCCAGGCTCGTGGGAAGCAAACCTTGTGTAAAACACCTTACAAAACACCTTGGCTTGTGGTTTTTAGATACGAGAAAAACAAAAACAGCCAAGCATTCAGACCTTTCTCTTCCCGAAGTCTGGCTTCCCTCCCACGCATGTAGTGTCCTCGTGGCTTGCAGCCAGACTGAGCGGATTAAAACAGATCCTCTTTAACATCGAGGAGTCATAGCCATTCGCTCATTCATGATCCCAGAGAGCTCTGCTCCCCACCTTCCCCCTACAGAATCCGATCTCTCTGTGTTTAGGTAACAGGCCAAGAGGGTGGACGGAGGAATTGGGAAGGGCTTGGGGAGGGGGGCACCTCTAGCTGGGGAACTATTGGCTGTAGATTGCAGGGGGTCAGGAAGAGTCACTCTTCTCCGGGAGTGTGGCCAGGGGTGTGGCCACAGGTAAGTTGCTTTTGCTCCATTGGATGGCTGCACACCCTTGTAGTTAGGGGCTGCACCAATGGGTTTTAAAAAACAAAGCTGTGAGAGGGACAGGGAGATGAGGGAATAGGGAAATGGGGGGGGGGGCAGATATGATCGTATTGCATTGTGCACATAACAGTTTCGAAAAAATAAATTTAAAGAACTTTTAAAAAAGACATGCTGGGCACAATGGCTTCGGTTTCAAAGCGCTTTGCTAACATCCTAGACTAACCACCCTGGTGTGTACATCAGAGTGTGCTGTTGAAATAGCCTCTCCTCGGGGCGTACCCGGTGGAACCTGCAGCGAGCTGGCTCTCTCCTCATTGTCCACAGAAGCAGGACGCTTCCCCATAGGAGAGAAGCCCCAAGTTTCAGAGTCTAGATGTTTTAATAGGAAGGTGGCAAGAGTCACCTCCTGGGCCATCTTCTCCTGGCCACTGGCACCCCACTCTTCAGAGACCCTCTCAGAAATGAGGAGCAGAGATTCCCTGATCATGTTCAAGAATGGAGAGAACTCTTGCCCCAACTCCAGCACACTTCCCCAGCCTGCCTCCTTTGCGCCTCTCTCTCTCTCTCTCTCTCTCTCTCTCTCTCTCTCTCTCTCTCTCTCGCTCTCGCTCTCTCTCTCTCCTGCCCTGTTGATCTGTGTGTTTGATCTGAGGTGTCCCTGGGAACTCTAGTGTCACAGCTGCTTCCCCAGCCCAGCCCGGCAGTTTCCCAACCTCCACCCAAGGGCAGGCCCTCCCTTCTTTCCTGCCCTCTTTCCACCTGACAGGGACCATAAATAACAGAGGCTCCCGGTGTTCCCAGACGAGAACAAAGTTGAAAGTTTGCCTGCAGCTCCCGGCCACTCCTGCTCCGGAACCCTTCTTTGTTTTCTCCCTGGGTTTGTTTTTCTTCTACCTGGCTTGGCTGTTTCTTCATTCACTTTTGAGAAGAGTCCGTCTCCAAGTCGCCCAGTTACACAAGTGCCCGCGTCTCTCTGGACTTGTGAGGGTCCCTGCTACTCTGGCTGCCCTGGTATCAAGTTACTGAAAGTCTACACCCAGGCAGTCCTCATATTTACATACAAATAACTCCTGGGTTTGCATTTATGTCACTATTGGGTCCTGCAAGAGGCTTGCCAGAGCGTCCTTAATCCAATCAGGAGGCACTTTGAAAGGATGTCTGTTGAGCGGTCAGAAGGATGTTCGTCGCTATAAAGTGTTGCCACACAAAATTTTTTGCATGTTTCGGTCTGAGATTTTTTTTTTTTTAATCTTCGGAGTTAAAAAAGTGAGGAATGATGTACAGTTTCTCAGTTGCCTTCGACAACTTGGAGATGCTGAGGGAAACGCTGCAGCCCTGGTGAAGAAGATCTGACTAGGGGCGGGTTTGGATCCATACCAGGCTGGTGTGGATTGGGGCTGGTGTGGACGGTACTCTAAACCCCTGCTTAAGGAATTCCTGGAAGCCCTCGGGAAAGTACTCCCCAACCCAGCGTGCTGGAAATGGCTTTGCCACACAGTAAGATCTTTCTTTAATTCCTGCTTGGTGGATCTGTCTGGTTTAGTTTCTGATGGAGAAATATGCAAATACCCCTCCGTGGGAATACTTAAAATAGTGTAAAACAGAGTAGCATCAGGAAGATGATCTGTTTAGCGGTTTTTACATTTGAAAAAAAAAAGAAAGAAAGTAGTTACCAGTGTGTTTCAAGACCTGATTGGTTGCTAAAAAGTTGAGCTCCTGTGGTTTCGAGAGAGTTGAAATGAATGGGAATTGTAAACAGCAGTGAATGGAGAAGCTAGCCGTGAATCTTTTGCCTCTGAGAGAACCTAGCATTATACACATTTGGAATCTCTTTGGGCCAGCCAGCTTGTATCTGGAAAGGGAAGGAAAGGAATTTTAAAGAGAGACCAGGTTTACTTGCGTGGAGGGAACTTTTGCGCTGCCTATGCTATACTTTGGGAGGGATGGGGACTATCCCAGAGGGCAAAAGACGATTGAAAAACCTGCCCCGTTGCTCTTGGAATGTGGTTTTCCGTGTGAGCTCACTAGGCACACAGAGAGCTCCGAAGAGCCTTTTGCATGCATTAACTCTTTGTGTGGATAGTTGGAGCACAGTTCCTATGGTTTCCCTCTTATGGCTGCAGGAGCCCCTAGGTCAGGGCTAGTCTTTTAGAAGGCAGAGTTAGTTACTTTGCAAGTAGACCTCCAGCGGTGGGAACAGCTGAGCTGACTCATTAATCTGAGAGGTTTAGGAATGGTTCAAATGTGCTCCAAGGTCTCCCAGGCAGTCTGGTCCTGCTCCCACCGTTTAACTCACGAAACTCGGAATAGATATGCCCCAGCCTGAAATCCTAAGAGGAAACTGGTTTAAAGAACCACCGCCAATCCCTTTCCCAGGCAGGTGAGATAGCTTAGTTGGTTTAAAAGCACTTGGCTAAGCCTGACTCAGTTTGACCCCGAGACCCACATAATGGAAGGGGAGAACTGACTCACACGGTTGTCCAATAACTAAATAAAGCCGTTTCCCTTCCCTCACTTTAAGGACAGTATTAGTGACATATTAGGCCTCATTGTGCAGGCTGTGTCCATTCAAACAAGATGCCGTCATCATCATGGGTAGTAAAGTGGGGGCGGGGGGACTCACCTGATAGATAAGCTCCATCTCTCTTAATGCACTGAGCCTGGCAGTCAGGGAGGGGACAGGGGTCATGCTTACATTGATTATTAACACTAACTGGGCTTGCTTCTTTGGTCAGCCCCTGCAATGGGGAACTAACCTCTCCCTCCACTCTTTCTTTCTGTATGTCAGTAAAAACAAACAAACAAACAAAAAAAAAAAACCTACAGGGGCGCCTGGGAAGGAGATTACAGCATGAGTGTCTATGAGTGTCTGTTTTCTCCCTGATGGCCACATAGTCAAGAGGGAGGGCTTCTGACTGGCTTGTTCTCCATCTGCAGGTGAAGATGCCATCACAGGGGACACTGACAAGTATCTCGGGCCACAGGACCTTAAGGAGCTAGGTGATGACTCCCTGCCAGCTGAGGGTTACGTGGGCTTCAGTCTCGGAGCCCGTTCTGCCAGGTACTGTATTATCACTGGGGGGATTTTCTTTTCTTTTTCGGAATTCACTTACAACAACCATGGTCTGTCACGAGCCAGCATCATTCCCATCTCCCTCGCGGCTCCAGAATGCGCTCTTTGGATGCCATGTGAATCCTGTGGAATGTTCTTGATGTGAACACACACTTGTGCATGTGCTGCACACAAGCGCGCACACACTGTTAATTTTTTTTTGTCCTCATCATTTGTAGTGTGTAGTCTCTCTCGTGTGCTAGAGCAGGTCAGTCTTTGCTCTTCCCATCTCCCTCTTTGCAGTGGGCTTCCGGCATAGTAGCATATGAGCTCCCTGACAAATGGGCAGAAACCAACCCGAGTCTCATGTTTCAAAAGTAGCTCGCTCCGTACTGGAAGACCTTTCTTGTTCCAATATGTAAGAATTTTGCATACGGATCATTTGTAGTATTGGTTGGTGAAGAATTAAATGCGTGGTTCCCAGGTAGCACCCTTGATGATAAAAACAAACGGGAAACTGTCTGCCATGCATAGGCAATTTAGGTTGTGCCATCAGCGTGTTGGTCAACAGGCCTGCTAGGACTTTAGTCACTAATTCAGCCCGTACAACTGAAGGGAGAAAGCCTTGACTTACAAGTCACTCACTGTGTGAAGGAACCGGATCTTGTCCAAAAGGCTGGGAATTCTTTTCCCCTGGTGTGGCTCAACAGCGTGTTTGCTGACTGTCAAGTTATTTTAAAGCTAATAATTAAACCTTCTAAGCGAGAGCCCCGAGGACATTTTCCTATGGTTCAGGAATCCGCTGTAAAAAAAGTTTCATTGTCCAATAGTAAATGGCTCTTCCCACAAAGTAAACCCTGGGGATTGTTCCCAGTGTGGTGAGTGAAACCAGTTTAGATACTGCATGGCCTTTGCTTCGGAGTCTCAACATGAACCCAGGACAAGTTTTCCTTTATAAATACATCCCTAAAAGGCTTACAAAGCCGATCGGAGCAGGTGTCACCAACGAGAAGAGAAAGGGGAGTTTTTAAAATGTACAATATTTCAATCACAGATTCTAGGAAATGATAACTAAAACACCTGCGCCCATCAAGCATCTTGATTTTTTTTGTCTTTTATAGAGACTTGGGTACCATTTATACTCCCACAGCAAGCTGCTTTCTCCTTCCTTGCTAGAAAATTCTAGCCATTTGCTTCCAGGGAGCTATGAAACCTGAGTTTTGCCTCTTGTGATTATATTTTTGTCTTAAGACAGTGTTAAGGATTTCCTGTCTCTGATTTTGACCAAGCCATTACCGACCACTGTTACGCATACGCCATAGCGACTCATGTTATCTCAGAGGCAAATATTTCTCATAGTGTGTGTTTATAGCTATCTCTTTAAATTATTAATAATTTAATGTTTCTAAAGCATATCAATAGAGCATTATCCAGTCAATTATTCTGAGTGTAACATTTAAAGGGGCATTCACTATATGATTCATTCAACTATAACATTTGTTTTTTTCTTCTTTTTTTCCCTGTCTGATTTTATTTTATTTTTACATTCCGTTTCTCCTGGTTTTACTTTTTTTTTTTCTAAAAATACCTTAAAATAGTCCCAAGATAAGGTAAGAAATATGGCGCTTCTGTAGTGTTACTCTGCCTGTCCCCAACCCATATTCCCATTTTTTTGGTTTGGTTTTTGTTTTTTGGCATTTGTGCTGTGCTGTGCTGTGCTAGCCTGCAATGTGCTTTTTAAAAAAAAAAAATTTTTTTTTTTTTTTTTTTTTTTGAAATCAGTTCTGCTTGGGAAAGGGGAAAAACAGAAATCTGTGAAAACGTAATCTTACCTATAGAGTAGTGAATGAACAGTTAAGAAATTCCCCCTCCCTTAACAAGTTTTGTAGAACGCATGACCAAAGTAAAAAGGGGTTGCTGGTTCTAAAGAAAAGTCCAGTCTGTTTGCTGGTGGCTGCTTGTTTGAGCTGTCCTAGACATCCTAATAACGTTTATCCCAAGGAAGCACTGTTTTCTAACAGGGTCCTGCATCTAACACTTAGGTTACAACGATGGCTACAAATAATCCCCTGACCATAGTTAAAAACCAACTGAAGGCTATGTGGTGATGGTGCACACCTTTAATCCCAGCCCCCTGGAGGCAGAGGCAAGTGGATCTCTGAGTTTGAGGCTAGCCTGGTGTACAGAGCAAGTTCCAGGACAGCCAGGAAAGGCTACACAAAGAATCTTGTCTTGAAAAAGCAAAGCAAAACAGAACAACAAATCAACTTAAAGCTTTCTAAATGTTGATTTGTAAACAATCAACATTTTTCTGGTCCCGAGTGTACTGTGGTGAATCAGGGCGTTGGGGTGACGCTTGGTAGGTTTCCTTAGGAATCACAACTTGAAGCCTTTCTGTGGCCAGGACCAAGTCTGAGCTCTGACCTGCAGCTGCCACTCAAGGACAATTCAGGGGGGCAAAGGATCCACAAAGCTTACATTTGAAAGCGGGAAAGATCACAAATACGTAACCCCTCTTAAAAGCTTTTAAATGTTTGCCTATATACTCTATACAACTACGGCCCATCTCTAATGTATCATGTAATGCCGGTCCTGATTTGCAGAAACGTGCGGTTTAGAAAGTAAAAGAACAGTGATGAAGGCGCTCGAGCGAAGCACCTGCTGTATTGAAGAGACACTAAGGGTCTAGAAAGAGGAGTAATATAAAGAAAAAAAGATGAGAAAGGAAGCTTGGTCACGTGACCAGCACGGCCACGCAGCCCCGTGGCCTCCTGGGGAAGCGCCTCTGTGCCTGGATGGCGCTGGACACAGTAAATATTTGCTAAGCATGTTTGGTAACGGCCTTGGAATGAATGTTAGTTGTGAGTCAGAGCCGTGAACATGAGATTCGGTGAAAGCTGAGACTCTGGTCCTGAAGGAACAACCCAGCCTCTGCGCAGCACTTAGAGTGATGTGTGTAACGGCCGATGATATTCCAGCCAGCAGGCACTGGGGAAAGAGATCCCACTGTGCAAAGGGGGCATGCGCCCCTTGTTCTAGTCTGCTCGCTTCCCATGTGCCCATGCGCACAAGGCAAAGACAATGCCAAAATCTGACTGAGTCAACTGCTGGCGATGCCATGACTCCAGCTTGGACCCTCTTTATCAGTTAAGTGTGCAATATTACAAAGCAAGCTACTAATTCCCCGTGGTCCTCATTCCCTATACCAATGAGGACCCCAAGATAAAAGGGGTCAGTGTGTATAACACTAGTTGGAGATATTTCATGGTCGGGGAGTCAAGTCTAGGCTTCACCTCCACTCTTTCCCATCCGGAAGCTCTGCTTCATGAAGGGTTAGATGGGAACCCTCATCACAAAGAGGTGACAGGATATCCTTTTCTGAAAGCCTGCCAGTTAAGTAGGGTAGCGTGAGTGGAAACTAGAGCTGTTCCTCGAAGCCACCATCCTCCTCCCCAGAGGATCATGGGAAAGCCATTAACCCAAGACTCAGATTAGCGATAACCGTGCTTCACGGGACTTAGGTGGATATGTGGAACCTTAACCAAGATGATATTTTAGAATCATCCTCCCGTGTCCTCATAATTTCTGGCTTTCAGTTTAAGGGTCCATACAGGCAGAGTGTGGGCTTCACCCTGGAAAATTCAGGGACAATCTATGGGAGAGTCTAGAAAGGATAAGAGTATCAAGAAGAAAAAAGAAAAGAGTCGGGGCTGGTGAGATGGCTCAGCGGGTAAGAGCACCCGACTGCTCTTCCGAAGGTGATAAGTTCAAATCCCAGCATCCACATGGTGGCTCACAACCATCTGTAACGAGATCTGGAGCCCTCTTCTGGAGCGTCTGAAGACAGCTACAGTGTACTTACATATAATAAATAAAATAAATCTTAAAAAAAAAAAAGATTTATTTAAAAAAAAAAAAAAGAAAAGAGTCAAACCAAGGAAAAGCAGGATGTGAGTACAGGGTATGTGATTATCTCCTGGAATACAACCAACAAATGCGTGTGGCTACATTTCTATTTCCCTTCTTGAAACTGTCCTTGAGAGATAGCTCCAAACCAGAGCTCTTAGTATGCAAAGCCAGAGCTGATTTCCAATGACTCACTCACAGACCCCACGTCAGCAGACACAGTCCCAGCTAAGTGTAAAAAGCACTATAGTTGGACTAGAAGAGGCATCTCTAACAAAGCCTTCCTCTTAAACACTCTTGTTAGGGCTGGAGAGATGGCTCAGTGGTTAAGAGCACTTCCATAGGACCTGGGATCAATTCCCAGCACCCACATGGCAGCTTATAGCTGTCTGTTCCTCCAGTTCCAGGGACTCTGACAACCTCACACAGACATATATGGAGGCAAAACACCAATGCACATAAAAATAAATAAATAAATCATAAAAAAAAAGAAAGGAAGAAACTAGTGTTATCAGATAGAGGTTCTTTTCAGTGCCATGCTGGTTCCATGCCATAGTGGAGTGTCTAAAGTCACCATGTGTTTCATCTCAGATTTGACCCCAAATTGGCCAGATTTTAAAATCTCAATTGTGAAATTCAGTCCATCTAAAGAATTTTGATACCTTTCCTTTAAAAAACAAAACAAAAGAAAACAACAAAAAAAAAAGCACATTTGTCGGTATTTTTAGCCATCTTGCCTGTTCTTAAAGTTGCATGCCTTTATTTTCTTTCATCCCATCGTCACCTCCCACTGTTGAATGGGTGACTGTAAATACAACAGCCTCCGCTCCTTCAGTTCGGATAGGTCCTACACCTTGAACAGAAGCTCCTACGCAAGGGACAGCATGATGATCGAGGAACTTCTGGTACCATCCAAAGAGCAGGTAAGCTCTGGGTCCTATAACAAGAGCAAATATCTATGTCTATGTCTATATCTATATCATCTCTATCTATAACTATGTCTATAGCTATATTTAATCTATCTATCTATGTATATATCTAATTTATATATATATAATCTAAATCTAATCTGCATGTCTATATACTTATATCTAGTGTATATCTATGTTTATATCATCTATGATATTTTTGATTTAGTGTTTGTAAGTTTGCAGATACTAGCCAGTTAAAGAAAACCGATAGCTGTATCATAATCAGAAATGGCTCTCTCTTTTGTGTATCCCATGGAGGGGAACTTGTGGCATCTTGGAAAAGACACCTACACCTTTCTTGTCTCAAAGTCAAATGCATTTGCTGTTCAGTTAGCTGACATTATTTGTATGAATGGTTGCGTGAAGAGTGCGTGTCCACTGGAAGTGTATGACTAGCCATCATAGATTAAATCAGTCCTGCTTTGGGCCTGTTCAGTTCGGGGGTTTCCGAGGCATAGTAGCATTTTCTGCTGTCACAGCGTCTCTGCGGTTTCATCCGTCGCTTGTTTAGTTTCTCCTTTCTGGTTTTATGGTTGGTTGGATAGTGCATGCTGTCAGAAGACCCAGGGACACAGTCCTGCTGCACATGGATTGAGAATGGTTCTAAAAAAAAATATAGGGACACACACAGTACCTGGTTTTGAATGATCACAGTAGGGTCCCAGTGATTGATGAATCTGCGTGGACCATAAACCAACTTGAAGGTAGCTTGTGGTATCTGACGGCACAAGATGATGACAGTCACCCACACCCAAGCTGTGGAACTCCCACGTGTCTGGGCATGCTGATGTCACACCCACGGGTGTGTGTCGTACTTCGTAAGGATCTGTAGTGAATGCTACATTATACTGGCAAGAACATTAGCAGGCCTTCCAGCAGGAAATACAGAGGCTTTTCAGTGTTAGTAGACCAGGTGTTAGTAGAGACTTTCTAAAGAGCCTGGTATGCTCATCCTGGTTTTTGTACATTCCCAGTTACAATATATTGATGTCATTCTCTGTGCTTTAAGGAAACCCCACATAACTTTATACTCATACAAGACCCATTGTGGACTCCTCATTAAATAGAACTGTGGCCATCACTTCTTATTAGCTATTCATTTCAGAGCCAGGGTCCAAAATTATGATGTTGTCCACCATCAGCACCACACCATATCTGTAGAGATACATCACGGCCAAGGCAACTTATAAAAGAAAGCATTTAGTTGAGAACTTGCTTACAGTTTCAGAGAGTGAGTCCATGACCATCATGGCTGGGAGCATGGTGACAGGCAGGCAGGCAGGGCGTTAGAGCAGTAGTTAAGAGCTTAAATCTGATCCACAGCAGGGGACAGAAAGAGAGAGACTCAGCCTGGCATGGGCTTTTAAAACCCCAATGACCACATCAGAATCAAAGTATAAATCAAAAATAATTGTTCTCAATGTTCCTTGCTTGCTTCCCTGAGTTGGTTCATAGCTTTTACCAAGAAGGATAAACTCAGAACTAATGATCTGTGTAAAGAAAGGAAAGGCCCAAAGCTTCAAGATGAAGCTGGTGCCCTTGGGGTCAGTTAGCAGCTTCAGTCTTAGAAACACCTAAGGCAGTGTTTCTCAACCTTCTTAATGCTGCGACCCCTTAATACACTTCATGACGTGGTGACCGCGAATCTTAAAATTATTTTCATTGCAACTTCATAACTGTAATTTTGCTACTGTTATGAATCATAATGTAAATATCTGTTCTCTCATGATCTTGGGTTACCCCTATGAAAGGGTCGTTCAACCCCCAAAGGGGTCATGACCCACAGGTTGAGAACCACTGACCTATGTGGACATCTCTACCCTCCTACAATCAGTCAAAGAGACCATAGCACACCAAGAGCCTTTAAGGGGGGAAAAAAGCAAACAAAACCCTAAGAATTGTAGAGATCAGACTAGGTTGCCAGTGAAGACTACTCAGTCAAGTCCTTGACCAACATGGGGGGAATGCCAATCGTAAAAAATGGTTTAGAGAGCCGGGCGTGGTGGCGCACACCTTTAATCCCAGCACTCGGGATGCAGAGGCAGGCGGATTTCTGAGCTCGAGGCCAGCCTGGTCTACAAAGGGAGTTCCAGGACAGCCCGGGCTATACAGAGAAACCCTGTCTCGAAAAAAAAAAAACAAAAACAAAAACAAAAAATGGTTTAGAGGCCTGGAGAGATGGCTCAGGGGTTAAGAGCACGATTGCTCTTCCAGAGGTCCTGAGTTCAATTCCCAGCAACCACATGGTGGCTTACAACCATCTGTAGTGGGATCCAATGCCCTTTTCTGGTGTCTCTGAAGACAGCTACAGTGTACTTACATACATTGAATGAATGAATGAATGAATGAATGAATGAATGAATCTTTTAAAAAAATGTTTTAGGGTCAGAGATGGCACATTCCTTTAATCCTAACACTCTGGAGACAGGGTTGGATCTCTTTGAGTTGAAGACCAGTCTGGTCTACAGAGCAAGTCCCAGGACAGCCAAGGCTACACAGAGAAACCCTTTCTCAAAAACAAAGAGTTTTAATCAAGGTTATGCAGGAGAGTCTGTGTGTTACAGGGGAACAAACAGAAGGAAAAGCCCAATGCCTACTCCTGTCACACCTTCTTCCAACAAGGTGGTACCTCCTAATGCTAATCCTCCTCAAGCAAGCCTATCCAGCGTTCAAGTCTTTGAACCTATGAGGGGCATTCTCCTGTAAACATCTACTCTGTGTGTGTGTGTGTGTATGTGTGTGTGTGTGTGTGTATGTGTGTGTGTGTGTGTGTGTGTGTGTGTGTGTGTGTGTGTGTGTGTGTGTGTGTGTGTGTGTGTGTGTGTGTGNAATTGTTCTCAATGTTCCTTGCTTGCTTCCCTGAGTTGGTTCATAGCTTTTACCAAGAAGGATAAACTCAGAACTAATGATCTGTGTAAAGAAAGGAAAGGCCCAAAGCTTCAAGATGAAGCTGGTGCCCTTGGGGTCAGTTAGCAGCTTCAGTCTTAGAAACACCTAAGGCAGTGTTTCTCAACCTTCTTAATGCTGCAACCCCTTAATACACTTCATGACGTGGTGACCACGAATCTTAAAATTATTTTCATTGCAACTTCATAACTGTAATTTTGCTACTGTTATGAATCATAATGTAAATATCTGTTCTCTCATGATCTTGGGTTACCCCTATGAAAGGGTCGTTCAACCACCAAAGGGGTCATGACCCACAGGTTGAGAACCACTGACCTATGTGGACATCTCTACCCTCCTACAATCAGTCAAAGAGACCATAGCACACCAAGAGCCTTTAAGGGGGGAAAAAAGCAAACAAAACCCTAAGAATTGTAGAGATCAGACTAGGTTGCCAGTGAAGACTACTCAGTCAAGTCCTTGACCAACATGGGGGGAATGCCAATCGTAAAAAATGGTTTAGAGAGCCGGGCGTGGTGGCACACACCTTTAATCCCAGCACTCGGGATGCAGAGGCAGGCGGATTTCTGAGCTCGAGGCCAGCCTGGTCTACAAAGGGAGTTCCAGGACAGCCCGGGCTATACAGAGAAACCCTGTCTCGAAAAAAAAAACAAAAACAAAAACAAAAAATGGTTTAGAGGCCTGGAGAGATGGCTCAGGGGTTAAGAGCACGATTGCTCTTCCAGAGGTCCTGAGTTCAATTCCCAGCAACCACATGGTGGCTTACAACCATCTGTAGTGGGATCCAATGCCCTTTTCTGGTGTCTCTGAAGACAGCTACAGTGTACTCACATACATTGAATGAATGAATGAATGAATCTTTTAAAAAAATGTTTTAGGGTCAGAGATGGCACATTCCTTTAATCCTAACACTCTGGAGACAGGGTTGGATCTCTTTGAGTTGAAGACCAGTCTGGTCTACAGAGCAAGTCCCAGGACAGCCAAGGCTACACAGAGAAACCCTTTCTCAAAAACAAAGACTTTTAATCAAGGTTATGCAGGAGAGTCTGTGTGTTACAGGGGAACAAACAGAAGGAAAAGCCCAATGCCTACTCCTGTCACACCTTCTTCCAACAAGGTGGTACCTCCTAATGCTAATCCTCCTCAAGCAAGCCTATCCAGCGTTCAAGTCTTTGAACCTATGAGGGGCATTCTCCTGTAAACATCTACTCTGTGTGTGTGTGTGTGTGTGTGTGTGTGTGTGTGTGTGTGTGTGTGTGCGCACACACACTCAAGTGCGAGCACACAGGGGCCTGACTGCCTGCTTGTCTGTCTGTCTTTCAGTCTGTCTGTCTGTCTGTGTCCTTGTATGGGCCTGAAGTGATAATGTCTATTGTCTTTCTTGATTACTCTCCTCCTTAGTCACTGACACAGAGTCCCTCTTGGAACCAGAGTTAACTACTATCAGTCAGTCTGGCTCATCTACTTGCTCCAGGGATACTTGTCTCTGCCTTCTAAGTGCTGGCATTGCAAGTGGCCACATGCCTTCCTGGCCGGAGCTCTGGCCTCTGGTACAGCAAGTGTCTACATCCATGGAGATACCTACCCAACCACTTCCCCTCTGTGTATGTTTTCCAAATGGTGGTTGTTGGATTTGGGTGCCAGGATAGCCGAATCTTCTGTGTAGCTTTTTTTTTTTTCTGTGTAGCTTTTTTTGTTCATATTAAAATAACCTTTAAAATAACTTTTAAAAGAGGGAAACAAAATTTTGAGAAGGTGTGTTAACTGTGGAGGACAAGAAGCAGGTAATTCTAGAAAAAGCAGCTGTCAAAAAAAAAAAAAAAGTGCCTCCTGTTGCCCTGGGATAGCCTCAGAAGAAATGTTTGCTGAATCTCATGGGTGCATTTGAATTAAAAATCAAAGGATCAAAAATGAATGGTCTGAGGCTGGATAGAAGGTTCATCTATTAAGCGCACTGGATGCTTTTGCTGAGGATCCAGGGTCAGTCCCTAGCACCCACATGACGGCTCACAACTGTCTGTAAATTCAGTTCCAGGGCATCCAGGGCCCCCTTCAGGTCTCCCTAGGAGCTTGGCACCCCAGTGGTCCACATGCGTGCACACAGGGTAAACACCCATACACAGAGACTATATATGTGGGTAGTCTATATCTTTCACCTCATGTCTGTACTTACAGATTTCAGAAGCTCCCTTCTCTGGGGTGTGGTTGATTTGGGAAACATGGCATGCACTTTAAACATTAAGCTTCCCCAAACCACTGATCCCTGGCTTGGTCTCAGGTTCAAAGCTACATATCACTGTCTAGCCAGAATTGCTCTTGACAAATCAGGGAAGGGAATAGGCACACATGAACTCTATGAACTTTCTTCTACAGAATGGGCCCTGCCCTGGCTGAGAACTGCCTCTGCTTCATCATCCTGCTGACTAATATGTTTGTACATTAACCATAATTAGAGTACAGTTGAGATACAAGGTGACCAGCCTGGGCCACCACCCCCTGACCCCAAGATCTTAGTTCCTTTTCCTATTGCTTTTGTAAAATACTCTGACAATAATAACTTAAGGATTGACTCTATCTAGCTTACAGTTCAGGACAAAGTCTGTCCAGCCTGTCTGTCCTAGCAGGGAAGTCAAGGCTTTTGAAGCAGCTGGTCACGTGGCTTCCATGATCAGCAACCTAGAGCAATCAACGTGTGGTTGCTCATGCTAGGTTGACATTCTCCGCTGACAAGGTCCTGGATCCCTGCCCTAGGAAATGGTCCTGCCCACGATTAACTGCAATTAAGTCTCATCTTCCCACATCAACTAATTGAATCAAGATACCCTCTGCTTCTCAGTCATCACTAGAGGCCCATCAACCCTAGATCAGTCAAGTTGACATTTAACATTAACAGTCACACCGTGCCGTCCCAGAATCCCGTGCTGAGTACAGACACATGTAGATGCCAGAGCCAGAGGGGGCATGAGAGAGGTTAGCATCTGTTATCTCACCCCACCCCTCGCCCACAGTCTGTGAACCGCTTGTTCTTTCCCTATAGGAACATTCCCTTTCAGCTATGCGCCTTGGCCATCCATGAGCCCCACTTTGGGCATAAGAATAGAATGGTAAATTCATCTGTCAGCACCTTCTAGACAACTTCCCCACCCATGAGAACTTATAACACCGGGACTGCTCGGTTCCTGCTGGGCAGGACCGGGCATGGGGATTTCTTTGTACCTGCGAGTCGAATTGTGTGGGAAGCTGCTGACTCAGCAGTCTTAACTGCAGGTGCACAAAGGGATCCCTTATGGCTCTTTTCAAAAACCAAAGATGTCCACAGAGAGACTCCCCCACAGCTGGATCCTAAGCACAGATGGTTTCTAAAGCTCCAAAGGTGATTTTCAGATGTCCGTCCAGCTAGAAAACCCTGGACATGGCATCTCTGACTGGCCCGTTGTCTCTTCTACCAAGCTCGTCCACACCACACCCGCTGACTCAGATTGCATCAGCACTGAGCATATGCTGACCTCTGTCCTTGCTCCCTTGTGACTACAGCAACTGCAATTGGCATTATACATATCTATATATGGTTAAAGTGTATGGGAGGGTATGTGTAGATTTTATGATGATAATTCTGTAATCTTATGTAATGGACTTGGGCACTTGAAGATGAGAGTACTGGGTGGGGCTGGATTGTATTGTATTGAGATCCTGGATTTCCTATGGACAGCTATGTATTGATCAGTCACCATTTCATGTATTTGTTTCTAAGCCCCAACATCTGTGTATATCTACTATATAAACCCAGGCATGGCGGCACAGCCCCTGAGAGGTGAAGGCAGGAATTCAAGGGCAACCTTTACTGCAATAGGGAGTTCAAGGCCAGCCCAGGTCCATGAAATCATCCTATATCAGACCAGCCAAGCAGGAAGAGTTGGGGAGATGGTTCAGTGGGTAAAGGTGGCTCTTGCCACCAGGCCTACTGACCTGCTGACCTACATTCAGTCCCCTATAACTCACATGGTGGAAGCAGAAAACAGACTCTTGCAAGCTGCCCTCAGACCTCCACACATATTACACGTCATATATGTCCATACATGTATCTACATGTGTGTATACATGTATGCAGGCATAACTCACAACAAACAAGTTTAAAGTGTAATTAAATTTTTTTTTTAAGATTTATTTTATGTGCATGGTTATTTTGCCCCTTGAAGCCAGAAGAGGGCTATGAGATCCTGGGGAACGGGAGTTAGAGATGGTGGTGAGCCAGTATGTTGGGTGCCAGGGCTTGGAACCCCAGGGTTCTCCAGATGAGCAATAAGTGATCTTAATCACTGACCTAGCTCTCCAGCTCCTAAACTGTAATTAAAAACAAGAAACAAAAAACAAAACAAACAAAAAAACGACTATCAACTGTGTCTAGAATCATTTCTAAACCTTTCTAAATAGATGTTAATGAAGAAAAGAAAGGAGACTGGAATCTCAGAAGAAACCTGGCTGTCCTAAAGGACATCAGTGGGTGTCACCATTTCTTCTGTTAGTTACTGAGAGCAGCTCGCTAGTGTGGCTTATGAAGGAGACGGCGCATGGTCCGCATCAGCTAGCCCTGGACTTCTACAAAGAATGGAATTCACCATGTGCCTTCAATGTTGAGGACGTTTACGGCAGTAGTGAACGTGGTACCCGAAGTGCCTGCAATTCCCCTCCACATCTTGGAGGCGTTAATTTACTTGTATTTTACATCAGCGTAGCAGATAATTTCTTAGCCTCATTAAAGGCAGGGTCCGCATGACTGGACTAACTTACCCCCTGCGGGCACACGTTGAGGTAGCGGAGTCACTGGCCACCCCGACTGCCTCTGTTTAGCAACTGCAGTCTCCACCACCCTTGCTCAATGTGGGGAAGGGCCAGGAAGAAGCCCAGAGATCTGATACCTGTTCTCACGGGTCTTAAACCTGGTGGTAATTTCCATGATTGTCATGGGCCTCTCTAGCCTGCTGTTTTGCACAGGAATCTTCACGATCCTCATTTCTAACAATTATTAACAATATGCTTTAAACATCCGGCAACAGGTATGAGATATGAAGAGCCAAGGCTTATGGCAGGCAAGTTAACCACCGTGAGAGGAGTGGAAATATTTGACCTTTGGCTGGGTTTCTGCTTACATGCCTGTGAACAGCAGTACCAGGCTCTGGTGGCCGACTCTGCCTACCCGATCCACTTCTCGGTCAGATCACTTGAAAAAGGGTAGAATCTCCTTCTCTCCTCATAGGATGAGACCCAAATATGGCTATTAGACCAGTATAAGTATTCTTCTCCTGCAGGGAGCCTTAACAGTAAAGGCTTGCCAAAAAAAGTATAATTGGAGTCAACCTAGTAAGCCTATTAAGACTATTAACCTAGTAAGACTCTACTTTGCCTAAGCCTAACAAAAAAGGTGTGTGCATGTGTGTGTGTGTGTGTGTGTGTGTGTGTGTGTGTGTGTATGTGTGTGTGTTTGTGTTTTATGAATGCATACATGTGGAGTTCTGGACAACTCAGGTTGCCAGGCATGGTTGCAAGCTTTATTGCCCACTGAGCCATCTTGCAGGCCACATCTAGCCTTGAGAGAAACAGGCTAAACCATAAAGATGACCTCCGCCAACGTTTCTGGGAGTAGAACACTAGAGCGGCTAGAAGCAGTTCTCCCTGCAGCAAGAACCACTGAGACTTTCACTGAAACCAATGATTCAATCTCAACCGTCCCACCTCCCAGTGGACTCTGGGTCCCTGTCTTTGCTAATACCCCAGCTGCAGGAGGCAATGGACTCTGATGTAAACACCCACGTGTCCATAGCAACACTGGAAGGCATCTTGAAGTGATAGACTCTATTATTCCAGGCTTTCTGTCTTGGAAGAGATTAATCAAACTTTAGCAAAGTAAAAGGAAAGTAAGCTGAGCTTTCAATTCTTCAAGAGAATAGCTATAAAGGAGTGAGCATCCCTTGTACTTCTGCTCACTTAGGGACAGCGAGAAGAGAAGTGGGACAGGTGCCCCGCCCCCTACAGATACTCCGCCCCCTACAGATGCCCCGCCCCCACGGATGCCTGCTCCCTTCTCTGCTTGGATTGCCTTCCTACTGCAGGCTTCCTTTTTAAGTCTGTTAGTGTTGACTTCATAAACATTGCAGTTTTCTCTTAACCCCGTGAGCTCCCAAATGAGCGATGCAGGACTATTTAACAGCTCTAAGGCACAACAACAGAGCAGTATTAACCTATTTTAATCCTCTACAATAATCTGGCTATCTCCCAGCCAAAATCCCCCAAGATACTGGCTTTCTCCATTCCAGCTGTTTTTTCTGGTGTCTCCTAGATCCCCTCCTCTGGCTAAATCCTCACTTTCTCTCCCTCCCTGTCCCCAGACCTGGAGGAGGCTAGCCTCAATTCCCCTGCTCAGTCGCTGGCTGATCAGCTTCTTTATTGACCAGTCAGGGAATAAATTGAGAGGGGAGATTTTCTGAATAAGGACTGCAGCCAGGTGTGGGGGCATAGAAACCAGCATTTGAATAATGCAAGGGTAATCTTTACACAGCGTACAAAAACACTATACCAGCATCAGTCCACATTTTACCCTCATGACTTTTGCCTAAGGATGCAGGCCAGGCCTTCCAACAGTAACCTGTTTTCAAGGTTTAACTAAAGTGCTTTATAATCAGCCCCATCATCTGCCTGAGCGCTGACTTTGGGGGGGGGGGGGACTGTCACAGGTGTGCAGGTATTGGTGACCTGGCGCATTCTCAGGGAGCTCACAACTTGAGATTCTAGTTCCTATGAATTAAACCTGGGTTGTTTTCTTTCTTTCTTTCTTTCTTTCTTTCATTCTTTCTTTCTTTCTTTCTTCCTTTCTTCCTTTCTTCCTTTCTTCCTTTCTTCCTTTCTTTCTTTCTTTCTTTCAAGACTATTATGACTTTGTGCGTCATATGATACATTATTGGCCGCTGGACTATTTGGTGTCTTAGCTCATAACATGCAAATTGGAGGGTCCTCCAGCAGAAGCCGCTATTGTTTTCTCAAACTCTTGACATGTTCGCCAGGCAGTGGTAACACGTGACTTTAATTCCGGCATTAGGGTGGCAAAGGTAGGCAGATCTTTGAGTTGGAAGCCAGCCTGGTCTACAAAGCGAGTTCAGGATAGCCCAGGCTACACAGAGAAACTCTGCCTCTATAGCAGTACGTCACTCATCTCAGCAGCAGGAAGAAAAGCTTACAGGGTTCCTTCTTCTGTGTCTCACCGCAGCGACCCCCACTCCCACCAGACTTGCTGCCTCTGCTGTTTCTTCTGCTTATGCAACCTCTAAGCAGGACTTAGAAAGGGGGCACAGTGCCAGAAGAGAGCCAGCTTCAAATGAAAGATTTGCTAGATAGTCCCCAGGGAGATAAGCGCCTGGCATGGTGATATTTAATATGTTGCTTTCTTCTGGGAAGTGCTTGGCCAGCAGTACCTGGGGAATCCATTCAACACCTCCCGAAGATGGCTCAGGAAGATTATGGGTCTGTTTTAAGGCAGAGAAGTCGGTATTGTGAGTTTCTTAAGTCTGTGGGGTTGGTTAGCGGTAATGTGCCAACCGGCTCAGCTTTCAGGCTGGCCTTGGTTAACCTTCTTCTGTTGAACATGGCTAAATTAGATAGAAATCAATCAGATTTGTAAATCTAAACAAACCATGCTTTGTTATAGCTTAAACTCTAGCTTTAGCAGGGCGTGATAGCACACCCTTGTCACCCCAGCTACTGGGGAGGCTGAGGCAGGGAAGTCACAAGTTCGAGGTCAACCTGGTCTTCAAAATGACAAGCAAAAAGGAGCCAGAGATTTAACTCACTGGTAAAGAGCATCCCTGGCATGTTCTAGGCCCTAAGTTCAATCCCAGTACTAGAAAAAGAAGGGGGGAAAAAGCCTTCTAAGACAACAGTAGTTGATATTGAGAAAAGAAATGCTTTCAGGAGAAGAGAAGGCCTGGTCTGTTTTTTACGTTCCTGCTTGGGTCGGTTCTGTTCCTGTTTTTCATGTTGTGCAGGCTGGACTCAAAAATCACTGGGCACCTGAGAATGGCCATGAATTTCAGATCCTCCTGCCTCAACCTCCTGAGGGACAGGATTAGAGAAGTGTACGACCATCCTTGGCTAGAATGGGGTTTCCTCTTATGGAATCCATAAGAACTGCAATTTCTTGGTTTGGTTTGGTTTTGAAAGCAGGATCTTACATAGCCCAGATAAACTCACCATGTAGCCAATAGTGACCCTGAACTTCGGATCCTTCTGCCTCTTTCTGCCTTTCTTGGGCTGGAGTAATAGGATGAGCTACCATCCCTGATAGGCTCCCTTTCATAAAAGTTTCCAATGCTGTTTGTTCTAGCTAGCTCCTCGCTCGCTCGCTCGCTCCCAAGCCGCCCCTGTGAGTGTTTCTTCAGTTGCTGTGATAAAACGTCCGTGAGCAAAAGCAACCGAGGAGGAGTTTCTTTTGGGTTTCCAGGATTTCAGAGAGTAAAAGCCCGTTGTGGCAGGAATGGGGGGAATGGAGGGAGGGTAAGGTAGAGGGGTGGGGAGACCCAAAAGCAGCAGGCGCAGTGGCAGGAACTAGAAGCTGGGAGATCGGCACTCTTCAGCCACAAACACAGAACAGAGAGCAAACAGGAAATGGATGAGGCTAGACCCTCTCAAAGCCCGCCCACTGTAATGTACTTCCTGCCAAGATGTAGACCCTCCCCCAGACAGCACCGACAGCTTGGGGGCCAAGTGTTCAAATACCTGAGCCTACAGGAGACATTTCTCATTAAAGCGACACAACACCCATGAAGGGATGCTGCCATTTATTTATTGACTGGTTTACTTTGCGGCGTGTACTCAGCATGTATGCGTGGGAATGATGTGCAGTGTGTGTGTGTGTGTGTGTGTGTGTGTGTGTGTGTGTGTGTGTGTGTGTGATTGTAGGCACGTGTGTGCCACAGCTCATGTGTAGAGATCAGAGGACAGCTTTGCAGAGCTCTTGTTTCTTGGGCTGTATGCACTCTGGAATAGCTGCCTCACTAGCTTCTGAGCAGGTCTCTGGCGTCCAGCTCAAGTGTCCAGCTCTCTCCCTCCCCGTTGTAACTCTCAGCAGCTCATGATTTCCCCAAGAGTTGTAGGGACACCAGCCACACCAGGATTGGGGACTTTGACACTGAAAAGAATGTCAGGACCAGCCAGTCTATGAAGCAGAGCTGGGGATTTTATTTGAAGACGTTTTAATACAGGCTTAACCACGGGGGGGGGGGGGGGGGTATGAGAACGGGCAGAACTTGAAAGAAAGGCTGATGACCCAGGGCCTCTGGGAGAGTCCAAGCTCACTATTTGCATAGTGACAGTCGTGAGTAGGAATTTTGTGGATTTGACATCACTGTCGTGTAGGTGGGAGGTTGCTGAGGGCACCTGATAGGATCACAATTGGTAGGGTAAAAAGATTCACCCACAGGGAATCTCTCTTTTTGTGTGAGAGTTTCAGGCCCTATCTGGAGAAATTGATGAAGTCCTGTCCAAGGTCATAGACATCCAAGCCTTACACCTGAGTCACTTCTATCTTAGCATTAATTGTCTAGATGATATCTATGCAAGTAATAACAATATCACAATCCTTTACAGCTAGCATTGCTTATTCTGGGATTCTTTGTAACTTGGAGGGGCTTTGCTTGGGTGCTTTTCCTTCACATGTCTCTGAAATTTTGTTCCTTCTATCCTGCCTCGGGAATGCTCAGGGTACAGATATGTATGTACAACTCTATCTGGCTTTCTACATGAGCTCCAGGGGCTAAGCTCAGGCCACCTTGAACATCTGTCTCTCCCTCTGGAGTGCTGGGGTTACAGCCAAGGCCCACTATGCTCTGCTGAAATAGGTGTTAATCTGCACCTATTAACAAACTGAAGCCAGGGGCTGGGGAAGAGCTGAGACTTGAGCCTCCATCTGTTCCCTGACTCCTCTTAGGCAGCCAAGTTATCCTGACCCAATGTCTGACTGGTCTTGAAGCACCCTGGGGAGAGGGAGAGGGGGAGGGGAGGGAGAGGGGAAAGGGAGGTTCCACCTGGCACCAGATTCTCTTGTCATCTTGCTACTTGGAAGGCAAGTGCTCTACACTGAGCAGTCCCTGAAGTTTCCATTTCAGCTTGACCAATGTCGTTCAATCCAGTGGTTGCTCTCACCCCCCCCCCCCCAACCCTGTGGTCTGGAGAGTGCCCAGCCCCTAAAAGTTTGCATGGAGAGATGCAACATCACATCAGTGTAAGAAGCAATGCTCTTCAGCTATTTATGCCTTGGTGCATTAGCCTACCATGTACTTAAAATTGGTGTTATTCTCCGCCACTGAAACGAGTCCATTCAAGCCAGGTTAAAATAAAGGCAGGTGGGATTATCGTGAAGCTGTTGCTGGGCAGGTGCACTGATCCCAAGGATCGGGGCGAGGGAAGGTCACCATGGAGAGGAAGAGGGAAGAGAGGAAAAAGAAAAAGGACATGTGCACACAGGGTGAGAAAAAAACTCAGAAATGCAGAGAGACAGGGAGAGAGGCCCAAATGTCTGCATTATATAGGGAGGAGATTCTGGGAGACCGGTAGCCCCGCCCCTAGGCTGGAAAGTTCCACGTAAGGACTGAGGGATGCCGGGAGGTATATACTAGAGTATATATACTATATACTTTTAGCACTGAGGGCTAACAGTCAGCAGTGGGAGAGATTGGATGATAGAGTCAAGTAGATCTCTATCTCCCCCCCTTTCTTTTTCTCCTCCTCTTCCTCTTTCCTCCCTCTCTTCATCCAACTCTTCCTTTCTTCCCTCTCTCTATCCCCTCCCCCTTCCTGCCCTCTTCTCCTATACTTAGTATTTATTCCCAGATTTGGGCTTTCTGGGCGTGTCCTGGTTTGTCAGACCAACATGTTCCGTTTATTTCCAGACCTGAACTTCAGGGTGTGTCCCGGTTAATAAGGCCAGTGTGTTCTTACTCTCTTCTCTCCTCTGATGCGTTGGGCAGCCGGGATACTATTTTTAGAAAATATTAAGCTCTCGGAGACAGTGACCTCATCATTTAGTCAGGCTTTGGACTCCCTTGTATAATGTGCAGTGTGATGCTATTAATGCCCCAAGATGAAGGTGAAGACCGTGTGCCGACGGTCCCTTTGATGCAGGAATCAAAGTTTGTAAGAAATTGGTGTGAGTTGCTTTTAATGTATTGTCCCTCTGAAGCTGCTGTGTGCCAACCAAGTGACTTTGTGTTGCAGGATTTTTTTTTTTTTAATCTCTGAGAGCCTCCTTTTTCTTGAGCGTAATGTCACTTCGAGGTCTAAAAGATTCTGGGGACTTGGAGAACCTAAGGCAGGCAGTCATTACCATGGAATTAGCACAACATAGATTATTGGGGCACTGTTTAAAAAGAAGGGAAAGCCAAGGTGATAACTTACTCCTGTCATCCTGGCACCCAGGAAGCTAAGGCAGGAGGATTGCCACGAGTGTGAAGCCAGCCTAGACTATACAGTTTCCGACAAAGCAGCCACAGCTGTGTAGCAAGAATCTGTCTCAAAAATGAAACCAAAAATTTTAAGAATTAAGCACTTTTTGAGTGAATAAACTGGACCTCGGTTTTGGTAAGATACATGTTAGTACTGAGATGGAGCTGTCTGTTGGTGCAAGCATCCTGTGCAAGCATCCTGTGCAAATGTCTGGAAAGTCCCAGGGTTTGGCCTGAAACTGAAACGTTTTGGGTTTTGTTCTTTTCCTCAATAAACCATCATATTTTAACACATAGCCTCACATAAATCAAAGTCCTCTGGGGAGGATGGAAGGCTTTTTACATGTAAAGACACCGCAATATAATTTAACACCAACATGGCGTCAGTGCTAGGACATGATTTACACTCTCACCAAGTCTCTTATCAACCAATGGAAGACAAAGACACTGGGAAAATGGGGGGGGGGGCGCATGCCAATACCACAAACCAGCAGATGTTGCCATGGAAACAATCCGGAGCAAAGTGTCCCCCTGTACACATTGGGGGTCAGTTGCTAGAGGTTGGCTTTGTCTGTACCAAGTGGGCATGCAGACTAATCCCCTAAATACATGCACCCCTGTGCCCATGGCCAGGAGTGTCTATAGGGTAGTCAGCATCCTTGCAGTGGCAAATGCTGTTTGGAGAAAAGCTGCTCTCTCTATGTGCTGGCCCAGGCTTTAGCACAGGACCGTGGATGCTGGACCCCAGCCGGCCCTTCTAACTCCTTTCCTGAAAAAGAAAAAAAAGCCTCAGATACCCCACGTTTTTAGAGGTATTGTGAAAACTGGGCCTGGAGAGCCCACAATCACCTTTGAGCCACCCCCAATAAGTTCGAGGTAGCAACGGTCATCTCCCATAGAAAGTGCCAACAGGAGCTGCCAAATCCAGCTACAGGCGGCTCAGCCCCGAAGCTGAACTTTTTCAATAGACACCACCTCGGTCCCACGAGACCTAGGAGCCAAGGCTCATGTAGCCCATGCTAGCCCGACTCAAGTCCGGATTGAGGGTGACCTTGAACTCCTGCTCCTCCAGCTTTCACGTTCCAAATGCCAGAATTACAGGTGTGTGCCGTTATGCCAGGTATATGGTGCTGGGGGCCAGACCCAGGGCTTCACGCATACTCCGCAAGTGCTCTGCCAACTGAGCTGCGTCCACCGCTACTGCTTCCGGTTTAATGGTCACCCTAAACGTTGTGCTCTGCTTAGCCCTTTAAATGGGTCTTGATGGAGCTAAGGCTATGCTTTGGAGCCATGGTGCCCCTGAGCATTGATGGTGAGGACATTCTGAAAGGAATACTGTTTGTTTCTAAAATAAGTAGATGCTGGCATGTCTCCGCTCCGTTTTCCCTAAACTCTAGCCTGTAAGTGTGTGGAGACAGTTGGAAAGGAAATTACCGATTCGTGATCTGCCTATAAAACCGCAGGTTCGACTGAGTTGCTGTTATTTTGCTTCAGAAACCTCCCCTACAGTAAGAACGCTCCGGCAGCTCATATTTAAGTTATTCGGACTCAGGACCGCTCATAAACCCGAACCAACCTCCATGAAAGAGGAAAGCGGACTCTGAGGAGACACTGTTCTGGCAGCCAATATTGGCTTGAAACGCTACCTTTCAGAGGCACGGCAGCACATTCTAGCTCCCTGGGATGGCCAGGTGTACCACCTGCTCAGCTTGTGACTAGGCTCTGATGGGCGGCGAAGAGCTAGAGGAGGCGAGGAGAGGAAGCAGATCCAAAGAGGGGTGTCAGATCCTGGCAAGTTGGCACATCCTGCCTCGTGAATATTACATGCTGGTGGGATACCTTTCTGTGTGGTATAATTCCTGGTTTTAATTATTAATGTCACCAGTAAGTTTCTCAGAGTACTGAAGGTAAATAATTTACTGTAATTAACAAAGAGGTGAAAGATTATTAATTTATCAGACTTTAAAAATACACTCTAAAGGTCTAAATGGAAAATTACCCAAGGCCTCAGACATACAGCTGTAATTTGTCCACACACACACACACACACACACACACGCACACACCTCACCACCATCACCAAAAATACTAAAGTAGCTTTGCATTCAGTCCCTGCTCCATGCAATGTGACATGTGACAGGTGGCTGCTGCTGGTATCTCTAAAAGCTGGTCTAAGTGGTTAGCCGACTGAACGTGAGTTTCTCGAGTGGTTCGTTGCTCTCCAAAGTTAATTTCAGTTCTGTCCAGTTGTATTAGATTATTTGTTTGTAATATTTATGTTAACTGTGTTCCTGAGTGTGCATACCTGTACCACGTATGTACAGAGTCTTTGTTGGCCAGAAGAGGGTGTTGGATCCTCTGGAACTGGAGTTACAGATAGCTTCAAGATATAGAGATGTTAGGAATCAAACCTGGGCCTTCTGCAAGAACAGCCAGTGCTCTTAGCCACTGAGCCATCGCTTCAGACCCAGCATCAAATTTTTTTTTTTTTTTTTTTTTTTTTTGGTTTTTCGAGACAGGGTTTCTCTGTACAGCCCTGGCTGTCCTGGAACTCACTTTGTAGACCAGGCTGGCCTCGAACTCAGAAATCCGCCTGCCTCTACCTCGCGAGTGCTGGGATTAAAGGCGTGCGCCACCACGCCCGGCTTCAGCATCAAATTCTAATCACACACACACACACACACACACACACACACACTATACGTCTTCTCTTGTTAAATGCAGTGATACCTATCCCTCATTCATTTTTGCATTTTCCTAGGACCTAGACCATAACTTAAATAGAATCAGTTGCTCTACAGACTATTTTAAATGTCGGAGCTGTTATGCCTTTTAAGGCTGAGGACATAGCTCAGTTCACTAAAGGACTTGCCTTGTAAGTGGTGAGAACCTGAGTCCTGGCCCCAGAACCACATAGAAAGTGAGGCTTTGCAGCCCGATTGTATTCCCAGTGCTGAGGAAGTCGGGAGGGACGATCCTGAAGGCTTGCTGCTGCTGCTGGCCAGCCAGCCTAATCAAATGGGTAAGCTCCAAGTCAGAGAGAGATTAGTTTTGCATCCCCAAACCACCACGGTAGACAATTCTTGAAGTATGATACCCAAGGTCAACTCTCCCCTTCCCCCTCCCCTTTCCTCTTCCTTCACCCTCTTTCTTTCCCTCTCCTAATCTCCCTCCCTCCTTCCTCTTCTCTTCCCTCTCCCCCTCTTCCTCCCCCTCTCCCTCCTTTTCTTCCCCCCCTCACACACACACACATACACACCCCACACACATGAACCTACATGTACACACACAAATAGTCAGAGTCATTTGGGATATATTTATAAAATGGGGATTTTGTTGTTTGTTGGCTGGCTGGTTTTGTTTGCTTGTATTTGAGGCAAGGTTTCATGTAGCCTAGGCTAGGCTCAGAATCACTCACAATGTAGCAAAACTCGACCTTGAGCATCTGACCGTCCTCTGGTGCAATGGTTCTCAACCTTCCTTATTCTTTCCTTTAATGCTGTTCCTCACGTTGTGGTGACCTCCCCCAGCCATAAAATTATTTTTATTGCTACTTCATAACTGTCATCGTGCTACCGTTATGAGTTGAAATGTAAATATCTATGTTTGCCAACAGTCTTAGGGACCCTTGTGAAATGGTCGACAACCCCCTCCCTCCCAGACATACACACCCCCCCTGGTTCCCTAAGGGGTGTGTGGCCATCTCAGTCTCTAGGCTCTGAAATTTCATGCTGATGTAGCCCTAGTGGTCTCAGTGGGGGCTCTCGCTCCTTGTCACACAGTAGATCCTTGTACACTGAGAACATGGGCTTCAGAACTGGGAAAGGACCTTGAGTTGTTTCCTTATTATCTTCTGTTTCAAGTTTCTCTCTCTCTCTCTCTCTCTCTCTCTCTCTCTCTCTCTCTCTCTTTCTTCTTCTTCTACTTCTTCTTCCCTCCTTCCCTCCCTTCCTCCTTTTTTCCTTTCTTTCTTTTCTTCTTTCTTTCTTCCTTTCTTTCTTTCTTTCTTTCTTTCTCTCTCTCTCTTTCTTTCTTTCTTTTCTTCTTCCGTCCTTCCTTCCTCTCCTTCTTCCTTCCTTTCTCTCTTTCTTTCCTTCTTTCTTCCTTCCTCTTTCTTTCTCTCTCTTTCTCTCTCTTTCTTTCTTTCTTTCCTTTCTTCCTTCTTTCTTCCTTCCTTCCTCCTTTCTTTCTTTCCTTCTTTCTTTTTTTCTTTCTAGAAGTGTTGGTTAGTTTGTTTGTGCAGCAAGATTTGAAACTCTAGTCTTGATCTTTGATTTCTTGTATTTTCTCAGCTTTTAAATTTTAATGTAACTTGGGTATGCATGTGCACGTCCACATATGTGTCTGTCTGTGTCTATGTGTATGATGCCTGCACACATGTGAGGGTGTGAAATCTTCTCTCTCTGCCTCCTATCTCTTTGTGGGAATGCTGGGATTACAGGTGTGTGTACTGCATCCTGGGTTGAGCTCTGGTCAGCAGGCTTATATAGAACTCCTACTACTGAGCCGCACCTCCTGCCCTGTACGTCCATTTTAATTCAATCTAGTTCTGATGCAATGAGGGAAGTACTTTGGAGCTCATGAATCTCTGTTTGACATGCTGGTACAATCTCTGGGCCCATTTTCCAGTATAAATTCTGTAACTTCATCCACTTTCTTGTGAGACTGTTGATGAGCTCGCACACGCTCAGTGGGATTTTTCTGGGTAGGTTTTCAGCCTCCCCTCTGCACTGCCCCACAGTTCAGCTTATGTCCTAAGAAGACATGTAGCATGCTTGAGGCTGCCTGACTGTCTGTCAGAGCCTTAGTGGGCTTTCTCCTCTTCAGCAGTTATCTCTGCAGACATGAACACTTGTTCTATCTACATTTACAACACACAAACATTCCCAATGGCAGAAAGTCAAGACCTTGCTCCCAGATGTCCGACTCTCTGGAGTTTCGCTCTCGGTGCACACTGCCCTCTGCTACTTCAGTCTCTATGTTTTAATTGGGCTTTCTTGTTGAGAGAAAGACTTGGTCAGCCACAGGACCCATAGGTATCAGAGTCATTAGGACTGCATTTTGAGAACAGGGAGGAAATTTTAATTTGTAGGATTATTTTGGACCAGAAGTGAACTTGCGAAAAGCATGTAAATTAATTTCTCCATGTTTCCTGTACTAGGCAGAAGATACCAGGCTGCCTTCTTAGTACCTCCACATGTAGTATTTTATCAGAACACTATATTGATTCTTTTTAAAGGTTCTTCTAAGCGGACCCACATGTAGACCTCATGAGCAGGACTTCCAAATGTATTACATTGACTATTTATCCAGGCTTATAAAGGAATGCAGATATGTCTTGTGTGTATAGAGGAAGCTGGTGTGTCCTGTGTGTGGCTGATGTCTTGTGTGTATGGAGGAAGCCCGTGTGTCCTGTGTGTGGCTGATGTCTTGTGTGTATAGAGGAAGCCCGTGTGTCCTGTGTGTAGCTGATGTCATGTTCTGCTTTGTTTTTCAGCACCTGACCTTCACGAGGGAGTTCGATTCTGACTCCCTCAGACACTATAGTTGGGCAGCAGACACGTTAGATAATGTGAACCTGGTCTCAAGCCCCGTGCATTCTGGGTAAGTGCCCACATGGCGTTTCTCTTTATTCTGTTATGCTCCGTTGCATTTATTTTTTAGAATTATCCATGCATATTGAACACCTCCATACCCGTGGATATATTCACCTGTGCAATATATGCTCATTTGTGAGAGTGTGTGGTTTGCATTTGTAAATCATGTAAAAGTATTTTGGGGACAAGTCTGTTTTTATTCCTAAAAGCAGAGTATCAGAAAAAAAAAAAAAAAAAAAAACATTGATTGTTGATACAGCAAAATTTTCTGGCTGTTATGATCTTTAAATCTTTAAAAAAATTTTTTTTCAATGGAAAAGATTTTAACACAATGTTATTTTTCTTAAATTTTTTTCTCAAATGAGGCTTTTTTCCCCCCCATATGTATCTGACTTTTTTTTTTTTTAACTATAAAACCATTATATAGAGCTAGGGAAGTGGCTTGACCAGTAAAGTGCTTGTCACACAAGTATGAGGACCTGGGTTTGAGTCTCCCAGAACCTGTGGGCATGTGGCTCAAACCTGTAATCTCAGAGCTGGAGAGGCAGTGCAGACTGGCCGATCACTGGGGTCTGCAGGCCAGCTATTCCAGCCTAATGGATCCCAGCCAAGTCAATGAGGGACTCCTGTCTCAAAGACCAAAGTAAACATGGCCTGGGAAACAGCTTGGGAAGTTGGTCTCTAGTTTCCACATGAGCATTCACACAGGACCATGCTTAGCCATCTATAACTACGTGCATCTTCACACACACACACATACACACACACATGTACACACACACATTCACACAAACATCAACTGTATTATTGATTCGCCTCACAGACTGACTCAGTGTCCCCTGTAAGCAGGTCACCTGCTGTTGGTCTTAGTTTCCTGTTGTTTGGCATCAGCCCATTCTTAATAGATGGTTTGTTTTGTGCCGTGCCTTTTTTTTTTTTAAGGAACTATAAACTTGAAAGTTTCCAATTGTCTTTGGTACCTTTTGCATTCCTGAAGAAAAGTTGCAATTATGTAGTATTATGTTATAATTAGAAGAAAAAAAAAAGACTCTTTAAAAATAAAAAAAAGCCGGGCAGTGGTGGCTCACACCTGTAATCCCAGCACTTGGGAGGCAGAGGCAGGTGGATTTCTAAGTTCGAGGCCAGCCTGGTCTACAGAGTGAATTCCAGGACTGCACAGAGAAACCCTGTCTCGAAAAACCAATAAAATAAAATAAAATAAAATAAATATATCTACTTTTAAAATGTCACATACCAATATATACCCAAGAAGTGCTGATAAGAACCACATTAAAGAGTCTCTCATCCTGGTCTCATATCAGAAGAGTGAATAGTGGCCCACTGTGACAAGTGAATTGGTAGTCAATGTACTTTTAGATGCTGGAGTCTTTAGTGGGTAATTCACTGTGAGATCATCGATGGATAGCCATTTAAATGGGAGAAAAATGATTGCTGAAATGACTACTGGGCTAGTAAGGTGGCTTAGTGGATTAAAGCACTTGGGCAAATTTGAGGGCTGGAGCTCAGATCCACACAATCCACGCAAAGCCCGATGTATTAGAAGCGCCTGACATCCCAGCATCCCTAAAGAGAAATGGCAAACAGAGACTGGAGAGTCCCTGGAAGCTGGCTGGCCAGCTAACAACAGACCTACAGGGTAAAATTTGAGGATCAATGTGCATTATAGCACAGGTGCACACACATACATACACACACACATATATACATATTTATACACACACATATATACACACATGCACACAAGAAATATAAATATATATATATATATACATACATATATACACATACACACACACAGAGGACCTATATACACAAATACATATATATGCATATATGATTTTTTAAATTTTTTATTAGATATTTTCTTCATTTACATTTCAAATGCTATCCCAAAAGTCCCCTATACCCTCCTCCCCACCCCCGCCCGCCCTGCTCCCCTACCCACCCACTCCTACATCTTGGCCCTGGCGTTCCTCTGTACTGGGGCATATAAGGAACAAAATACCCATGGAAGGAGTTACAGAGACAAAGTTTGGAGCTAAGATGAAAGGATGGACCATCCAGAGGCTGCCCCACCAGGGGTCCATCCCATAATCAGCCACCAAACACAGACACTATTGCATACGCCAGCAAGATTTTGCTAAAAGGACCCTGATATAGCTGTCTCATATGCATATATGTTATATGCATCATATTACACACATGAAACTAATAAATACATCAGGATCCATTTCTTTAACTTCTCTTCGGGACAGACATTTACACAGCAAGCATAATGACAGCTAGAGAAGTCCCAGTTGGGACTGAAGCCACTGGTGGCAGGTCTGAGAACCGCGCTTTGCCACACCCAAGGCAAACGTTCCTCCCAGACTGTCCCACAAATGCTAAGTGCCGCGGTTCCGTCTTCTGAGGTTTTTTTTTTCCTTTTGCTCATCATTGACATTGTCTGTTGCTTGCTTCTAATGACCGTACATTAATTTCTCCCATTTGCTTTCTAAATTATTTTGCAGCTGCTCGTCTCCGCTGCCTCAGTATGACTCAAGGTGATAACCCTGTCCTTTGTGTTTTTTCATTTATGTGGCATCCCTCAGTTTAGAGGGCGCCAGTGTCTGTAGTGTGTCCACACCCATCAGTCACCCTGCGAGACTAGTTTGCGAGACTAGACGCCTCCGCGTAGCAGCTGTAGGGGCGCGTGTGGTGCTCATTATGTGATCTGGACAGCAGCACAAATAGATTTGGAAGCATCACCCCACCTTTGTGTGTTTCTCTGTTTCTACCATGCGTGCCGTGTGCCCTCTGGGTTTTGCTCAGCTCTACGTACAGACTGAGTTTAGAAAACAAGTCGCAGTGCATCTCAAGTGTCTTTGAACACTCAGGTCCTGCTTCAACTACCTCCACTTCTCCTCGATCTGTTAACTCTATGACATTCAAGATTTTAGGATGACAAATGGTTACAAGGACCTACGTGGGCCACGTACTCTGAGGAGCGCCCAGTAGGAGGTTCTTCCAGTTTGTCATTCAAATCCTCTCAGGCATTCACTCCATTGATTCTAAGAGTCTTCAGAGATGCCACGGTCTTATATTGGCCTGAGTCACCTTGGTATGCTACCTTGAGAGCATGCAGCTAAGCATTAACCTGTATATCTGTCTGCCCATCCATTTCTTAATCTTAGTAGCCAAGTCTTCCCTGTGCTGTTTCTAAGCAGGCAAAGCAAAGTTCTGCTCATGATTTGACTCAGCTGACACCGGTCATATGCCGGTCATGTGCTGGGACTCTGCTGAACCCTGCAGGTGCTGTCTGGATTGTTGGGGCCCAGCTGTTGTCAGTGCAACACCCCTAATCCGGGCAAGCACTGCAGTGTGCATTTGTATTAACACAAGTACGATTTCAAGCGCAGAGTTTGATGTGAGTCCCCCGTATATCTAGAGATAAGTGATTCATCACTAAATACAGAGAGGACCAAGACTCTTCTCCCCGGCTGCTTTATAAGTGCCTCCGTTGCTGGGTGAGATCAGCTGATGGTCACGTGTGCATTCACACACGGTATATAATACATGAGTTCCTAAGAAAATGAAGCACTTCAGAACAATTTCAAATGAGCCACAGGCCATTTTTCCCTGGGAAGAATTCCCGTGGAAGCCTGAGTTGGTGAATGGCAGCGGATGGTCATTCCTTCGAATAGAGAGGGGGAGAATATTTTTATTGTCTCCTTGTTTTTTGGACAGCCTTTCCCTCTCCTGACTTGAATATTCTAGAAATATATATATATATATATATATATATATATATATATATATATATATATATATATATATCTGAGGATCACTAGAGTAATAAATAGCAAGCACATGAAATAACAGAGAGAAAAATAGTTAATCCAAAAACTTAAACAAAAGGTGAGTCCATTTCACTGACAAGCAGTTGGTTCTGGAAACTTGCTCAACCGAAGAGCTCGCTCCACCTCATTGGCTTGGCTTGCCATGGGGAATTTGCCTGAAGAAGTCTCCCTTGCTAGAAAACCCACAGATAACGCAGGGGTTTCAGATCCTTTGGCAGGATGATAGTTTTCAGTTAGCACAAAGCTTAGACAATTACATAGAAAAGAATTTTGATGGATAGGATTTTTTTTTTCCTCTTAAAATAATACGATAGGGAACCGTAGCTCTTTCTGATGCCCCACTCTCTGGGGCTACATGAATTGTGTATATTTTCAGCTGTAACAATCAGCAGGTGCGGATGCGTTTGTTGGCGTCTGTTGGTTGATGTTTAACCAAGCGCCCATCACCGACAGAGGAGGCTTTCCCTTGACATAGCCACGCACAGAAAAACATTTTCCTTATTACCGTTGACATAAAGGCAGATGACAAACGTAGACCCTCTCGGGAATAACATTTAAGTTCTATTTCTATTACCACATGACCTATTCAAATAAAGATGATGTTTTAATAGCTCCTTGGCCTTTTGTTGTTGTTGTTGTTGTTGTTGTTAATGGACATTGAAAAGATTTAATTCCTTTCCATCAAAATCTTAGCAAGCCTAGTCACCTGCTTGTATATTTGTATTGTTTCCTCCTAATGTCAAGAGTGTTGGTATGGGTGACTGTCCCTTTGTCTCAAGAGTCGTGTGTTTTCTGCTACACTGTGGAGTTTCATCCTGTGTGTACTAGAGTGTGGTCCCATAAATAGGTTAGGGGAGAAACTAGTTAAATTAAAAATGACCTTTGACTGTCCCCTAAGCCATCCTCAAATGCTACCGAGAGTGGTCTGCTTTTTTTTTTTTTTTAACATCTGTATTCCTTTTCATAGATACTGTTAGTTCCATTTTAACAAATGCCACTGTTCCTTCTCTATGCCTCTGCTGACTTCCCTGCCTCCTGGGTGAGGGGGCTTCCTTCCACCAAAACCCACCTCTGCCCTGAGTATGAGTACTGTGCATGCCTGACGTGACTCCACAGTAGTAACTTCCAACTGCTGTTTCAGGGAGGGCACAGCCGCTGACTTTGCCTCCCCGCCCCCGCCCCCTCCCATACCTTGTTGCATTTCAAGCTCTGTGCAGAGTTTTACTTCTGTCCGTGACGTCCTCTAATCTTTTTCCACCCCCACACAGGTTTCTGGTTAGCTTTATGGTGGACGCCAGAGGGGGCTCCATGCGAGGAAGCCGCCACCACGGGATGCGGATCATCATCCCTCCGCGAAAGTGTACGGCCCCCACCCGCATCACGTGCCGCCTGGTAAAGAGACATAAACTGGCCAACCCACCCCCCATGGTGGAAGGAGAGGGATTAGCCAGTAGGCTGGTAGAAATGGGTCCTGCGGGGGCACAATTTTTAGGGTAAGTTTCCCCCTGAAAACCACTTTGGCCCTCTGACCACACTTTTTTTTTCCCTTTTGTCCTTGCGAACTCAAGACATCGACTCTTGAATATGGCTTGTCGGACCCCACTGGGGATTTGGGTGTGGTGTCGAAGGTCACCAAGCTGCTGCGTTGATAGGCTGCGGGTTCCTTAACTCGGCTGCCAGCCAATGCTCTTACTAACCGAGAAGCATGCTTTCTGCCCCACGGGTGCGCGGATGTTCGCCCCCGCGCGGTCTCCCGTGGAAGTGAAGGCATCATCCTTAGGAAGCCTTAGGAAGATGTCACCTCCCTGCATAAATGACTGCCACGGGGCCATGTCTCTTTAACGATAACTTTTAGAGACATAATCCACTGGGGTAGGGTATTTTTACAAGAAGGAAAACTAAGTTTGCTTCATTGAGGTGGCACTTGGCAAAGCAGGTCAGGTTCCATCCCGACAGACCGCGTGTTCACCATCTCCCCTTCTCGTTTTTCTCTTCCTGCTGCATGGATGTCACTCAGTAAACTGCATCTTCCCACCCATCCTCCCCCTGTAAATGAGGGCGAGAGCTTGGTTAGCCGAATCCTGCAGCTTGGGCCTCAAGGAACAAAATTTATTGGGTAGGATCTTCATAGACAAGACCAGAATGTGTACAGTTCTCCTTTCCATTTTCAATTTTTTTCTGTCACGCCCATAGTCGTATATACGCGTCTTAAGTTTGTTCTTCTTCTTTTAGTTTTCTCTTTTCTGCTTTCAGTCGATGTGTGTCGCTGAAAGGGAACACCCATAAGTGGCTTGACTTAATGTGGCACTGCCGCTGTCCTGTGCTTACGAAGCATGTGGGGACCCATCGCAAGCACTCCCACTGGCCTGTGCATCTGTCCACTTGCCTTTTAAGTTGAAACGTTTCTTCTCTGTGTACTTATTAGAGCGAGACCAACCGTCTCATTTTAACCAGTGTAAGAGAAGGTATTTGCAGGCTTGAGTCAATGTTTGCCGCAGATGCTCTGTGTGTGTGTGTGTGTGTGTGTGTGTGTGTGTGTGTGTGTGTGTGTGATTAGACTTGAAGATCACTGTTATAAAGTGTAATCTTTACAGGCTCTGAGAAGAAAAAGGAATCAACTAATAAGTAAGATCCTTTTGAATGTGTCAAGAGCACATGGTATTTAAAAAAATGGGACTCAAGGCAGCCCAGACAGTCTGTTGAGCTGTTGAAATGTCTTTTTGTCTCCTTTAAGTTGAAATGTGTCATTGTTTGTCTGCTTGTCTGACTGTTTTTGCCTTGGCAGTCTGCATGAAAAGCCCATTATGAATTGTCTTGCTTGGCTGTCCCATTGGTCAAAGACCCTGCCTATACCTTCCCTCCAGCATTGCTGAGAGTCCTACACAAAGCCACAGAGAGAGTATCAGACACATTAACCCACAAAGATTGTATCTTGTTCTCAAAAAAATGAAATGATACCTAATGTCCAACTATAAAGTACGTTCTTAAATTATGGGAAATTTCATAATGACATTATTAACACTGTTTTTACTCGTTAAAGAATAAAGGCACTATAAAAATATTTTTAATTTGAATTCTTTATAATAATTTTGGCAAAAGTAAAATCATGACATTTATTGGTCTCATTTTCGATTACTACTTTTATGAGTAATCAGATATTCACGTTTCATTTGTAGTTTTGATCTTTACGACAGCCTCTCTTTGAGCTCTGCCTCCTGAAGCCTGTATTTGTTGCTATTGTGTGTGCATAAACAGCTAGGTTAAGCCAGGTTACACACAACCTCTACAGAGAACAATGATACTGTCTGTTAAGCACCATCAGATAAAGCTGCACAATCCAACTACATGAACTGTGCGTGACTGTGGTCTGCTCACCCCCATCCATAATTGTGTTTATCCATAGTTCTGTAAAACTCAAGAAAGCGATTTCCCGTGACTTGATTTGGTAATCTTCAGTTCGCAGCCATTCTCTTCCACTTGTTTGAGAAAGGACACTGTCAAGAGTTAACTCCTTCCTGTGACAATTTCAAACTTAAATGTAGTCTTCCAGAACATTCTAGCATTCCTTGGATAGGTGTGAAGTCAAGTCAGGCAACGAAGCCACCCTTCACTTATTCGAAAATGGCACAATCGGAAAAACTGTTTTAACTGCAAAGTCGTGTCAACTGTCAGAGAGTCTAGATTATGGCAGTGTCTATTTATTTCTGAGAGGAAAAAAAAAGTAGAGAAATGATCTTCCAAAGTAGGATAAATTTCTTTTCCAAAAAAGTGACTGTGTCCTTTTAACTCATTAGCATCTCGTATAATATAATGTATCTATTATGTTTTTTTAATTTTTAAAAAATGGGCCGGTTTTCTTTCTTTATGGCCTATTTTAGTCATGTTTAACTTGAAATTTCCTATTTATATGTGTTATATTCCCACCCCCCCCCACCCCTACCCCCATTCAATTTGATGCCTAACACACAGTAGGCCTTCAAGAACTGTTTGTGACTGAATGACAGCATGTTATTGGGCTTGTAATATCATTTAACTAGCAATGATTCTGCAGCTTTGAGACCATTCCCAACCCAAATGGCACCTCTGATTTCCAACTCAATCCTATTAATGATACTTTATTTATTTATTTATTTAAGTATTCTACTACAGACATATTTAAAATGATACAAAAAAAAATCATGTGGCTTTTTGTTTTGTTTTCTAGCCCTGTCATTGTGGAAATCCCTCATTTCGGGTCCATGAGAGGGAAGGAGAGAGAGCTTATTGTCCTTCGGAGTGAGAACGGAGAGACCTGGAAGGAACACCAGTTTGACAGTAAAAACGAAGACCTCGCGGAACTTCTCAATGGCATGGATGAAGGTATCTATCCCCTCGGATCTGTGGCCAGGGACAGGGTGAAGTGGATGAGGTACTCCTTGCACATCCCAGGATGCAGGATCCAGGGTCTTCAGCATCTTTGCCGTACCTAAGGCATTGACTTTACAGTGTCTCCCCTACATTCTGAGCACCACCACGGTTCAGATGGGACCAACACCCTCACAGTTCTTTAGTTTCTCTTTTGAAGGTTTATTGATTTTGTTTTTATATGTGTATGGGCATTTTGCCTGCACTCACAGGTTGCATGTCCCACATGCATGCCTGGTGCCATGGCTCCTCTGGTACTGGAGTTAAAGACTGTTGTGAACTGCTGTGGTGGGTCATGAGAACTGAACCCAGGTTAGAGGAGAAGCCAGTGCTCTTAGCTGCCGAGCCATCTCTCCAGCCCCCAGTTCTGTAATTTTCTAACCAAATGTATCAATCTTTCCAAGACCTAAGAAGGCTTTTGTTAGTGGAAAGAGAAACAGGAGGTTAAAACAAACAGACACAATCCAGAGGGAGTTTATAACATTCGCTTACAGCTTGAGCATTTATAGTATGTTTTTGGAATTTTCATTCTGTTTTCTCCTAAGTTACTTCAACGTCTTTCATACATTTTTTTATACATTTGAGCCACCATGGTTTTTGTTGTTGTTGTTGTTGTTGTGGTTGATGTTTTGTTTTTTAAAGTTTCAAAGCTGGTTGGAGTTTATGTGTTTTGCCGTCTTTGAGCCACTGAGGCTCACAGACTTCTTTGACATATAATTCCTTCTTCTCTGGAGGCATTAAGTCAGGGTTTCACGGAGCCCCTGTAGCAGGGGATGACCTTGAACACCTGAGCCTCCTGCCTTCCCCTCCTCGGTACTAAGACTACAGGTGTGTGTCACCTATGCCTGGCTCATACACCTCCTTGAGGTTTTTGTAGTGCTTAGAACCATATCTGTTTTCCTTAGTAAATGGTGCTGTAGAAAGAAACACCGGCTAACCATCACTGTGATTTGACTTCCTAACTGGTCCAGATCCCACAGCCGTTTTCCCGGAACAGTGAAGATCTGTTCCCTAATATCAAAATCAGCTCTTTTATCATCTCCTTCTCTGTGTTTGGGATTCATCTACTGGGGCCTCTTGTGGGTTCAGACTGTGGACCACAGAAGTAGACAGACCTGGGATGTTCAAAGAATGATTGAGCAAGTGCCTAGACCACCGTGAGCCTAGAAACAGAAATTGTTCTTTTTATTTCTATAGCATTACCATTAAGATAAATAAATGATTAGGTAAAGCCCTTTAGGAAATATAATTTTTTTTAAAGATTTATTTTATTTATTATATGTAAGTACACTGTAGCTGTCTTCAGACACCCCAGAAGAGGGCGCCAGATCTCGTTACAGATGGTTGTGAGCCATCATGTGGATGCTGGGATTTGAACTTATCACCTTCGGAAGAGCAGTCGGGTGCTCTTACCCGCTGAGCCATCTCACCAGCCCAGGAAATATAATTTTTAAGCTTTTAATAAATATAAGTTACTGTCACTATTGTTTTGATCTATAGGGGAAAAAATGCCATACCAAAATTGCTGTATGGGATAGAGTTAACATCAACCATGCAATTTAAAGATGCCTGCACCTCCAGGTAGAAGGAAACTGTTGACAGCACACTGGAAAATGCCTTTTATGTAGAGGCTCCTAAGGAAAGCATAACTTACAAGCTCAGTGATCTTATTCCATTGTTGTTGTTGTTGTTGTTGTTGTTGTTGTTTTATTGTTATTATATGAGTGTTATGCCTGCATGTGCATCTTGGTGCCCGAGGTGGTGGTAAGCCTTCCTATGGGTGATAGGAATTAAACTCGGATCTTTCACAAAACAGCAAGTATCCTTAACCACTGAGCCAACTCTCCTGACATCCATAGATACCAAATGGCCTTCCCAGCTTGCCTTGCTAAACAGAGGGACAGGGCTGAAACCTAGAGTTACAACTATAACCCACTTGTTTTCAAAATGTATGTCCAATGAGAAAGAAGACGAGCCATTGGTGGAAAGTTCTAGGTTTAGTTCAATGAGATTTGATCAAGTTTGAGTCTAGAAAAAGGCCTTGTACGTCAGGTCCATCTGACAGGTGTGCATTATTTAAGGCCTGTGCACAGTGGAGACTTTCTTACCTCCATTTTCAAAGAGCAGGTGAAGCTTTGGTTTCCCTTTATACAGTGAGACCAAGACATGTGAATACTCCCACGTTTAAAGAGGCAAGCCCTGGAGCCCATTAGAGCAAGATGTTTAAGGTTTGGGTCATATATTAAATATAATAATTAATCAGAATGAGGGAGCACAACACATTCATATCCAGTTATCAGTTAATCTGAAGTCATACTCCTTACCACCACTGTTCTGAGCCCCAAAGATACTTCATTATCTCTAGAATGTCCCTCACCCCAAAGCTACTTCAAAGTAGAAATCAGTATCTTTTTGTGAAAAGCCAGGCCTGTCCTTTTCCTTGAAGATTCAACTTAGAAATGTGCTGGCAGGAAGCCCATGTCCAGGAAGAACTCATCAAACCATCGAATCACGAAGAGGCATGGGGGCTGGAGAGATGGCTCAGTGGTTAGGAGCACTGACTGTTCTTCCAGAGGTACTGATGAGTTCAATTCCCAGAAACCTCATGGTATGGCTCACAACCATCTGTAATGGGAACTGGTGCCCTCTTCTGGTGTGACTGAAGACAGCAACAACATACTCACATATATAAAATAAATAAATCTTAAGAAAAAAAAAAATTCCTGAGGAAGGAGTGGGGCATACCTAGATGCCAAGAGCCCGGCATCAATCACATGATTCCTCTGGTGGGAGAGAAATGTCTTCAGGGTCATATACTCAAGCATAGCTACAGTCTATGTCCCTCCCCCTCCTCCTCTTCTTCCCCCTCCCCCTCCTCCTCTCCCTCCTCCTCCCCCTCCTCTTCTCCTTTCTCCTCCCCTCCTTTCTCCTCCCCCTCTCCCTCCTCCTCTCCCTCCTCTTCCTTTTTGGATAGTTGTTAATGAAAAAAAAAGCAACCCATGAAGCAGACCGACGACTCAAGATGTCCTCAAAGAATTAAGTCAATCTACTGTTACAGTATTCAACCAGATAGTTTCTCTTGTCAATAACAGTTAATACGTAAATAATGTGTGGCCCCTAACACATGCTTATGATAAATGTCTCCTCTGTGTGTATGCGTGTGTGTGTGTGTGTGTGTGTGTGTGTGTTGGTTTGGTTTTTTTTTTTCTTGACAAGATTTCTCTATGGAGCCCTGGCTATCCTGGAACCCACTGTGTAGACCAGGCTTGACCTTAAACTCCTGCCTCCCAAGTTCTGGGATCAAAGGCATGCACCACTCCCATGTGGCTTAAATGTCTCTTTTCAGTGCTCTCTTCTCCATGAGTGCATTTTTCATGTATTATTGTAGAGTCTATAGTCAGATAAATTGGTCTTCCTCCAGTGTATTTACTGCCACCTTAGTTAATATTTCAGTCTCCTGTTTTTACTAAACAAGACAGTTGTGCGGGTCAGGGAAGTGATGCCCAGTGGATATAGCATTTGCCACACAAGCATGTCCAGTAACCTGCCTGGGCCTGCCAGCTGCCTGCAGTCGGATCACGTAAGAGGCAAAGATAGAGAGTCCCAGAGGCAGACTGGCCAGTTAGACTAGCCGGAATTGGCTAACCCTGGGTTTAGCAAGACACCTTGCTTCAAGAAAGGTGAGTGACTAGGCAAGATGCCTGACCTCAACTTCAGGTCTCTACATGCGCACACAGGCAAGTACATACTCACACACACAACACATGCCAAACAAAACAAAACAAAACAAACAAACACACAAAAAAAAAACAAAACAGCGGTGATAAAGGTTGGATGCCCACAACATTAACTGCTAGAATAACTTCAAGGACCCACAGGTCCCAGGAGGGGGATAGTTTACACAGTGTGATATTGACGTTGGCATCATGGTCTGTGCCCAGCCAGTGACTGACATGTGTGGCTGTAAGCAGTCTCTTTAACATTCATCTAACTGCACCTTGTGAGGCCTTGCAGGTAGCTAATGGGTGGAGGATGAGCCAGAGGATGGAGAGTCCTTACAGAAACACCTGCTGCAGAGCACAGCTGGCTTCCTCCATGTTCATAGTCACAGGCGCCGCCTAAGCTGGGCATAGAGTGCTGGATACTGGCCTAAAGACAATGGGGTTGGGGGGCATTCCCCCCCCAATTTGTTCATGGCTGCCATTTGCAGGTCAAGCTCTCTACCTGAATGAGTTGTATCTTTCCCAGGGAGCAACATTTTCCAAATGCACGCACAAGCCAAGCACTTTCCACTCACTACCCAGTCAAGAAACAGCAAACAGACGTCGCTCTGCACACCCTGGGCTCCACTGCACCCACTTGCCTTTCTGTGCTGTAGGCATTTATTTGACTTTGTGTGTTCTCAAATGAAGCGCGCTCGCTGGGGTGGCTGCTACTGTTCATTGTCCTCCTGACAGGATCGAGAGTCACCCAGAGGCAAGCACCCAGGCACACCTGGGAGGTATTATTTTTTTTTAGCCTTTGGGCTTGTCTGTGAGAGAACCTCCCCCTATTAGGTTAACTGAGGTGCCCTCAAAGTGGGGAGTGCTATTCCCTGGGCTTTCATCTTAGGTTTTTCAAAGGAGAAAGCTAGCCGAGCATAAATATTCATTCAGTGTTCTCTGCTTCCTGACTGCATGTAGCTGCTTTAAACTCTTGTTACTATGAATTTCCTATCATGATAAACTCTGCTTAAGCCAAAGTAAGCCCTTATTTCTGTGTTTGTGTGCATGTGTGTCCATGTATATCCATGTGTCTTTGTGTATGTGTGTCTGTCTATTTCAGTGTATCCTTGTGTGTGACCATGTGTGTGTCCATCCCAGAGAAAGCCATTGGGTATCCTGCTCTATCATGCTCCACCTTATTGCCTTGACACAGGGTCTCACTGAAGCCAGAACTTTCCAATTTTGCCTAGGCTGCCTGACCAGCAAGCCCCAGCTCCCCTCCTGTCTCCACATCTCTCTCACCTCACCTCCTGACACCTGATACTGAGATCGCATAGGCAATGCCAGGCTTCGTGAGTGGGCATTGGGGAGCACAACTCAGGTGACCGTGCTTGCACCAACCTGCCTTCCCCTGTCCCTATTCCTATTGTTTATTGTTAATCGAGCCAGAGTATCAGTGGCTGTGTCAATTAAGCAGGCATATTAGCTCACCTGTGATGAGGTAAAATGCTAGACCTGTCTGGGTGTAGAGAGCCTGTCCTTAGCAACTCAAGTTTCAGGTGGCAGCGCAGTTTTTATCTCTGGCAGCAGACAGAGATCTATCTAATCTAGGTCTTTGCAGAAGAAAAGATGCTGCAGATGTGCAAACAACATTAACAGGCACACATCCCGCCAGCAAGCATCCCACACTGTCAGTTTAACAAAAACCTTAATAAACTCAGTGCCTCCAAAGTCCGGTCCTAATAGCTACTTGTAGTTTTGTCAGATCTGGGAGCACGCCCCTTCTTCCTCCCTGGTCCCTAACTTACAAATCAAAGCAGTTTAGAAATGGCTCAACTCCCAGGGTCCCCTGAATTACCCAGTGGATGGAAGTAGTTGTATTGAGTCTGATACAAATTAAAATGTGGTTACAAATGTAACAACACTAAACAGAAAATGACTACCTGCTCCTAAATATATTTGTGTCAACAGAATATTAGAAATAGATTTCTAAGTTCCAAACTGGCACTTCTTTTCAATACTTACCTTTATCAAGCTTAAGATAAATGCTAATTTTAAAAGTGCCCAGTCATGGTTGAGCAGCGAAAATGGAGCCCTGCATTGTATACATGTGGCCTATAGCACCATCTGCTGGAATCATCTGGTAGTTGATGGTTCTGAAAATTTTTTCCAAATAGAAAAAGTTTCTAAGATTGCATTTTAAAGTGCCCAAAGAATACATGACAACTTCAAAATCCTCAAACAAATTACAACAAAATAGTTACATATTTTCAATCTGTTTCTATAAACTGGCATTTTAAATCAACCAAATGAAGACTGAGGCGTAGCAAAAGAAAAGGAAAATATTCCCCAAATAGGCTCTGAAACCTGATACTTGGGAAATGAAAATTGGGCTGAAGTAAATCAGTACTGATACTTCCCGCCTCCATATGATCTGTGTGCATAGATTTGCCAGCAAGTTGGTGTTATGACCAGAAACGGGACCCCAAGGAACGACCTTAGCTATGTTGTCAGACAGTGCGTTAGCCCAGGCTTGGGAATCAGTATTAGCTAGCTACCTTGGGTGTGGTGCACCTCAGAGGCCAGTGTGCCCAGCACAGCAGGTCTAAGCTGCCAGCTCCTGGGTGTTATGCATGTGCCAGGCACCTCGTGGGGGGTGGTGATGTAACTTGAAGACACTTTCCATGAGCCCGTTTCCAGATAGGATTGTACTGATTGTTTTTCTCCATAAATGTAGGGCTAACTGTTTAAAGGTTTAAAGAGAGACATTACAGAGTAAATTTTCTGAAAACCGTGTTTTCAGAAATGGTTAAGTAGGCTGAGCAGAAATTAAACCTGAGCACAGAGCTCGTCATTCGTGGGACATTGAGGCCTCTCTGTTTCTCTCCTTAGACTTCACACTCACACCAACCAGGTCACAAGCAGCTCTTGAGAACGGAGGCACCAGACAGACACAGTCTAAGCAAGAGAAGCAGACTTTCAGGCCCTGCCCGGTATAGGACAGTGAAGTCAGAGTATCCAGTGTGGAACTGAGAGTATAAGCTGTTCACATACAGTGCTTTTGTCTTAAACTGTGCAAATACCAGGACAGTGGTTCTCAACCTGTGAGTCTTGACCCCTTTGGCAACCCTTTCTTCAGAAATATTTACATTACAATTTGTAACAGTTGCAAAATTATGAAGCAACAAAATAAATTTACATGCATATATATATATATAGTTATAATTATAGTTATGAAGTAACAAAAATAATTTTATGGTTGAGGGGCCAGTTCAACATGAGGAACTATATTAAAGGGTTGCAGCATTTGGATGGTTGGAATCGACTGTACTGGGGATTCCATGACTGTGAGTGTGATCCACATAGCACATTTATGGTATGGATTACCTTCTAGACATCTTTTCTGTGTAACAGCAGATCTCTAAGCAATGATTTTTGCTCTATATTCCTACCTCTATGAGTGCTATGTCTTCAGACACACCAGAAGAGGGCATCGGATCCCATTACAGATGGTTGTGAGCCACCATGTGGTTACTGGGAATTGAACTCAAGACCTCTGGAAAAGCAGTCAGTGCTCTTAACCGCTGAGCCATCTCTCCAGCCCTGCTACTTCTCTCTTTTCTTGAAGAAAGAAAAAAAAAGGATCATTTAAAATGTATATCTCCGATCTTGAGTCCCAGGTTGCTCAGAGACCAGTCTGTGCAGGTCAGCTCACAGACTGCAAACGGTGACTGAGCAGACCGCAGAAGCAATACAGCTTCTGGGACAGACCCAGTTTCGGGCTCTAGACATCCAGGCACCTTCCCCCCCCCCCCCCCCCCCCCCCCCCCCCCCCCCCCCCCCC
>LR750493.1:31422-128455 GCA_902729485.2 Mus minutoides | reverse complement strand
CCTTCCCTGCAAGAGGAGAACTTGCCTGCAGAGACTACTCCGACCACTGAGACTCAGGAGAGAGCTGGATTCCCAGGACTGCTGACAGAGGCCAACAGAATCACAGGAGGAACAAGCTCCAACCAGAGACAACTATAACAACCAATTCCAGAGATTACCAGATGGTGAAAGGCAAACGTAAGAATCTTAATAACAGAAACCAAGACCACTGACCATCATCAGAACCTAGCACTCTCACCTACCTCAGCCAGTCCTGGATACCCCAACACACCGGAAAAGCAAGATTCAGATTTAAAATCATATCTCATGGTGCTGGTAGAAGACATTAAGAAGGACATTAATAACTCACTTAAAGAAATACAGGAGAACACTGCTAAAGAGGTAAAAGTCCTTAAAGAGGAAACACAAAAATCCCTTAAAGAACTACAGGAAAACACAACCAAACAGGTAATGGAATTGAACAAAACCATCCAGGACCTAAAAAGGGAAGTAGAAACAATAAAAAAAAAAAAAAAAAAAAAAAAAAAAAAAAAAAAAAAAAAAAAAAAAAAAAAAAAAAAAAAAAAAAAAAAAAACCAAAGTGAGACAACTTTGGAGATAGAAACCCTAGGAAAGAAATCAGAAACCATAGATGTGAGCATCAGCAACAGAATACAAGAGATGGAAGAGAGAATCTCAGGTGCAGAAGATTCCATAGAGAACATGGGCACAACAATCAAAGAAACTGCAAAATGCAAAAAGATCCTAACTCAAAACATCCAGGAAATCCAGGACACAATGAGAAGACCAAACCTACGGATAATAGGAGTAGACGAGAATGAAGATTTTCAACTTAAAGGGCCAGCAAATATCTTCAACAAAATAATAGAAGAAAACTTCCTAAACCTAAAGAAAGAGATGCCCATGAACATACAAGAAGCCTACAGAACTCCAAATAGGCTGGACCATAAAAGAAATTCCTCCCGACACATAATAATCAGAACAACAAATGCACCAAATAAAGACAGAATATTAAAAGCAGTAAGGGAAAAAGGTCAAGTAACATATAGAGGCAGGCCTTCTCACTGGAGACTATGAAAGCCAGAAGATCCTGGACAGACATTATACAGACCCTAAGAGAACACAAATGCCAGCCAGCCCAGGCTACTATACCCAGCAAAACTCTCAATTACCATAAATGGAGAAATCAAAGTATTCCATGATAAAACCAAATTCACACAATATCTTTCCACGAATCCAGCCCTTCAAAGGAAAATAAAGGGAAAGCACCAACACAAGGATGGAAACGACACCCTAGAAAAAACAAAAAAGTAATCCTTCAAAATGTATATCTCCATGCATATAAATTCATCCTCCCCTCCCCCAAAAGATGTTGGCATTGTCAGACATTATTGGTTCTCTGGTCATCTGACTCATCTATTGGACTCTTTCATATCTGCAGTACGAAACTTTGAGAAGGGCTCTATGTTCTCCTGAGTTCTTAAATCCCTTAGGCCATTCCCCAAACAATAATTTGAATTATAAACACATGGATATAACAGACCTCTCTGTGGATTAGCAGCTGGGAACACTAAGGCCTCTTAATTTTACAAAGTCTTTTTTATTTTTATTTATTTATTTATTTAGTGTGTGTGTGTGTATGTGTGTGTGTGTGCGCGCGCGTGTGTGTGTGTGTGTGTGTGTGTGTGTGTGTGTGTGTGTGTGTGTAAATGCCGGCATGTCTGTGGAGGTCAGAGGACAACTTTGGGAAGTCAGTTCTGTCCTTACCAGATGGGTTCCATGGACAAAACTTGGGACATTGAGCTTGTACCCACCCACTAAGCCATCTTACTGACCCTCACACGGAACTCTTTATAGAACTTCTTAAAGGAGCACACATCAGCTACTATGTCCTTGTACCTGAATTTAAAGTGCCATCTAAAGGCTTCTCTCTAGACAGAAAATCAGTTACATGTTTACCCTTCTCCCGTTGTTGATTGACTCCCAGTTTCCTGGTTACTGCTTAAGCAACTGCTGTATGCCAGCCCTTCCGTGCCAGACATTGCTTAGCTTAATGTGATTTCACAGTGGTTAGTTTATCTTTTGTGAGGCAAAAACCAAACATTTAGGGCACACCAACTTCAGAGTCAAAAGCATCAAGAGGAGCTAACCTGGTCAGTCCATGTGGCCGTAAGTCATGGCATTGTGGAAGTTGAACATGAGAGTTCGTTTTATTCCCACCCATAGGTTTCTACCACAGCTGGGTCTTTAGTACCCTGTTTCCTTTTTTTTTTTTTTTTTTTTTTTTTTTTTTTTTTTTTTTTTTTTTTTTTTTTTTTTTTTTTTTTTTTTTTTTTTTTTTTTTTTTTTTTTTTTTTTTTTTTTTTTTTTTTTTTTTTTTTTTTTTTTTTTTTTTTTTGGTTTTTCGAGACAGGGTTTTTCTGTATAGTCCTGGCTGTCCTGGAACTCACTCTGTAGACCAGGCTGGCCTCGAACTCAGAAATCCGCCTGCCTCTGCCTCCCAAGTGCTGGGATTAAAGGCATGCGCCGCCATGCCTGGCCCTGTTTCCTTTTAATATAATATTTTAATTAAGTCTTCTAGAATCTCATACAGTTTCTCCCTCCATTTCCTCCTAGATCTGTCCTCCCCTCTCCACCCCTCCCAACGTCATACCTAACAACTCACCGAGCAGTTAGCCTATGTGTTTCCAGACATTCAGCTACTTCATTTTATTGTCCCTCTTAAGAACAATCCCAGCAAAATGTAGTTTTATTTATCATAGTCATATTATATATGTATATTATATATATATTTACTCTTGTAACACATATAGTAGACTATAAATACTCTAAGCATTCTGTTTTTATGTGTTTTTTTAATAAATTTGTTTATGTATATGTATAAAGACATTACCTCTGCCTTCAGACACACCAGAAGAGAGCATCGGATCCCATTACAGATGGTTGTGAGTCATCATCTGGTTGCTGGGAATTGAACTCAGTGCTCTTAACTGCTGAGCCATCCCTCCAGCCCCAAGTTTGTGTGTGTGTGTGTGTTTTGCACCTAAATACAATACCCACAAGAGGGCATCAGATACCATGGAGCTGGAGTTACAGGTAGTTGTGAGCCCAGGTCCTCTGCAGGAGCAGCAGATGCTCTTGACCAGAGCCATCTCTCCTTCCACCCTCCAAACATTCTGTATGGCACATCTTACAATTCTCCTCCTCCCTAGCTCTCTTTTTATCCACATTGCATGACTAGGTACCCACGTGATCATGTAGAAAACGTGATCAGTCGGTTGTTAGAAGGTAATGTTATTCCATAGAACAATACGTCATACTTCTTTACTTTTTATCCTGTAGCTGCTGAGGAAGAGCGTGAGCTTAAATAACTTTAAAAGTCCCACAGTCTTGTATATTAAAGTTCAGTCCCTTTAAAAATGTCCAGTATCTTTTAAAATTCAAAGTCTCTTTACTGTGGGCTCCACTAAAATACTTTCTTCCTTCAAGAGAGAAAAATATCAGGGCACAGTCACAATCAAAAGCAAAAATCAATCTCCAACTGTCCAATGTCTGGGATCCAACTCACGATCTTCTGGGCTCCTCCAAGGGCTTGGGTCACTTCTCCAGCCCTGTCCTTTGTAGCACACACCTTGTCTTCTAGGCTCCAGTTGCCTGTACTCCACTGCTGCTGCTGTTCTAGGTGGTCATCTCATGGTACTGGCATCTCCAAACACTGCTGTCATCCGCTGTAACTAGGCTTCACCAACATCCTCTCATAGGCACTCTTCATGGTGCCAAGCCTCAACTCCTTTGCATGACCCCTTCAGTCCTGGGCCATCCATTGCAACTGAGGCTGCACCTTCACCAATGGCCTTCCATGGCCTCTCACAGTGCCGAGCCTCAGCTGCTCTGCATAACCCCTTCATGCCTTCAAAACCAGTACCACCTGGGTAACTCTTACACATTACTAAGTCCAGCCACAGCACAAGGTACAACCTTGGCTATCTCTGGAACACAGCCTCCCTGTGCTCTCAGAAAACACTTCCCAAAAGATGTCACCTCAATGATGCTGGTCTCTTCTTAATCACTGCTAATTTCTTAGCTCCAGCTAACCAGCATCAATAGTCCCAGTAATGTAAAGGTTTTGCTTTAGTAGTTTTGGTATCTTGTTAATCACAGCTGATTGATTCTTCAGCCCCATCTAACCAGAACCATGGCATCTTAACAATCCAAAATAGCAATGGCCCTGATAAGAGTCTTTAATCTTCCCGCTGGAATTTCACATGCCAAGCCTCCATCTTCTGCACTGTTCTCAACATTATCTTGCAAGCTCCTATACAACATCCCACAGAGTTCTTAACATCGAATAGATCTTCTAGCCAAAGTTCCAAAATCCTTCCACAGTCCTCCCCAAAACATGGTCAGGTTGTCACAGGAATACCCCACAATGCTGGTACCCATTTGTCTTAGTCAGGGTTTCTATTCCTGCACAAACATCATGACCAAGAAGCAAATTGGGGAGGAAAGGGTTTATTCAGCTTACACTTCCACACTGCTGTTCATCACCAAAGGAAGTCAGGACTGAAACTCAAGCAGGGCAGGAATCAGGAGATGATGCAGAGGCCATGGAGGGATGTTCTTTACTGGCTTGCTTGCTGAGAATTCCACAGTGTTATGTGTGGCTGGTACTTGCTCCACCCGCCTCCCCATGCTTACTCCCGGGACCCACCCATCCTTTACCTTCCACTGCAGTGTCTTAGCATTTAGCAGCCTTCCTTTTAGTGGCTGCCCTTAGCGATCCTTTTCTAGCCCACTATATTACTAATCTTTTGTTTTGTTTTGTTTTTGCATTTCTCTTGACTTTTTGATTCCTTTTGATTCTCGGGGGGGGGGGGGGGAACATATTTTAAACACACAAACACGATATGACCTGGCTATAAGGGAACTTGGAAAGATCTTGTTTCTACTCTCTTCTGCTGTGCTCTGGAAATCAGAGTACTCAAGGCTGTGTATGTGATCCTATTGAGAGATGGCGCTTAGGGACCCTGAATATTCACACTTGTCTGCAGCAGTTCATGACAGTTCATGACCGAATCGGGTGTTTCTCTAAGCTGAGGCTTATCTGAAAACTACCTGTTAGTATGCATGTTGACGGTTAATTGTCGTGCAGATTTTGACAGGGCCAGAAGATCTGCTAAAAGCTTTAAAGTAAGGGGAGTATAAGACAGGGTTCCCAAGGCTCTAACATACCCTTAAAATGTCAGAGGCTGCAAGACCCTGAGCTTCTGGAACCTTCGTTGAACATGGATTAAAAACCAGCCTCTTGTTCTGTATGGTGCCTCACACTTATAATCTCTCTCAGCATGTAGAAAGCAGATGAAGACAGATCCTTCTTGGCTGTATAGCAAGTTCAAGACCAGCCTAGACTAGATGAGATCCTGTCTCAAGACAACAAACAGCTGGGCATGGTGGTACATTCCTTTAATCCCCATCCCCATTCCTACCCCCACCCCCACCCCCACCCCCAGCACTTGGGAGGCAGAGATAGGGAGATCTCTGTGAATTCGAAGCCAGCTTTATCTATATAGTGAGTTCCAGGACAGCCAGAGCTGTGCAGAGAGATCCTGTCTCAAAAATAACAAAACAAAACAAACAAAAAAAGACAAACCTAGAAGAACAAAGAAACAAAGATAAGCTTTCCTTTAAGCACGTGCTTGCTATATTTGAATGATACATGCACACATTCCACTTAGATAGCTTTAATGCCTTCCAAGATGATGCAATAGATATGTAACCAGGTCATCTCCATTGCATAAAACATCAGATAGCCATTAGATCCTAGGATGTGCTACAGCAGTTTCTACATTAAATCTTTACCAATGTGTGCACATGTACCCAACACATATGAATGCGCACACACATACACATATACACACATAGGCACACAGGCACACACACTTACACAGGTATGCATGCATGCGCACACACCTGTTATGGCAATAAATGTGTGTTACTGCCACTCTTGCAAAACCTGCCTACCTCCCCAGTGGGTCCAGTATGTCTTTCAACACACTCAGAAGGTGCAGGTTCTTCATGAACAGCTTGAGCCATTTTCCTGGACAACCCAAAGATCCCCATGGTGACAAAGTGACATAGCCATTGTCATGGACAATCTGGACTTTCTCTGGTAACTCCTGCTGCTTTTGCTGCGCTCCACCCCTGACCCCCCACCCTCTGTATTAATTTCCACCTAAGTGGTAACTTTAATTCCTGTGCATGCCCAATAACTAAGGGATGTATCTGGTGGGCCTTCAGTAAACACTTGGTAGGTGAATGAATCCAGAGCTTTCTGCACACCAACAGGACTGTTTAGCATGTGGCTGAGTGGCAGGTCCTGACGATGGGCGTGTGGCTATCACACTCACATCTTACAAGCAATGAAGCTTTACATGAGCTTATGGGAAAAAAAAACTGTAAGAAAATAGGTCTTCTAGGTCCAAGTAATTTCATTTCGAATAGATGAAATCATTCGAATATGAATCTCAATCATATTCTCCTTCATTTTAAATTTTATTTATCATTGGGGGGTGCTTTGGTGCACATGTGGTGTTCAAAGTACAGCTTTCAGGAGTTGACTCTATCCTTCCCCTGTGGGTTTCCAACAGCAGATATCTGCTGAGCCACCTCATGGGAATTAATCACATTCTCTCTGTAGACCAGGCTGGCCTTGAACTCAGAAATCCGCCTGCCTCTGCCTCCCAAGTGCTGGGATTAAAGGTGTGCACCACCACCGCCCGGCAATAACATTCTTAAAGGATCTTTGCCAAGTAAACACCTACCTGTGACAGACAGGACACACACATTCTCTTATAATGTTCTGACTCTTCAATGCAGGGTCTTTCGGGTCGACAAGATGACTCAATGGTTAAAATTACTTGTCACTAAGCCTGATGACCCAAGTTTGATTCCCCAGGACCCACATGGTGGAAAGAAAGAACCAGCTTTCTCAATTGTTCTCTGAGTTCCACAGGTGTTCACACACATAAAAACATATAAATAAGTGAGTGTAATTAAAAACGTACCCCCATCCAACAAGACTTTTTTTTAGATTTAAGTTTGTTTTGTTTTGGGCTGTGTGTGTGTGTGTGTGTGTGTGTGTGTGTGTGTGATGTGGGAGCTCACAGAGGCCAGATGAGCATGTCAGATCTTCCAGACCCAGAGTTACAGGTAGTTGTGAGCTGTCCAACATGAATGAGTGTTAGGAACTGGACTAGGACCCTCTGGAAGAGCAGAAAACACCTTTAACCTCTGAGCCATTTCACCAGCCCCACCCTAGACTTTCACTAAGGCTTCTGGTTTCCAGACTTGGATAGCAAGGCTTGCTCTAACCCAAAGCCACGGGTGCATTCCACTGCTGCCCACCAAGATCCCAGTGTTCAAAGATGTCCGTTCCTCCTAGTAGAATTTATTAGAGCTGCAATATCTTGGCAAAGCCTTGTATTTTATGATCCCTACAGTTTTTTCTACATTAAAAAAATCTATTTATTTATATACATTATATATTATATAATCTATATTTATATTGATATAATAAATATATTCATAGGTACAAATATTTATATGTTACATGTATAATGTATACTTACATATACCATAGCTATTAAAGAGAAAGACATCTGATTAGAGTGGGCGTTGAGCAACGCCTGAAAGACAAAGATCATGTGATCTCACGTGAGTGGGAGGAAAGAAAGTCTCATCCACATTGAGGTTCAAATGATGGATAGTAGGGGCAGGGGAGAGGTGGGAAGAGTAGGGGAGGGTAAGGAGAAGGTGAGCATTGATACAAGGTTACAGTAGAGAGAAGCAAAGCCTTCCACTGTGATACCACCCGGTGAAGTGGGTGACTGTAGAGAACATGGCACACTGTATGTTTCAAAAGTTACATATGAGCTGAAATATCTCATGGTACTTAAAAAGTATGTTCAATTTGTATAGTTTTTTTAAAAAAGATTTATTTATTTTATGTATGCGCGTACACTATCTCTATCTTCAGACACATCAGAAGAGAGCATCAGATCCTGTTACAGATGGTTGTGAACCACTCTGCAATTGCTGGGAATTGAACTCAGGACCTCTAGAAGAGCAGTCAGTGCTCTTAACCGCTGAACCATCTCTCCAGCTCCCAAATTGCACGTTTTAGAGTATCAATTCAAATTTTAAAAATTACCTTTCAGGGCTTGGAGTATGGCTCAGCTGTCAAAGTGCTTGGCGGGTATACATGAAGCCCGGGGTTCAATCCCCAGCACCCCATAAAATTGTTTTCGACCCCAGTAGGTATCCGAGTGTTCAGTGCAGACGTGCACTCATGGCTTCTCATTCTTTCTGTCTTCTAGAACTTGACAGCCCAGAAGAGTTGGGTACAAAGCGAATCTGCAGAATCATCACAAAGGATTTCCCCCAGTATTTTGCCGTGGTTTCCCGGATTAAGCAGGAAAGCAACCAGATCGGTCCTGAGGGTGGGATTCTGAGCAGCACCACCGTGCCCCTCGTCCAGGCCTCCTTCCCAGAGGGCGCCTTAACCAAGAGGATCCGTGTGGGTCTCCAGGTACTGATCCCACAGCAAAGCGTACTTCCCAAGTCCTCTGCGAGTGTAGACGCCCACGGGCAGCAAGTCTGTCTCTGGAAACATCGCTGTCATTCATCCTTAGCGATCTATCAGCTGTTTGGGGTGAGGAGTGGGGGCGGTTAACTTATCTCAAATGGAAAGTGTTCTGTGTAAAGTCAGCTTACTGGCTGGCCAAACGGACTTCTGCGTTTTAACGATTTTCTGTTTAAAAGTCTCAGTTGGGGCAGGGGAGGTGGCTCATTCGGTAACGCTTTCTGAGCAAGCATGAGAACTGTGAGTTCGATCCCCTGCTCCTGTTTTTGTTACAGTAATTTTCTCCATCCCAAATATGCCCCGGCAATGACAGCACAACTCAGTTAAGATGAATACATGCTGAGCTCCTGGATTGGGCAGATCTACCGCTACACTACCATCTCTCACATCTAATGAGACCCCTTAGAACTTGCGGTTTCTCCAGGCCATGTGCTTCTGCTCCGCTTTTCTTCTTCTTCCTCCTCTGAGCCCTCTCTCTCTTCCATTTTCTCCTTCTTCTCTCTCTCCACCTTCCCTTTTATCTGCCCAATCGTCAGCTCTCCTTTATTAAGGTGGGAAGCAGGTTTACAGGAAATCACCTGAGTGCTGACTCATTCCTTGTTCTCAACCATTCACAGGAGAATGGAATTAACATCAAATAGAATTAGCCCCAGGGCTATCCACAATACATTAAAAAAAAAAATTGAGGTGTGGTGGTCGCATGCCCTGAGTATGGGGGAAGAGAGGACACAGGAGGAGCCCAGGCAGTCTTGACAAACTGACAGCTCTGGATTCCATGAAAGACCTTCTCTCAGAAAAGAAGGCGGAGAGCTATGGAGAAAGGCACCTGTGAACCTCTGGCCTCTGCCTACAAGTGCATACGAGCACACACATGCATTGTCTCTGTTGGTTTTCTTTTAGAAGATGCCTCTCTCATCGTGGGTTCTTGGTCTTGGTGCATGGGGCAGTATACTGAAGTTTAGTCTATAACATGTGGCTCTGCCCGGAAACCTGCAAGCGTTCAGTCCTGCTTAAGTACTTCATAAATGCTGGACTGGAAATCTTGGCAAAAAAAATGGTCCCTCTTACATTCACTCGTTTCAGTTTGTTTAGTCTTTGATGCTTTTCCCCCCTTTATTGAATAGGATAAACTGAAAGCGATGAAATGATCATTTTATTGATAATGTAGTAATTAAAATATAGTCACTAAAAGTTGATCTGAACATCAGCTTTTCTTTGTGAGGCCAGAATGTCATTCCAAGGGATTGGGGTGAGGGGACCTTGTGGGAGGTTGGTAAAACACTCTGAGATGCAAACGCCTGTGTGTGGGTAAGGCTCCCTGTACCTGACTCCTCTGTTGAGCCACAATACCAGACTCCGTAGACACTCAGTGGAATTGGTTGGGCCTGGTTGACTGGAATCCATACCTTCTGGATTATATATTGGTCCTTACCTCTGAGAGTCTCACTTTTCATTTATTTATTTATTTTTGTACAAGGTGATTTTTATGAGTCTTAACGGTGGATCCTGTACAGGGTTAAGATATACCAAGGTGTCTTAGCTAGGGCTTTACTGCCATGAACAGACACCATGACCAAGGCAACTATTATAAGGACAACACTTCATTGGGGCTGGGTTACAGGTTCAGAGGTTCAGTCCATTATCATCAAGACAGGAACATGGCCGAGCGTGGTGGCACAAGCCTTTAATCCCAGCACTTGTGAGGCAGAGGCAGGCAGATTTCTGAGTTCGAGGCCAGCCTGGTCTACAAAGTGAGTGCCAGGACAGCCAGACTATACAGAGAAACCCTGTCTCGAATACATACATACATACATACATACATACATACATACATACATACATACATAAAAAAAGACAGGAACATGGCAGCATCCAGGCAGGCATGGTGCAGGAGGAGCTGAGAGTTTCTGCTAGCCAAATACTCACTTGTAGGCAGCTAGGATGAGGGTCTTAAGCCCACACCCACAGTGACACACCTACTCCAACAAGGCCACGCCTCCTAATAGTGCCACTCTCTGGGTCGAGCATATAGAAACCACAACACCAGGTCTCTCTGCTCTGGTTTTTGACTCCTTCTCTTTCCAGCAAGCCAGTAAGATCCGTTCCCCTGAGAGAACGGTTCCCAAACTCTTCCGTGTTTTCACTTCCCTACCTTCCTGTCACAGTGAGAAAAATGGGTAAAGAGAGACACGGTGTCCTCCCACCATTCTCAATTAAAAACTACATCTTCTAACTAATAATTAAAATGAAATCATAGCAATAAAGTCTACTTTTATTTAAGGTATCTTATTTTCCCTTTTGTTTGTAGGCTCAGCCTGTGCCAGAGGAAACGGTGAAAAAAATCCTTGGGAACAAAGCAACATTTAGCCCAATTGTCACGGTGGAGCCGAGGAGGAGGAAGTTCCATAAGCCAATCACTATGACCATTCCGGTGCCCCCGCCCTCCGGAGAAGGCGTGTCCAATGGGTACAAGGGGGATGCCACGCCCAACCTGCGGCTCCTCTGCAGCATCACAGGTTCGGTTCTTCCCTGAGGTGATATCTGCTCTGACTGTGAGATGCAGAGAGGAGAGAAAGAGGAAGGAGTCCTGCATTTTCTTCTGTCCTCTCCTTGCTTATCCCGGGGAAAGATTTCCGTTAGGAACCGAGACTCCTGGTATATTTGAAGCTCAGGGATGTTTCTGATATTTGTGTAGTAGTAGCAGCCCATCTCTTTTAGTATCATGGAGGTGGTATCGCCTCAACTGGAGTGCTCAGGGAAATGTTCTGGTAACCATGTCAGAGGTAAATTGACCCAACAGCAGCCCTTGGTCAAGGGAAATGAATGAGCTTTTGGTGTAAGATCCTCCAGGGTCTGAACTGTTGGAAAGGGTTGAGGATACCTTTGGTATCACCCAGGCATGCTCACCAGCACTACACAGTATACTATGTGGGCGGGCCTTAGAACACGTTTTCTGTGGAGTAATTGCAGTCCAAACCTCATGGCTCAGCATGTCAAAGGCCCCTTGAGGACAAGTCTGAGAAACCTGATTTCAATATCCAGAAGCCACAATGTAGAACTGAGTCCGACAAGTTCTGACCTACCTACACACACACACACACACACACACACACACACACACACACTACAACATACACACAAATGCAAAATAGAACTTTAAAATGCAGACTTTCCTGGTTGGTCACTGAGCTCACGTCAAAGATGAACAAAGTAACGTTTTCAGATGAAAACGGAGACTTACTCTTTGATGTCCAGGTCCTCCTTCAATCCTGGAAAAGTGGTACTACAGCCAGGGATAAAATGAACGGCTTCTTAAACTTGATAATTCCCTACCATACTTAAGAAACAGAGAGAGAGAGAGGTGGGGGGCGGGGTGTGTGTGTGAACGATTTGAGAGACTAAGGAGATGGCTCAGTTGGTGAAGTACCTGTTGTATAAACATGATCCTCACCACCCACTTGTCTGTAATTCCAGCATTAGGGATCAGGGAGCGCAAGTCACGCGCTCACATCCATGAATACACACACTCCTGAAGCCACCGAGTCTTTACAGTGACACAGTGTAACGTGAGACACTTAACAAATTACCCCAAATTCAAACCATCCCTTGTGATCCCGACAAAGAGAAAACAATACATGTATTTGTGAATTCCAGTGAATCCCCCAGTTGGCAGGAGAGGGTGTGGCGGAATGGAGAGACAGTCTCCTTTACCACACTGCAGAACCATTTGTGCTGTAGCGGGCCAGTTAGCGGCTGCCGGAAGAGTGGCCTGGTGACTGACGGGCAGTTAGTCTGCGGGGGAACCACTTTGTGATAAAGTCACCTGTCTGTGCTGTCCCCAGGAGGCACCTCACCAGCTCAATGGGAAGATATCACAGGAACAACCCCTCTGACGTTCATAAAGGATTGTGTGTCTTTCACAACCAACGTTTCAGCCAGGTATGCAAGTGAAAGTTCCAGGAGTACCATAGAATTCATTTTCTCACTTTTTGGGAAGTAAAAAAAAAAAAAAAATGTTGCTTTTCAATATACACACACATACACACACACTTATCATTTATACATCATAGATATAATTATATATCATATATAACAACATATATATAACTTAAGTTTTTATATATTTAAAATAGTTTATATCTTATCTATTTTTATATATAAATATATTTGCATATAAATATTATACATATTTACTATATATTTTTAAATTTATGGGAAAGAATAGAAGATCTGTAATGTTTATTTAGAAAAATTATTACTGAGGAATAAACTGCCTTTTTCTTGACAGAGACCAAGTATTTTTGCCACTTACATGAGCAAGTTTATAACGTTCAATTTAGGCTCCATTAGACTCTTATTCCATGATTTGATTTTTTTTTTTGATGTTGGAGATAAATATGCTAAAAAACCATTTGCTCTACCGGAGGGGGGTGGTGTCAAATTCCCAGCCCCTGATATTCTTCACTGTAAGATCTTTTGGGTTTATTTTTGGACTTTTGTCATTGCTGGGTTTTGTTTTGTTTGTTTTTTCATTTTAACACTTTGTGTATTGTTTTATCTTTCTCAGATTCTGGCTGGCGGACTGCCATCAGGTGTTAGAAACCGTAGGGCTAGCCTCCCAGCTTTACAGAGAGTTGATATGCGTTCCCTACATGGCCAAGTTTGTTGTGTTTGCCAAAACAAATGACCCGGTGGAATGCTCCCTGAGGTGCTTCTGTATGACGGACGACAGGGTGGACAAAACCCTGGAGCAGCAGGAGAACTTCGAGGAGGTTGCTAGAAGCAAAGACATTGAGGTAACCTGGGCTACAGGAATGGGCATCAGTCAGCACAGTCCCCAGAGATGGGCTGACCTGGGGGCTGTGGCAGCACACATTGTACAAAAATGTCATGGACATTCATGTCTTATCTTAAAACTTTGAAATGGGTTCATCCTCAAACTATTTAAAAGCTTTGGATTAGCCGGGCGGTGCTGGCGCATGCCTGTAATCCCAGCACTTGGGAGGCAGAGGCAGGCGGATTTCTGAGTTCGAGGCCAGCCTGGTCTACAGAGTGAGTTCCAGGACAGCCAGGGCTACACAGAGAAACCCGGTCTCGAAAAATCTAAATAAATTAAATAAATAAATAAATAAATAAATAAATAAATAAATAAAAGCTTTGGATTCACCTCACCTGACTAGGAGATCATGGTAGTGAATCTAAACTACTCTCCACTGTTCTATAGCTGTCTGAATGCTTTTATTTTTGTGGTCACTTTCCCTACATGGGACCATAATTTCCCTTTTCCAGACCCAGAGATCATGTGAGTATTGCACAGCTAAAAAAGAAAGATCTCAGTCTATGTAAGGAAGTGTTGTCAGGAATTTTCTCTGACATGCTCAAAATTGTTGGAAGGGAAACATAATCCTGTTGTAAACATGTTTGTAATAATAGCTACTAATTATGGTTGCCGGATTATACACAGACATATATATCAGACATATTTTCATCGCAAACAACCCCAAGATGTAAAATGTAAATTTCTCATAATGATATGTCAGATTTTTAATGCTATTTGACTTAAAACCCTCAATTTTTTTTCTAGATCAAGTTAACATTAAATTGTGTTTTTCTTTTATTCTGGAAGGTTCTGGAAGGAAAGCCCATCTACGTTGATTGCTATGGAAACCTGGCCCCTCTGACCAAAGGAGGACAGCAGCTTGTTTTTAACTTTTATTCTTTCAAAGAAAACAGACTGCCATTTTCCATCAAGGTAAATCATCTTTAACATAGACTCTGTGTGTTTGCTTTTTAAAAGTCCCAAGAGAATCAACTTTTTTAAAACAATGTATTTAATTTGAATTATCCCACCAAATATGACTTAGAGAACAAGGTTGGATTCTGTTCTAATTCCAACAGGGTGAATTTTCAAGCTGGTGAAAGTTTATCATTGGTAAAGCTAGTGAAACTTTATCACTGGTAAAGGAACATTCATATATATATATATATATATATATATATATATATATATATATATATATATATATANATATATATATGAATCATACATATATGTATATACTCACATACATATTTACATATATATACATGGATACATTATACATTTATACACACACACATACATATATGTATTGTTTAAATTTAAGGAAATGGAACCCAGCACAGTAACATACGCCTTTTATCCCAACACTCAAGGAGGCAGAGGCAGATGGTTCTTTGTGAGCTTGGTGCCAGCCTGCTCTACATAGTGAGTTCCAGGACAATCCAAGTCTATATAGTGAGACCCTGTCTCAAAATATGCCAAAATATAATAATTATTTTTAGGGAAGTGTTTATAAAATAAAACAACCCAGAGCAAGATGGACCATGTTTAATTTTCTTGAATTTCTCAGGCCCTCTTCTTCAGTGTTTCAAACACTGAAACTCTGAGAAATTAAATTAGTAGGAACACAGACAATGCACATAGCCCAGAATGGCTTGTCATATGAGACAAGTGAGTGGCCATCCTATTGGTTAAGCCCAGAATGGCTTGTCACATGAGACAAGCGAGTGGCCATCTATTGGTTAAACCAGGAGCTGAGCCTGGGTCCATCCCAGGTTACCATCCTTGCCCCTCTATGAGCTCTCGATAAAACAAACCCTTGCATGGACGAGAACCAGTCTCTTTGTATAATCACCAGTTATCCAAATCCTTTTAGATCAGAGACACCAGCCAAGAGCCCTGCGGCCGCCTGTCTTTCCTGAAGGAGCCAAAGACAACAAAGGGGTTACCCCAAACGGCTGTTTGCAACTTAAATATTACTCTGCCCGCGCATAAAAAGGTATCTTTTAAAACTGGTTTGTTTCCACTTTCCCCCCCACCCCTGGTCTTGGGGCAGTGGGCCATTGGTGTGTAATTAAGGAATGCTTTGTGACACTCCAAAAGCCCCCCTGAAACTCGAGTCGTGTTAGTCTCTGTGTGTAGTTGATGTCCTGTTGCTATGGTGTCTTGTTCCTACGAGTCTGTATGATGGCATCCTCTGTGGATTGCTTCCGCTGGTAGTCCGTAGATCTTTATGCTTCCGAATGATCGTCACGCATTAATCTGCCTTGGGTGTATGGTCCGCGATGCTGTTTTTATTGGCTTCTCTTTGCTTTGCTTTGCTCTCTAAATCAGTTTGCCTTGTGTGCTCCTACTCAGTCCTTCTCATATCCTGACACTGTTTTCCCTGCTGTCCATTATAATATTCCTTGTCTCTGCAATGCATCTTGGGACCAAAAGGAGACAGAGTCAGATCAAGATGATGAGGTAATATGAACACTTCTGCTCTTATTCTATCCAAGGTAGACTAGCTATCGGATATGCGTGGAAAAGCTTGCAGCGGGCTCAGGTGTGGGAACAGCCTCAATGATCTTGTGTATCTTAGCCGATCCTGAGGTAGAGTTAGCTTTCTTTAACGCGGCTTACTCTTCCTCGCTGTGCATGCAGGGGTGCTTCAGCGCATTCTGCAAAAAAGAAAAAAAAAATAATGATAGCCAGTAAAAAAGACCTGGAACCGCTAAAGCATTTTTAAACATGATGGATTGCCATGCACCAACTTAATATTAAGTTTCCCCGGGGCATATTTCACTACCCACTGCCATCTGGCTAACTGTTATGCTGTCACTTGTAACTCAAGGCCTTGGTTATCATATGGAATTGTGTTGTACAAAACAACTATGTCTTATGTATGTAAAAATATTTTCTAACCAACTGTGGGTAGACATTTTGCCAGTCCAGCTAAAGGATTTGTCTTGGCCATTTTTAAGAAAAAGATTTTCTTTCTTAAATTGTGTGTATATGTGTTTATGTGTGGGTGTGCGGACACGAGTGCAGTGCCTGTGGAAGCCAGGAGAGGATATCACACTCATCATACACACACACACACACACACACACACACACACACACACACACACGCACACACACACAGGAGATTGTAAGCTGATTGACGTGAGTGTGGAGACCTAAGCTCAGGTCCTTTGCAAGATCAGTATGCTCACTTAACCTCTGCCCCATGGATCCAGCCCTGTCTTGGCCATTTTCTTTAAAACAGTACCATTGTTCAGTTTTGTAAGAGATTTTCCTGTTATCTCCATGTATTCCTATAACCTATTGATATTCAGATTTTTTAAAAGCCCATGTCCCAATAATAATGGCTGCTCAAGTCTCACGTCCACCTGTTTTGAGGCTCCTCATCTCTGCTACGTGCCTGTCACCAATACCCACGATGGCTATCTGAATGATGCTTTCTGTACCTTGTAGTGAGTGTGCTCTGTGATATGTGTGTGTGTGTGTTTTTCCAAGATAACGAACTGGGGCAGGGGAGGACACTCACCGCTCACCCTCTGTAGTCCTCTGTAGTCTGCTGTGTGGGTGTGCCTTTATCTGCCGAGGCACAGTCATGTGGTTGAGAGGTCAGGGCGGGGCTCATAGAATCCCCAGGGGAAGCGGGGTGCCTAAGGCTGAGTAAGCCATGACCATCCCATCCAGGGTAATGTTTCAGGGTGCGAGGTGTCACGGAGAAGGTGGAAACGGTGTCTTCTCTTCTCTTTCAGGCTGAGAAGGCAGACAGACGCCAGAGCTTTGCTTCCCTGGCTTTACGTAAGCGCTACAGCTACTTGACTGAACCCAGCATGAGTGAGTTTCCTGACATGTCCACTAATCTATGTCGATTTTTATCAGAAGAAGAGACATTTTTTCTATATATGCTAAATTCTGGTGTCATTTGGAAAGCAAACAAACAAACAACAACAACAACAAAAAAAAGATACCCTGAACCAATTGCCTACAGAGAAATTTCATAACATTATGAAATTTAATGTGCTGTGCATCATAGGTCTAGATCCCCCAAGTCAAAGCTGCAAGTGAATTTCTGTTCTTGAAGTTAGTCATGAACTGTTGTATTTATAAATGGTTTTGTCTTGTATTTTTTTTTCCCACTTTGAAAGCCTTGATTTGACTTTGGCGATTGTCAATATGTTCACAGATAAATACCGGTGTTCTTTTGAATGTGTGTTCGAAAGGGAAGGTACATATTTACTAATGTATATTTGTAGTGGCACAGGTGACAGCTAGGTTCCTTTGTCATCTGTTCTCTTACTAGACCTGGACCATGGCATCCTCCTTCTGTGAGGCTCATGTTCCATCTTCTGAGGGTAACAGTACTTTATGGCCTTCTACCTCACTTCCCACCTCTCCTGCCTTCTGTTGAAAATCTCGTTTCTAAGGCTGTTGTTGGGCCTGGCTGGGAAAGTTCCTTGGTCCTAGTGGTTGAGTTTACTTGTAACTGGCTCACAAGGGCTCGTAACTGACGGGCACAGCGGTTATAAGTCAATTTGGTCACACTGTCTTTCTCTACCACTTTCTCCCTTGTGATTGCAACATGCAACCTGTGGTCACCATATTGAGATGAAAATACTTTCTCGTTGATGACTGACTCCTAGATATTCACACTTATGTTCCCAGAGGCTCAGTGATGGAACAGTAGGAATCATAGTGTTGGCTTCTCCCTCTTCTGCTGGGTCCTATGGGCCAGCGTGCATATGACACAGAAGGAAATGGCTCCACCGTGTGTCACAGTGCATTTGACTCTCAAGTTCGCAAGGGAAGTTTTTGAATTCAGATTCAAAATGTGGAATAGAAGAGAAACAAGAGAAACATAGATAGAAAGCCTATTGTTTTCTTGAATCGTCTCTCAGACCTAAGTTTTCTTTCTACCCCAGCAGACACAGCTCTGTTCTTCCAGAAGCAGCTGTCGGAAACTAATTGTGATAGAGAACAGGGAAGTGGACCTTCCCTGTAGCTAGTTGGTTTTTCAGTCAAGTCAATTGGGTGTAACTCTGGGCTGTAGTTTTTCTTTTGAGACCCTCGCAAGATAGTTGTTGGGAGTCCCTAGGATGGCATTCTTGGCCTTGGAGAAGCTTGTTGAGGACACTACATTAACTAGGTCAGAGGTAGGCAGATTTCCCTAACTTCTGTCCTCAAGGTGTCCTTTGTTTGGGACGCCTGAAATGTCAGCCCCAGTGTGTCCTGGGTGAGTCTGCCTTGCATACACACAAGTGTTGCTATCTGGCTTGTGTCTGCTAGGTCTATTCAGCTTGTCTTTGACTTCTGGCAGAAGGAAAGGGTTTTGGTTTGCTTTTCTGTTTGTTTTGTGACAGCGGACATGGAGAAGTGAAACAGAAGGGTAAGAAAGGACTAAGAGAAAGACCATAGGGGAAAGGCCCCAGCCCAGCCCCTGAAGGTGTTAAATTCTAAATGAATTACACTTTTCCCCCATCCTTCTGGCCTGGGTGTTGTTAAGTGCTAGACCAACCAGAATTGGCCATGCTCACAGAGGATGTCAGGAAGTGGGTGTCACTAAAACATAAAATGTACATCCACGTGGTCATTTGGTAGCTCCTTTCAAAGTTTTAAACCATAGGGGCACTTCAAGAGGACTTCTCATCAGGGCCTGCAGAAATGCCTCGGTGATTACTGCTCTTACAGAGGACCTGAGTTCAGGTCCCAGCACTTACTTCAGACAGCTCACCATAGCCCATCACTCCAACTTCAGAGGGATCTAGCATCCTCTTCTGGCCTTTGCAATACCTGCACTCAGGTTATTGAATTGAAGAAATCACCAAGCCACAGACCTACAGTATGCCCTTTCCCACAGGCCAAGCACTAGGGTGTTGTGCCCATGTAAGGTCCCCTTAGCGCTTCTGCTTTTAGCAAGGGATGAAGGAGGCTCTCATGCCCTCAGCACACCCCACTGTCACCATAAACTGTTGCCTTTTTTGGATCAAGACTGTACTCATCTCTGGCGTGGGACATTTGTTAGCCCTTGGCAAGCATTGCAAACCTGTAACCATGGTGATTGGCTTTATTTACGGAAGTAGGGATGGCTAAGCTTGCATGTTAGTGCCCCATGTGTGCCCACCTCATGTGTGGGTTTCTTGCCTGTTGTGGGAAGAATGTTGGTATACGTTGGTATCATCAGGTCCATTTTTCCTCGTGGCTGTTGCACATTTATGAATGAGTGATTATGAATTCGTAATAAGTATTATGAATATTCTAGAGCAGCACCAGAACTGGTTCCTTTGCATTTGGGAAACATGTTACGTTTGTGTCTTAGGGCACTGTAGGTACTTGATACACAGGGTCTTCAAAAAATATTTATGCTCTTTTAGATTCCCACCCCATGATACCTTTTGAGAGTCAACAATACTCTGGGGGTAAAGATATAAATTATGTCCTCCTTATAATAAGCAAGCCCCAGACACAGATTCTTCTGCAGATCTATTTAATAATGTATCACACTGTTGCCCCAAATCTCAAAAGGTACCAAGACTTCATGACTCATGGAAAAAGTGTACTCTTCTTTCCAATTGTTCTTGAGAAAGTATTTCTGGACATTCTATATACTGTGCATAATAATACTGCTTTACACTGTATTACCTTCCTGGCTTGTTTGCCACGATGAACTGCGCATGATCAGATGTTTTCAGTTGCTTTGCTTGCTCTGGTAACCATGAACATACTTTCTGTTTTTTTTCTGAGCCCCTCCTTTTTGTATGTATGTACACATGCATTTTAAATATCATTTCATACCACAACCCCCCCCCCGACCCCCACCTCCCATCAAAAGGAATATACTGCATGGAAGAGAATCAATGCAAACATTCCTTTTTCATTGTTTTAAGTTTGTGGTTGACAGCTCTGACTCAGACAATTTCTTGCTCTTATTGGCTTTTTTACGGGTGTGAAAACAATACCGCGTTGTGCATGGAAGAAAGAGATTTTAAAAATTCCAGTGGCTTCACGGTTTGCACACCAGTTGCCTGTCTCTTACCAGTTACCTTGGAACTCTGCATGATCAAGCTTGAGTGGTTTCTTCTTTTTTTTTTTTTTCTGGAAAGGGAAACAAACCAAACCAAACCAAAACCAAACCAAGTTTCAAATATTTAGCCACATGTGGGTTCACATACTGAAATGGTTCTAAGGAGGTGCAGTCGATGGTGGACGAGCCGTAGCAGAGGGAACATTCGAGAATCTTGAGACGCTGCCTGTGGTTGCACAAAGCAGACATATGTGAACAGGCAAAACAGAACGCTTGCTGCTATTGCTAACCCAGCACACGAGAAAGTCAATAGGACGTAAGGAGGCGTTTTCCACCATCCCCCTTCTGTCTGTCTGCACTTGGCCTGTGTTCCTCCTTTGCATCGTTGGCCCGTTTGGCTGCTCTGTGTCCTCCCTGTGTCTCATTCCACTCCTCCAGTTCTCCTTTTACCTGGTCATCAGACCCCTCATGTTCCTCCATATATTTTTTTTCTCTTTCGCTCAAAAAAATCATTTTTTTTTCTTATTTTGCCTCCCCCATCCCAAATCATGCAAACGACTGTACTTGCTTCTGCGATATTTCAAAGTTTACTGACCAATTTTTTTTTTCTCTGGTCTCTCTGTTTCTCAACCATTTTTGTTGACTTTTATTTATTTATTTATTTATTTTTGTGTTTGATTTTTTTCATTTTAAAAATTTAAGAAACAGTTGAACGGAGTTCAGGAACAGCAAGATCCCTCCCCACCACTTATTCACACAAGCCATTCTTTTCTACAAGACCATACCAGTCCTGGACCACAGCTCCAGTCACAGTGCCCGGGCCGGCCAAGTCAGGCTCCTTATCCAGCTCTCCCTCTAACACGCCGTCAGCTTCTCCGTTAAAATCCATATGGTCTGTCTCGACGCCTTCTCCGATCAAATCCACATTAGGCGCCTCAACTACATCTTCAGTCAAATCCATTAGTGATGTGGCGTCTCCTATTAGATCTTTCCGGACAGTTTCTTCTCCAATAAAAACGGTGTTGTCGCCGTCTCCATACAGTCCCCAGGTTGCCTCTGGTGCCCTTGGGAGGGTTCCTGCCATCACAGAGGCCACACCTATAAAGGGGCTGGCTCCCAACTCAACTTTCTCCTCTCGAACTTCTCCTGTGACGACCGCTGGGTCTCTGTTGGAGAGGTCCTCCATCACCATGACACCCCCTGCCTCCCCCAAATCAAACCTCACTATGTATTCCTCAAGCTTGCCATTTAAGTCTATTATCACATCAGCGACACCGCTGATCTCTTCCCCTTTAAAGTCAGTGGTGTCTCCGACCAAGTCTGCAGCTGATGTCATCTCAACAGCTAAAGCTACGATGGCATCGTCTCTCTCCTCCCCCTTAAAGCAGATGTCCGGACATGCAGAGGTAGCGCTAGTCAATGGGTCTGTTTCTCCTTTGAAGTACCCTTCGTCTTCAGCTTTAATTAATGGATGCAAAGCCACTGCCACGTTACAGGACAAAATTTCTACAGCCACAAATGCTGTGAGCTCGGTGGTGAGCGCAGCCTCTGACACAGTGGAGAAAGCGTTCTCTACAACAACAGCCATGCCCTTTTCCCCACTCAGGTCGTATGTTTCTGCAGCCCCCTCGGCTTTCCAGTCCCTTAGAACTCCCTCTGCAAGTGCACTGTACACCTCCCTCGGGTCTTCGATAGCTGCTACTACCTCATCTGTAACTTCATCAATAATCACAGTGCCAGTATACTCAGTAGTCAATGTTTTGCCAGAACCAGCACTGAAGAAACTCCCAGACTCTAACTCACTCACCAAGTCGGCAGCAGCTTTGCTGTCGCCCATTAAAACATTGACTACGGAGACACGCCCTCAGCCCCATTTCAATCGAACTTCATCTCCAGTCAAGTCGTCTCTGTTCCTGGCATCCTCGGCCCTTAAGCCATCAGTACAGTCTTCTTTATCTTCCAGCCAGGAGATCTTAAAGGATGTGGCCGAGATGAAGGAGGATCTCATGAGGATGACTGCCATACTGCAGACGGATGTGCCTGAGGAGAAGCCATTCCAACCCGACCTCCCCAGAGAAGGGAGGATAGACGATGAAGAACCTTTCAAAATCGTTGAGAAAGTGAAGGAAGACTTAGTCAAAGTCAGCGAGATACTCAAAAAGGACGTGTGTGTCGAGAGCAAAGGGCCACCCAAGTCCCCAAAGAGTGACAAAGGACACTCTCCAGAGGACGACTGGACGGAATTTAGTTCTGAGGAAATACGAGAGGCCAGGCAGGCTGCGGCCAGTCACGCCCCGTCCCTGCCTGAGCGAGTGCACGGGAAGGCCAACCTCACTAGAGTCATAGACTACCTAACCAATGACATCGGGAGCAGCTCACTGACCAACTTAAAGTACAAGTTTGAAGAGGCTAAGAAGGATGGAGAGGAGAGACAGAAGAGGATTTTAAAGCCAGCCATGGCCTTGCAGGAGCATAAACTCAAAATGCCGCCGGCCTCCATGAGGCCTTCCACCTCTGAGAAGGAACTGTGCAAGATGGCTGACTCTTTTTTTGGAACAGATGCCATCCTAGAGTCTCCCGATGACTTTTCCCAGCATGACCAAGATAAAAGTCCCTTGTCTGACAGTGGCTTTGAAACCCGGAGTGAGAAAACACCTTCGGCCCCACAAAGTGCCGAGAGCACCGGCCCTAAGCCGCTATTTCACGAAGTCCCCATCCCTCCTGTCATCACAGAGACAAGAACTGAAGTGGTCCATGTGATCAGGAGCTATGAGCCCTCTACTGGGGAGATCCCCCAGTCCCAGCCAGAGGACCCCGTGTCTCCCAAGCCTTCCCCCACATTTATGGAGTTGGAACCAAAGCCTACCACCTCTAGCATTAAGGAAAAAGTAAAGGCATTTCAGATGAAAGCCAGTAGCGAGGAAGAGGACCATGGTCGGGTTCTAAGCAAAGGCATGCGTGTCAAAGAAGAGACTCACATCACCACAACCACCAGGATGGTGTATCACTCCCCTCCTGGCGGCGAGTGCGCCTCCGAAAGGCTCGAGGAGACCATGTCGGTCCACGACATCATGAAGGCCTTTCAGTCCGGGCGAGACCCTTCCAAAGAGCTCGCAGGGCTGTTTGAACACAAGTCGGCCATGTCTCCGGACGTTGCCAAGTCTGCTGCTGAGACCTCAGCCCAGCACGCAGAGAGGGACAGCCAAATGAAACCCAAACTGGAGCGCATTATAGAAGTGCACATCGAAAAAGGTAACCAAGCCGAACCCACTGAAGTCATTATTAGAGAGACCAAAAAGCATCCCGAGAAGGAAGTTTCTGTGTGTCAGAAAGACTTATCCCGGGGAAATGTTAACTTAAGAGATTTTCTGCCAGAGAAACACGATGCTTTCCCCCGCCCCGAGGAGCAGGGCCAGCAAGAAGAAGAGGAGCTGGCAGCCGAAGAGTCCTTGCCTTCTTATCTGGACTCCTCCAGAGTAAACACTCCAGGGTCCCAAGAAGAAGATAGCCGCCCTAGTTCCGCACAGCTCCTGTCCGATGACTCTTATAAAACACTGAAGCTTTTGAGTCAGCACTCCGTAGAGTATCATGATGATGAGTTGTCAGACCTAAGAGGGGAGTCTTACAGGTTTGCTGAGAAAATGCTTCTCTCAGAAAAGCTAGATGTGTCTCACTCTGATACCGAGGAGTCGGTGACAGACCATGCAGGACCCCCTAGCTCAGAGTTACAGGGGTCTGATAGACGATCCAGAGAAAAAGTAGCCACTGCCCCCCCAAAAGAAATCCTCTCCAAAATCTATAAAGATGTGTCTGAAAATGGGCTAGGGAGAGTGTCTAAAGATGAGCGTTTCGAGAAACTGACAGTGTTGCACTACTCGGGCAATGTCAGTGGTCCCAAGCATGCCATGTGGATGCATTTGTCCGAGGACAGACTAGACAGAGGTAGAGAGAAGCTGATGTATGAAGATAGGGTGGACAGGACCGTGAAGGAGGCGGAAGAGAAGCTGACCGAAGTGTCGCAGTTTTTTCGCGACAAAACCGAGAAGCTGAACGACGAACTGCAGTCACCGGAGAAAAAGCCGCGCCCCAAAAACGGCAAGGAATGCTCCTCCCAGAGTTCCACCAGCAGTAGCCCCGAGAAAGTGTTAACGGAGCTGTTGGCATCCAACGATGAATGGGTTAAGACCAGGCAGCATGGCCCGGATGGACAAGGTGTCCCTCAGGCTGAGGACAGGAAGGCACCCAGTAGGTCCAACAGCCCTGAGAAGAGGGCCCCTACCCAACAGAGCGAGGATGGCCATCCTCCAGAGGAAGCCAAAAGAACTGTCATTGCTCAGAGCAGGGGACAAGAAGGACCCCAGTCCGGATTTCAGCTCAAACAATCTAAACTCAGTTCCATTAGATTAAAATTCGAACAAGGGGCACGTGCCAAAAGTAAGGATCCACCTCACGAGGAGAAAAATCTGGACGGGCCATCCCGAATCCCGGTTAAGAAAACTCAAGAAACCAAGCTGCCCACGCACCCAGGTTTTGCTAGAGAAAAACAGCAGAAGGCTGTAGATCCCCTAGAGGAAAGAGTGCCGGTACAAAATGATGTCATGGTATTCAAAGCCGAGCATGCCCAAAGCAATGAGATCGTTGCAAGCGAATCTGGCTCCGGTGATGGCAAAAGCCACAGAACTGAGATGTTAAGTAAGGCAATGCCTGACTTCTTTCCTGAGCAACAGGTTGAAGACTCAGCCTGCCCCATAACATCAGATCTAGAGACCAAGGGACCGTGGGACAGAAAGGTCTTTAGAACATGGGAAAGTTCTGGGGCCAATAACACTAAGGCCCAGAAAGAGCAACTCTCCCGTGTGCTTGTTCACGATATAAGAGAGAATCATGCTGGTCGCCCTGACGATAGCGAGAATGGTGACCCAAAGAGTGAATTTATGTATGTGACTGAGAGAGAACACAAAATGTTAACGAATGGCTCTCTCTCAGAAATTAAGGAAATGAGTGTAAAATCTCCCTCCAAGAAAGTGTTATACAGGGAGTACATTGTTAAAGAAGGGGACCCTCCCAGCAGAGCTCTCGACCATTCCCCCAGGAGAAGCGAGAGCTCGCTAGCATCTCACATTCCCATCAGGGTCACAGACGAGAGGAGGATGCTGTCGTCAAACATCCCCGATGGGTTTTGTGAGCAGACAACATTTCCAAAACAAGAACTATCCCCAAGAGTGTCCCGGCCGAGTATGAGCGAAGGGGTAGTTGAGAGCCAGCACTTTAACTCCGTAGACGATGAAAAAGTTACCTATTCCGAGATCAGCAAAGTTTCCAAACATCAGAGTTACCTAGCTATTGATGAAACCGAGACCTCGCCCACCAAATCTCCCGACTCATTAGAGTTTAGCCCAGGGAAGGACTCTCCCTCTAGTGATGTGTTCGACCACGGTTCCGTGGATGGGTTGGAGAAGACAGAGGGAGGGAAAGAGATCAAAACCTTACCTGTCTACGTCAGCTTCGTGCAAGTGGGGAAACAGTATGAAAAGGAGCTCCAACCAGGAGGTGTAAAAAAGATCATCAGTCAGGAGTGTAAGACGGTGCAGGAAGCCAGGGGGACCTTCTATACAGCTAGACAGCAAAAGCAGCCTCCTTCTCCCCAGGGCAGTCCAGAAGACGATACTCTAGAGCAAGTGTCCTTTCTAGACAGCTCTGGGAAGAGCCCTTTGACCCCGGAAACTCCCAGTTCAGAGGAAGTGAGTTATGAGTTCACATCTAAGACGCCAGACTCACTCATAGCTTTTATACCAGGACAACCCAGCCCGATTCCCGAGGTTTCTGAGGAGTCAGAGGAGGAGGAGGAGCCCAAATCAGCCCCACTAAGGCAGGTGATCATGGAGAAGGAAACAGATCGTGACGTGAGCAAAGACTCTATCCAAAGACCCAAATGTAACCGAGTTGCCTATATTGAGTTCCCCCCTCCTCCCCCGCTGGATGCTGACCAGATGGAATCAGATAAGAAACATCAGTATCTCCCCGAAAGGGAGGTTGACATGATGGAGGTCAGCCTTCAGGACGAGTCTGACAAGAACCAGTTGGCCGAGCCAGTCATCCGAGTGCAGCCCCCATCACCAGTCCCTCCCGGAGCCGAGGCCAGTGACTCCAGCGATGACGAGTCTTTGTACCAACCAGTCCCTGTTAAAAAATATACCTTCAAGTTGAAGGAAGTTGACGAAGGGCAGAAAGACACCGCGAAGTCCAAAACCGCCACCACAAAGGCTTCCAACCAGAAAGAGGCAGATGGTAACGGGAGAGAGGGCGAATCTGGCCTTGACTCCCCTCAGAACGAAACAGCTCAAAACGGAAACAACGACCAGTCTGTCACAGAGTGTTCCATCGCGACCACGGCCGAGTTTTCTCATGACACGGATGCCACAGAGATAGACTCTCTAGATGGCTATGACCTACAGGATGAGGATGACGGCCTAACAGAGAGCGACTCTAAACTCCCAAGTCAGACCATAGACACCAAGAAGGATGTCTGGACAGAGGGCATTCTGAAGCCAGCTGACCGCTCTTTCAGTCAGAGCAAACTGGAAGTTATTGAGGAGGAGGAGGGGAAAGCGGGGCTGGATGAAGAGAAACCATCACCTTCTAAAAGCACATCATCTGACAGAACCCCAGAGAAGGCCGATCCCAAGTCGGGGGCCCAGTTTTTCACCCTGGAAGGCAGACACCCGGACAGATCAGTGTTCCCTGATACTTATTTCAGTTACAAAGTTGATGAAGAATTCGCCACTCCTTTTAAAACAGTGGCGACCAAAGGTCTTGACTTTGACCCTTGGCCCAATAACCGAGGGGACAATGAAGTTTTTGACGGTAAATCTCGGGAAGATGACACTAAGCCATTTGGTCTGGCGGTGGATGACCGCTCGCCGGCGACCACCCCTGACACAACGCCAGCCAGAACACCAACTGATGAAAGTACCCCAACTAGTGAGCCTAACCCCTTCCCATTTCATGAAGGAAAAATGTTTGAGATGACTCGCAGTGGTGCAATTGACATGAGCAAGAGAGATTTTGTGGAAGAGAGGCTCCAATTTTTCCAGATTGGTGAGCATACTCCTGAAGGGAAGTCAGGGGCCCAGGGGGAAGGGGATATGGTCACTGATACCCCACAGCCACAGTCAGGGGACACCTCGGTAGACACCAATCTAGAGAGAGATGTAGAGGCACCTTCAGTCGACCCCAACCCCAGCATCCCGAGCAACGGAGAGTGTCAGGAAGGCACAGCCTGTAGTGGCTCTCTGGAGAAGTCGGCAGCTGCCACTAACACCTCAAAAGTTGACCCCAAGTCACGCACGCCTATAAAAATGGGAATTTCTGCATCGACCATGACCATGAAGAAAGAAGGCTCTGGAGAAGTGACAGATAAGACAGAGGCTGTGGTGACCAGTTGTCAGGGGTTAGAAAACGAAATCGTGAAAGAGATCTCAAGTGCACCCAATAGCCAGGTGGGCATTAGGCCCCAAGAGAAACACGATTTTCAAAAAGATAACTTTAATAACAACAATAATCTGGATGCTTCCACTATGCAGACAGATAACAGCACAAGTCACATAGTTCTGACAGGACGCGCTGCATCCACTTGCACCACAGAGAAAGCTAATCCAGTAAAAGGCTCAGGAAAGAGTCCAGGGACTCAAGGACACTCCAGCAGAGATTCTCGGAAGGAGCCGATAGGGGTTAGGCGGAAATCCAAGCTTCCCATAAAGGCCACCGCACCAAAAGATGTCTTCCCGCCAAACCATAAGCCAGACAGTAAAACAGGTAAACTGAGGCAGGTTGGTCAATATGAGAAACACAAAGCCCTTCCTACTTCTTCATGTTTAGATGCCAAGTCCCGAATTCCAGTCAAAAACACACACAGGGAGAACCTAGTTTCAGTCAGAAAAGCATGTACCACACAAAAGCGAGGGCAGCCAGAGAGAGGCAAGGCCAAACAGCCTCCATCCAAGTTGCCAGTAAAGGTAAGATCCACCCGTGTCACCGTCACCACCACCAACACCACCACCACCACTACCACCACCACTACCACCACCACCACCACCACCGTTAAAGTTACAGAAAGTCAGCTTAAGGAGGTATGTAAACATCCCATTGAATATTTTAAGGGAATTAGTGGCGAGACCCTAAAACTTGTGGACCGCCTCACTGAAGAAGACAAAAAGATGCAATCGGAGTTGTCTGATGAGGAAGAAAGTACCTCAAGGAACACGTCGTTGTCCGAGACTTCCCGGGGCGGCCAGCCTTCAGTTACCACGAAGTCTGCTAGAAATAAGAAAACAGAGGCACCGCCCTTAAAATCAAAGAGAGGAAAGGCCGGCAGTAGGAGGACTGGTGAGAACGAAGGCAGACAGGTTTCTTGAGCTCTCTTTGCTCACGACCTGGAGAAACAGCATAGTCCGTAAACACTTTCCGACTCGTAGACCCTAGTGCATGACCTGTCGTGACTTGCTTGTGGAGTGGTTGAACCGTAGCTTCTCATTCTGTCACCGTCATCTGTGTGTGCTGTCCTAGATCCTCTCCTCTCCTCTCTTAATCCAGCTACACCGTAGAGAGCTAGGGAAGCATGCTTACACTGAAGTCATCCGAGATGGGAACGGTTTTCTTTTCTCTTGTGCTCGTGGGTATGACTCTGTCAGAGCCAAGGCACAGACTGTCAGATTCCATCGTAGTGGCCGCCGCCCATGCATTGACTCTGTGAGCGGTGGCGAGGTGGCAGGCTCGCCAGCATGTTCGATCTCATTACATTCCGAGCATCCATGTAATCTGGCATTCGGCCTGAGGCGGGTGACAGAGGAGTTCCTTGTGTAGGTGACTAGGACACATCTGAGGACACAGCTTTAGTAATGTCAGTCTCTGTAAGATCCGAGTACCGCGAAAAGCAATTTTCCAGTGGCGTGTCTTACCTGGCGATTTGTTTTAATTGAGAAATTGTAAATCGTAGGTCCACAGAGTCCTTGTGAGCGGACGGATATCAGGATGGCAATAGTAGCCGATCACCTGGGACTTAGTTGGACAGGTAAGTCTGTGTGCTCCTGAATGAAGCAGGTACCCTACCCCAATGCCCTTGTCTTCAACACCTGTAAAAAAGCCATTGTGTCCATCTGTAAACTGTACACACAAACAAAGAGTAAAGCTTTATCCAGAATTCTACCCACCTGACGATTCCTGATAGCAACTGTATAGATTCCTGTAGTGTTTTCTGTATAGATACAGTAAGAGGATATAAAGTTACATCTTATTTTATTTTAAACCCTTTCTTCATGGGTCTTTTCCGTAAAAGAATAGTCTTGTATTTGAGGGCACAGGCCTTTGGAGCATAAAAGAAAACCCAGCTAAGACTACATAATTAGGATGTTTCCATAGATAAAACTGCACTCTTAGCCAATGGCTTGATTATGCCCTGCCCTGGTCTAGCCAGTTGTAGACAGGTTACTTAGCCTAGTTACTTAGCCTCCCTAGATTATGGTATCTACCCAGTCATCATGCCTTTAGCAGATGGGTGCTTTTAAATGAACTTCCTATTATGCCTCAGGATTTGTTTAAAAGGAAAACCTTGTCTTACTTTGACAACAGAGAGTTATTTTTGATACTTCTATGAACAAGGAAACAAAGAAATGAGAGCTTTGATCAAAAGTTAGTTTTTGGAAAATGAAATAGATGGCAATTCACAAAGGTTCCTGAGTTCTATGAAACCATTTCCAGTCGGAGTGATGGAAAGCAAATACTCAGCCTTGTTTCACATCAGTGAAGTCAAACGTGGGGCTGGATCTACCAAGCAATTAAGCTTTGTAGTGTCAATCCTAACAAGACTCTCAAATCCTGACTCAATCCACAAGAAATTTGAAGTTTCCTAGACTGAATATACTTTTTAAACGCACAATCAAAGACCTTAGAACACTCCTCTGAAAATATACTGGAACAAATGCTTCATTTTTTTTATGACTACAGACCATACATAACTAAGCTATTAAAAATGATTAATATCATGTCTCTAAGGTCATTATACATATACATGTATACATGTGCATATATATGTATATATATGAAATATATATACATACGCGCATATATATATATATATATATATATATATATATATATATATGATGAGCTACTGTATCTGTTCTCGTACTATACCATTATCAGCTGTTAACCAGGCCATAAGAAACAGAGTCACCATATTTTTCCTTATATGTCTCAGATACACACACACACACACACACACACACACACACACACACACACACTCTACCATATCACCCAGACTTCCTTAGTCTCTGCTTTAGATGGGCTTCCCAGAACTCTGGTATGTAAGATGTCTGAGTGGTCCCCTGAAGGCTGATGAGAGTTAGTAGTGGTTTGCATGTGTAAATATTTCCCTACAAAGTCCATATTAACAACAATTCTGGTTTAACATGGGTCACTCACCTGAAAATCCACATTCTTTGAACTGATTTCTGTGTTATGACTGAATCCCTGCTAGATTTTCCTTCACCTAACAGGACAGTCCTTAGATTTTTGGCAGTATGACACAAAAAGATCTAGATGAGCTAGGGACAGAGCTCAGTGGCCTGGCAAGACTAGAAAAGAAGAAACAAAATCAGGTCTTCCTGGGTCTGAAGAGATGGCTCAGTGGTTAAGTGGACCCTGGTTCAATCCCCGGCACACACTTGACAGCTCACAACTGTCTGCAACTCCAGTTCCAGGAAAATCCAACACCCCCAAACCAATGCACATTAAATTAAATTAAAAATAAACAGATCCTCCTGTTCTGAATTTCTCAAAATCAATATTCTTCAGTCTTCCAAGCAATAATTAATGTTTGCTCTTAAGGAAATGGAAGGAGGAATTAAAATTGGAATTTTCTTCTTCAATTAGAACTACTGTATGATGAGTAAAGACTATTAGAAAAACTACATCTGGATAACACTTGAAATGTAAATGAAGAAATTATGTAATAAATGTTGAAAAAATATATTAAAAAAAAAGAAAAACTACATCTAATCAAACAAAACGTAAACGTGTCTCTTGAAACCATCGTTAGTAAGCTCTGATCGTTAAAATAATCTTCAGATCTGTTTGCAACTAATACATATTTTGTAGTTTTTTATATAAAATTAATACCCTCTGATCTTGGTTCTGATGGATAAGTAGCATATCAAATTTAGACATGTGATAACTACTATGCTTAAGATTCACAACTCGGACTTAAACTTCTGCTGATGTTAAATGGATTATAAAGGAAAGGGCCTGTGCACACATGTGCCGAGCTAAGTGTTGTGCTGAGGAGGGCTGGTTTCACTTACAGAAACACCCGTTTTATATGATGTCTTAACTGTCCACCATGATCACGGAGAGCTTAAAACCTCAAGTTCACATCAGCAGACTTACTCCTTTCGTTCAACAAGGGGACACTCGTCAAGTTCACAGTAGTTCTAGTCTGCAGGAGACACCCGTGTGTGCAAATCACTTGATAAACCCCTATGCACCTCCTCATCCAAACACGGGGACTTTTAGGATTTCTGAATGCGTTTTGCTGAGCTGTCGGAAATGTTGGACAGGAATAGATCTTGGCCAGTTGCTTTCCATGGAAGCGTTTCTTCATGTTTCTTACTTACAGTCAGGAAGGTAATACATGCTTGGTAACTGTATTCTAAAGAGGTAAATGCTGAAAAGATGTCTCCTTTTCCCAAGGTCTCCTATTCATACTGGGTTCAATCCTTCTACTATGCAGGTTCTAGGGGTCGAGCCCAGACAATCAGGCTTGGCGGCAGGTGCCTTGTACCTGCTAAGCCATCCTGAGGGCCCACGTTAAGTTCATCTTTCTCTTTACTTGTAAGGTTGTTTTTTTCCCACACAAATGGCTGCAGAGTGAGTGTGTGATTCCCCCTCACACCACCCCCCTCCCCCGCTGACCCCCAGAGTCATCTCTTCACCTGAGAGCATGAAACTCAAAAGGCTTAGCCACTGGAACAGCAAATGAGTAAGACATGCATTTAGTAGGGCTACTTAGAGCCACCCCCCTGCTGTCTCAGTGTGCGCTCGGGAGTGGTGTGCCCCTCCCCCATCTCATGTGCAGTTGTTCAGTCTGCAGAATATATGGACCGAATCAATAAAAACCAGCAGCATCCTTTCTGTAAACCCCAAGAATCTTTAAAAAATGGTTTCTAATAGGAATTTGATTGTAAGTAATTCTCTGAGGAGACTCTCGTCACAACCTGCCTGTAAAACCAACTACCAGAGGGCAATGCCCAGTGCTCACTGAGGGCTTTTGGGGAGGGGGGAGGGGAGAAGGTGTTAGGGACATGACTTTGATGAACTACATGCAAAGTAAAATATGCCCCTTCTAACTCTCTCTCTTTTTACAGAGCTGGCAAGGGAACTGAATTTTTCAGTGGATGAAATCAACCAAATACGTGTGGAAAATCCCAATTCTTTAATTTCTCAGAGCTTCATGTTATTAAAAAAGTGGGTGACCAGGGACGGAAAGAATGCCACAAGTATGCTCTAAATTATTTATCTTCATTTTTCAAAACCACACTGGGTCAATATCTTAGAGAAATCCACTGTTGGGCTCATTTTGGGATTGTCCATGTCCCATAACTTTATGTAGCAGCAAGTGTGGAATTAACTGAGTGTCTCTAGAGCAATGGTTCTCAGACTGTGGGTCGCAAGCCAAACAGAGTCAAAGCCCAAGGCTATCAGAAAACACAAATATTTACATCATGCTAATTCATGATAGTAGAAGAATTACTTATCAAGTAGCTACAGAAATAGTAGTTTGGTTGGGGAGGTCACACTCCTTGAGGAACAGTATTGAAGGGGCTCAGTCTAGGAAGGTTGAGAACCACTGCCCTAGAGTGGCGAGCTTGATTAGTAAGTGCTGGTGTCCCAGTGTCCTGTGCTTAAGCTTTCTGGAAAGCAAATGGCAGGGAATAATTGGCATTTTGTATGGCCCTCTTCCCATACCTTCTAAAAATGGGGGAAAAAATAATACTAACTCTTATGTCATAGGATGTTCATCAGAAATGGTTTGAAATTGCTGCTCTACCGAGGGGCAGGTATGGAAGGATACAGTGTGGTACAGAGGAGGATGGGACACAATTAGAGGAGCTAGCCAGTTGTTCCCAGCTTGGCCTGGGGTAGTGGAGAAGCCTTTGCTATATAACTGGGTTTGGGTAGGTGGTAGTGATGGGTTCGAGGCACCTGGCCCTCACCCATCACACTGTGGAGTCAGTTACTGTGGCTTTGCCTCGTCAGCCTGACCTTGGTAGTTTATTAAACTATTCAGCATGGATATAAGGACAAGACATGACATTTTGAGAGTCAACAGAACATGATGCTGTATTAGATCTCCTAAAGGAGTCCAGGTGTTTGAAGACCATCCACCTTGTCACAGCGGGATGAATGCTCCACAGACAGCTTTCAAGTTGGGATTCTTCCCTGGTTCCCTGGGGCAGCCACTGTAATGGGTGCTCTGTGAATAGATCTAGCCAAGCAGCGGTAGGGGTAGGGCTGGAATGCTAGTGCAGCTGCAGAAGCCGTGGTTTTGGTGGATGCTGGCTTAACTTGAAGGCGATAGTGTCACTGGGTTGCTCAACCTTTTTTTTTTTTCTTTTTTTCTTTTTTCCTCCTCTTCAGCTGATGCCTTAACTTCAGTCTTAACGAAGATTAACCGAATAGACATAGTGACTCTGCTGGAAGGACCAATATTTGATTATGGGAATATTTCAGGCACCAGAAGCTTTGCAGATGAAAACAATGTTTTCCATGACCCAGTTGATGGTAATTGAATTTAGTGTTCGTATTTACCTAATCGTTAAATAAAATCAGGAAAATGCCGCTGGACAAGGCGACCACTCAGCTAGCACGGGCACCGTGATTTGCTTGACTTAATTCCCCATTTTCAGGGCATCTTGGTTAGGCTAGAAGTCTACAGATCAGCATTCTGCTATCAGAGCAAGCTCAGGAAATATTTCTCTCTGTGTGACACATAGGGAAAAAAATGTGAAAATATAGTCTTTGGAAGAGCTGTTGTTTCTAGCGCTCTGCGCACCCAGATGGTAGAAAACTTAATATCTACAAAGCACAATGCTTTGGCATTTAAATCTTTTTTACATAAAAACAAATGCTGGCTTTTCATTCCTAAGTATGATTAAACCATGAGCCCAGTTTTAAGCAAGTAGGTGATGTGCCGAGCCGCAACACGCTCCGTACCAGTTGGGGTAAATACTGAATCAACTGTGTCAGGGACCAAGCAACTAGGCATGCACTGGAGAAGCCCTCCATCATCCCAGATAGCTCAGTCACTTAACATTACATTAGCCTTCTCTGTACCAGTAATTCCTGGGATGGAGAGTAATGTTTGATGCGTGGTTCACAAAAGACATCATTCTTTTTAATTTGGTGAGCACCGAAATCACTGAGAACCTTTCATTTAGTTTAATTTAACAATCCCCTCCCCCATTAAACAAATAGCCCATCGTGGAAGAGCATCAGGAAAAACATAACAGAAGACAGCCACGTTTTTTGAAACTAGTCCCATCTCACTTCCCAAATGTGACTCCGTCCCACAGTGAGAGTTGAATGGAAAATAAGATGTGCCAAGAACAAGAGTAGCCAGCGATATGTTTCTGGTTCATATTTAACTGGCAAACAGACAAACAAGAGCCAAGATCTTTTTAAAGTCATATGTGTCTCATCAGAAAAGTTTGACAGAATCTTAGGAAGTGCCCATTTCCTAAAGGTTCTGAAGTGTATCTAATCCAGAAAACATTAATACCACAGATCCTTGGAACACACATGCTCTTGTGAGCCCTGTCTTAGGTGGGAGGCTATATGTTGGGGGAAAAATGCATTTGCATTAGATAACTAGGGTAGATTGAGAATTACTGGCAGGTTACAGTTAGAGCTTCCTCTACTCTTTATTGGGAAAAAAAGAAATCACACGTGTGGTTCTTCTTGGTTCATTTTCTCTTCGCATTGTAAAGTTTGAGTATCGTTAAAATAAGCTTGCTATGGCCTTTTGTTATTGTATCTGTGTTGTGTGGTTCCTTGATTAAATTTTCCAGGGAAAAGTTAGACACAAAATAAGCTTATGCAAACTATACATCTTAGCCCGATTTTAACAGGAGGCTCATTTATAGGCAGCCGTAGCCGGCAGGTGTCCACTAACCTATAAATAGCAGCTTGAACTTACAATTATAGTTGCTGGCCTTGAACTACTAGGAAGAGCCTAGTCTTGGGTATTGCAGACAAGTGAATTAAGAACATGCCTTGTTGCATTTAAAAGTCTCTCTTCTTTGTTGAGCTTTTGGGAAACCTCCTTTCCTCACCATGACCAAACCACTGTTGACTTTCTCACTGCTGGGGCAAGGGCAGTCTTCCATAGGCCACGTAGAACTTAGAATTAGGGTTGATTCTCTTCTCCCTTTCTGAGCAGGCTAGCACAGCCCTGTTCTGAATCCTGAACACTCTTCCCTTACACTCTCCTCCTGTGTCCACTGTGTATCATTTTGTTTTCCGTCTTTATTTGCTTCATGGTTCTAAGGAGATTTCCCATCACCAGCTTCACCAGTACCTCTGTTTGCACCATGACTCCCTCATCGCTGCCCCATTAAGGTGACTGAAGCCCTCGGAGTCCCTTGTCTTTCTAATATCTTTTTAAAATCTTTAGCCAACACTACTGTAACTCTAAAGGTCTAGTAATCATTTTTCCTCCCAGAGTGTAAATTCATTCCTCCTTTCCTCCATAAATTTCATGTAAACAAGTAATAATTAGAGTTGGATTATGGTACTCATGTGTAGAGTATTTAACCTAAGCAAGAGGTAATTAATTACAGAAATGGCTTCTTCCAGCTTGCTGTGTTACATCCACCGCAGCATAGATTTTTGCATGCTAAAATGAGAAAGTCGTGTTAGCCCTGAGCCACATGGCTTCTAGATATGACAACTAACTGTAGAATTGAATTAATTTTTTCTGCATAGTTCCATTACTGTATTTAAACCGATAGGATGCCATTATTTTGTTTCACTCAATGACATGTAACGGAACTAAACCACGAGACTGTGACCATTACTCTGTAACCCATCATACATTGTCATACCTGATATAATTTGAGTTATTCCATGTGTTTGTGTTCGATGTGTTCTAGCTCATTCCAGTCAGTCCAAATGTACTGTCTTCCATAGGTCACCCTTCCTTTCAAGTGGAGCTGGAGCCCCCCATGGGGTTGTACTGCACACCACCCAACCCTTTCCAGCAAGATGACCATTTTAGTGATATCTCTAGCATAGAGTCTCCCTTTAGGACCCCCAGTAGACTGAGTGACGGGCTGGTGCCTTCCCAGGGAAACATAGAACATCCAACAGGTGGACCTCCAGTGGTAACCGCAGAAGACACTTCTTTAGAAGACAGCAAAATGGACGATTCCGTAACCGTAACAGACCCGGCCGACCCACTGGACGTAGATGAGAGCCAGTTGAAGGACCTGTGTCAGAGCGAGTGTGCTCAGTGCTGGGAGAGTGTGCCCGGGGTCCCAAACGACGGTCGGCAGGCAGAGCCACTGAGACCGCAGACTAGAAAAGTAGGCATGAGCTCTGAACAGCAGGGGAAAGGAAAACCTGGTCCTGATGAGGAAGTGACAGAAGACAAGGTCAAATCTCTGTTTGAGGACATTCAACTTGAAGAAGTAGAGGCTGAGGAGATGGCAGAAGACCAGGGGCAGGCTATGCTTAACCGTGTTCAGCGAGCAGAACTGGCAATGTCTTCAATTGCAGGTTGGCAGAACGAGACGCCAAGTGGAAGCCTAGAGTCCCCAGCGCAAGCGCGAAGACTAACCGGTGGGTTACTGGACCGTCTGGATGACAGGTATGGCCGTGTCTCAGGAAATACACACGAAAAGAGGACACTCTGCCCTTACATTGTAAACAGGCGGGGTTTTTTTTGTTTTTTTTTTTTTTTTAACAGTGACTCATTTTCTATATGATGAGACGTGTTTGGGAATATGCCCTCTCTATATAGACTGTGTGCTATAATCCCTAGAGAATGGGGAATTTAAATTCGACCATAATTCTCCAAATTAATGGGTCTCTCTTTGTTGCCCTGCCTGTTTTGGAACTTGCTCTGTAAACCAGGCTGGCCTTGAACTCGCAGAGACCCACTTGCCTCTGCCTCCTGAGTGTTGGGTTAAGAGTGGGTGCCACCACACCTGCTGGGCTCTCCCCATTTTCTTTACACAGGCTTTTTACACAGAACATGAGAGCCACTGGCATATGACTACAGTAGTTATGTCAATGTGCATTTGGCTTTTTTGCATTTGGCTCCAGATAATAAATCAAGAGCCCCACCACTGTAAGGGCGGCACTCTGTGACTCGGATGGATTTCTAAGTTCTAAGAAGATCGTTTTAATAATCTTTATAACACTCCTTCCCTCAAGCAGGTTTGTAGACCACACAAGAAATAGTGTCTTCCGTCCCCAAAGACTGAGGTAGACAGTAGCCTCTAGAAACAAGAGGTCATATTTTTCCTCCTTACATATCAGACTATGAAATATACCTCTGCTTCAAATGGTGACAGCAAGGAACTTCAGTGGGATGCAAGATTGGGAATATTATTTCCTAACCACATATTTTCATTTTGCTGTTCAACTTTTTCTTCCAGTTGCAACTCCGAGGTAGAGATTAGGAAACCTCTTTTGAGAAACAAAGGCATCAATAACTTGGCTCTATTGGCTACCGAAGCAGCTCCCGCAGAGGGAAAAGGGCACTTTAGCCCCATCCCTGTGTCCCACTAGGATGGTAGGGCTTATATCTGCTCGTCAGGAAATGGAGATCAGTCTAGGAGAGCTGCTCGTTGCTATTAAACTGCCAAAAAAAAAAAATTTCTCTTTCAATGTAGCCCCTGCCCTTGAACATACAGAAAATATATGGAGTCTTCCTGGTCCCAGACTTAAGAAAATAACAGTGACCTCCAGGGGTCCACCCACAGTGTTGCTCCAGATGCAAAGCATCCAGAGGAAGGGAAGAGAGATTAACAGTGCAGAGTAGGAAATGTGTGCTGTGTTGATCCTTACAGTAGTTCATTATTCGCTCACACACAAAAGAAGCCTGCCTTCAGGTCCATGCCTCTACATTAACATAAAATATAATGCTCTAACTGCTGCCTTTCCTGTGCAGTAAGCATGATATTCAAAGTGATGTGTGAGCTACAAGATAAAATAAATGGTTTGTGTTAAAACTAGTAAAAAATATATATTAAAATATATATTTAAAATAAATATATAAATATATATGTATATATATGTATACACACACACATTATGTGTATATATTAAAAGTCATTAGAAAAGAAAAGATTTAGCATACTTAGGAAAGGTGTCCCTGAAATGAACAGAAGTCCCTCTCTCTGGTCACTGAAGGTAGTGGAGGGCTGGAGCGGACAAAGGAGGTTCACTAAAAGCATCATGGTTAAGAAACTGTGACAGGTGTCTGCACAGATGAAAACTATAAAGAATTCCAGTTCAGGATTCCAAAGAATACAGTTTCCACTCAGGAATTACTTTTTGTTGGTGTTTTCTTTTCAGGAAGTATTTGGGTCTGTCTTTGGTTTATTTTTAATTAAGGGCACAATATTGTTTCACACTAACCTTCCCTTTTAAATCAGGGAATTTGGAATATGTCCAGCCACATTTCTTTCTTTCTTTTTTTTTTTAAACAGATTTGCTTTTTTTTAAATTTTTTTTATATTTATTTATGTTGGTTTTTCGAGACAGGGTTTCTCTGTGTAGTCCTGGCTGTCCTGGAACTCACTCTGTAGACCAGGCTGGCCTCGAACTCAGAAATCCACCTGCCTTCGCCTCCCAAGTGCTGGGATTAAAGGCGTGCACCACCACTGCCCAGCCACATTTCTTTTTGAAGGTGTAAAATTTAAACGTAAAAAAAACGATTTTTTTAAAGGTTTACTGATTTTTATGTACGTGACTGCTCTGTCTGCATGTACGCCTTCACACCAGCAGAGGGCATCAGGTTCCACTATAGATGGTTGTAAACCATCATATGGTTGCTGGGACTTGAACTCAGAACCTCTAGAAGACAACATCCAGTGCTCTTAAGTGCCGAGTCACCTCTCCAGCTCCAACAATTTTTTAAAGTGGCAATCTATTAGCCATCTTGGAGGCTGGGTTCTTGGGGATGCCTGGTGCCTGGGAACACCTTGCTGGCCTACCCTCACATTTTAAGTCCATCCGCAATTTTTTTCATTCCTATTTTATGCCTTTAGTAGTAGTTCGGCAACATGGGGTATTGAAGCCACATTTTGAAGCCATGTACAGCCACACATTGCCCTTGTGACTTCACATGTCTCTTTTACAGCTCTGACCAGGCTCGGGATTCCATTACCTCATCATACCTCACCGGAGAACCTGGGAAGTTTGAAGCAAACGGAAACCACACGGCGGAAGTCATTCCAGAAGCAAAGGCAAAATCCTACTTCCCGGAATCCCAAAACGATGTAGGGAAACAGAGCATCAAGGAGAACCTGAAACCAAAAACACACGGATGTGGTCGCGTTGAGGAACCAATGTCACCCCTCACAGCCTACCAGAAATCTCTGGAAGAAACCAGCAAGCTTGTCATAGAAGACGCACCAAAACCCTGTGTGCCTGTCGGCATGAAAAAGATGACCAGGACTACGGCTGATGGCAAAGCCAGGCTCAACCTCCAGGAAGAAGAGGGGTCCACCAGGTCAGAGCCTAAGGTACGTCATTTACGCAGACAGCGTGCTATGGTACGTCACTTACGCAGACAATGTGCTCTCATCATCATGCGCACCCATGGTTGGCTTTATGATTACTAACTGATGGTTTTGGAGGCAGCCATAAAAGCAAGCCCAGGGGAGGATGTGTTCAGTCATCAAGGGAATCCAGTATCCCCTGCCAGAAGAAACAAAGAAATATTAAGTAACTAGTTTTTCTGGTGTTCCCTGACCACAAACCCAGCCTTTATTTCTTAGGGTTGGAAGGTGATTTTTACAGTCTAGTTCTTCCGTGGAGTCTAACCAATGTGCACTATTCTATAGGGTCTGATGTCTCAACGTATTTGAAAACTGGATCAGGTGCAATTCCCAGGATAAGGAGGACTCAACGGCAGGCAGAAGATTGTATTTAGAGACATCCTTTTTAATATCTCAGTTGATCATCAGCATGTAGACCCTCTGATAAAATCCAATAGATTTTTTTCATTCTTTTGTTTTACTGTTTTGAGACGTTAGAGTATTTTTTAAGTGAAATTATCTCTCACCAATGAAAGACAATTGTTTCTGCTTTTTGATATAGGTGGTCACCATGTAGTCCAGGCTGGCCTCAAACCCGAGAGGTCGGCCTGCCTCTTTGGTGCTGGCATTAAAGGTGTGTACCACCACACTCGGCTTTCCTACTGTCTTCTGGTTTTTAAGCGTTGCCTTTATGCTTCTGACTTTCTGTCAGCTATACAGTAAACCCAGTCCTCTGTCTTTGACTTGCAAGCTCTTGTGGCGTGCCCTGAGACATGCCTAGTTCACTTAAGACCAGCATTTGGAGAGGAAAAAATATTTTATAAAGCAATGCTTCAAGTGCACACCAAAAAAAAACAAAAAACAAAAACAAAACCACTCCAGCACTCAGAAGCTAATGACTGTCAACCGACGAATCATTTGCCAATCTTCCCCTATTCATACTTTTTGATCCCTTTCTAGAGAATTAAAAAGGAAATTGAGAGGAACGGCAGCTTCAGTAAATCATCATTTATGTAAATGATCTGATCGTTGTCACCAATACTAAGCTTTGAAATGATTCTTCTTTTTTTCTTCTTCTAAGCTTGATTCTCCCCACCCCCACCTCATTATTTATTTATTTATTTTTAACTTTCTCCTCGGCAGGTGTGGTTTTCAATGTTGGGTTTTGCTTTTGACTTCTCAGTATTTGAGCAGGATGAGTTTGGGCAAGAATCTTGTCTTTTAAAATGCCAAACAGCTAAGTATGATCCTTTTAAAACAAATCCTTGCCCCCCCCCCCAAAAAAAAAGGACATGTAGTAACAACATAGTATTTTTTACCTAGGAAGATATATGCTGAAGGAAAAAGGAAAAAAAAAAAAAAAAAAGAACTATAAGAAACCGGCACAGACATGTGACACGATCTGGTTTTGTGTGGTTGTGGATGTGGATGTGGTTCACCGGAGAGCCACCTGGGTGTGGGCAAGTAGAGGGTTGAGAGAAATGGTTCCCAGCCTGAACAGAACTCAGCAGGCTTCACTAGCAATGGAAACCAAACTTCCCAATAAGTCACCCAGTGCACAAAGGCTTCCCGTCCATGAAAGTCCATGTGCCTGTCCATGAAAGTCCACGTGCCCATCCTTGCTTCTGGGGGATGTGAGCTTGATCTCAATCCCAAGATGCCCTGGGGCATATCTTCAGTGGCCCAGTCTCGGTACAGCAGGAACCAACAAGGCCATCTGATGTCCACTTCAGACAACAGACCCCTTTTTGTCCCCTGAAAAAGCAGGTCAAAAGCCCGGGCGAAGCGTTTACGCGGATGACCACTTGCTGTTACAAGGTAAAGCCCCTCTCTCCTCTCTCCTTCCAAAGCAAAGAATGCTTTGGGGGGGAAAAAAATCCCACACGTTCTCCCAAAGCTTGGCCCTTTACCAGTTTCTAGAGAATTCTCTGAAAGGAAGCCTGGGGTTCTACACTGCTCGCTCCCTTCTTCTAAGGCTAAGCAGATTGTGTCTCCAGGGAGAGAGAAGATACTGGAACCCTGACCCCACAAGCCACCTGTATGTGAGGGCTGCTCTGGTAGTCTTGCAAGGGTCACCTGTCTGACGGGCATGCATGCCCTGTGTTAGTATTTGCTCTAACGTGTCTCGCTTCTGACTCTGCCAGCTTACAGTCCGTATCTGAGTGTTGATGCTAGAATCGTCCTGGGTAGTTGTGTGTCTTTGTGAATGTGAGTTCCTCCTACCTTTGCCTGTTTTTCTAATAGGTCCTTTACATGCTTTTGTTTTGTTTGTTTTTTTCCCCTCTCCTTTATGTGCTTTCTTTTTGTGAATTTGAGGGCTACTTACTGTAGAGACTATGATTTTTCAGCTCTGTTTCTTGCACAGATATCAGGAAGTATTTACTTTGGCAGCCGTGTTCTCCAATGAAACCTCATATAAAGTCAGGATTAACATGACTCTTACTACTTTAACTACTTGCCAGTGGACTGTTAGCAACCACCATGTCCTAGTGTGTTACCTATCCTTACAATATTATCATCATTTTACCTAATGATATGGCTCCTATAGTGGTTTCTCTAATCCCCGCGTCCCTCGCCCCCTGCAAACCCATACAGCCATACCTTATCCTAATGGCATTAACTACACAGTTCCTAGCTCCCTGACTTAGTCATTTGCATAATCCTATCATTGCAATTAAATAGAATGGCAAAGAATATTTACCGAATAACTGTATTTTCCCACTTGAATTATAAACTGTTTGCCACTCAGTAGTTTTTTTTTTTTTTTTCAGATCCCTGAATTCATGGCAGAATTACTAGTTCTATCTGTTCTTCTCCGTCTCTCTCAGTCTCTGTGGGGTCTTGGGAATGAACTATTAAGCCTTACACATACAAGTTCTCTACCACTGAGCTGTGTCTGGGACACTCACACACACCCATTTTTGAGACAGGATCTCATTAAGTTGTCCAGGCTGGCCTTGAGCTTACAATCCTACTATCCCAGTAAGTTCTGGCTCACACTATCATTTCATTCTAGGTCTTTACAAAAGTTCTCAAGTGCTCACAGGCCATAGTCCCTCGCTCATTAGCGTAAGCTCTTGCTGAATCCTCATCTCCTGATATAGACTCCTCGGGAGTCACTTTTGATATAGTTAACAAAGTAAACCAGAATTCCCTAAAAATCACATGTGCCCCTCTCTGTAGAGACCAAGTATAATAGGACCTAAATTATAAGCTCATACAATCAAGTCACAGGAAGGCAGATTTAAAACTAGTGTAAACAGGAATTCAAAAACCTCATTTAGTTTTTAATTTTTAGTTTTCCCTTATTCTTCGGACAGGGTTTCTCTGTATAGCTTTGGCTACCCTGGACTTGCTCTGTAGACCAGGCTGGCCTTAAACTCATAGAGATATGCTTGCCTCTGCCTTTGGAGTACTGGATTAAAGGCGTGTGCCACCATCTTAACTGTGGACGCAGACAACACACATATAGAGGCACACCTAGTCATATGCACATACACACACACACGTGAACATTCAGAAATATACCCAATCACATATACACACAGATATAAATGCAGCCTGAATATTGCTAAGACATTTTCGTCTACTCAACTCACAGTGTTCACTTAAACTTATATCTTGCTATTTTTGAGGGGGTGTGGAGTAAGTAAATATAATTCTTTCTTTCTTTCTTTCTTTCTTTCTTTCTTTCTTTCTTTTGGGGATGGGGGGAGTTTCAAGACAGCATTTCTCTGTAGCCCTGGCTGTCCTGGAACTCACTCTGTAATCCAGGCTGGCCTCGAACTCAGAAATCTGCCTGCCTCTGCTTCCCAAGTGCTGGAATTAAAGGCGTGCGCCACCACGCCCAGCAATATAATTCTTTCTTAATTTGCCTTTCAGAATATCTTTTCTTTTTAATATTGATGATAAAATTATACTAAAAAAAATGCATTTACCAGGACTTTAGAAACAGTGAGAGTGATTCAAGCTCAGAGGAGGAGCGGAGGGTCACTACCCGGGTCATACGAAGGCGTGTGATTATAAAGGTACCAGCAGCTTAGAGCAAGAGGGGATGCTGCTATGTCTAGAAGCCTTTAACGAGCGTTGGGAAGTTCAGCATGTCGAATAACCTGGCTGTTTCTTTGCTGTTTCTTGAAGGCTTGTTTCTTGAAGTTCTTGTAAAAGAAAGAAAGGCTTGTTGTGTGTTAGTGCATGTTCTGCACGTGATTCTGTCTGAGAGCTCCTGGCGCTTGTGTTCCGCCTCTCTCAGAAAAAAAGCGTTCCGTCTTGGTGAGAGGGCTCAGTGGACACAGGGCTCAATTGACACCCCAAAATCTAATGTGGAAGAGAGGGAAATGCCACAGGCTGGACTTGGAAAGGAAAGCCATCTCCTCATTATCATGCAGTGACTGAAAAGTTTAGGTCACAGCCTGACACTCTCATGTACATGACCTGCCTGGGAAACTCCAAAACAGGCGCTAGTGATACTAACACATGCCCAAAATGAAGTGAACTTGTAAGTATTGGGACCAGTTTTTGCTAGAAGTGACTTTCCACCTTCATCCTCCACAGCTGAGAGCACAGTACCTCCCTTGTGACGAGCCATTCACAATGTGTGGCACGCCGAGGGTGAGCCACACTGCCTGAGACTTCTAGTGGGTATCTCGGGAGAGAGAGGAAGGGGAAGTGCACACTGAACACTGTTTATTAGANAACTCAGCAATGAGTGAGGACCTCAGGTGCCGGCCACACCCTTAGTCACTCCTGTGGAAATCCTAACGGGCAAACCGATTTAGTGTATTTTCAAATATGTGATTTACTGTCTATAAAATCCTCCCAGCTGGTCACTGCTCAAATGCTCCCTGAGCTGGCAAAGCAGGGCCTCAGGGTTCTCTGGTCCTGTTGCTCACTCTCATGAACGACGATTAGTGAAACACCCAGAGAAAACACATTGTACATACCATTAGGCAGCCTGCTTTTTGCACCTAATGTGTGGCAGCCTTCTGTGGCTTCACCCTAATATTCTACAGCAGCCTCCTCTTTAAGGGCTAACCAAACTCTACTAGAAATGCAGTTACACAGACACCACAAAGCCAGAGGGATTGAGAGAGAGAGAGAGAGAGCCCACAAAGAAACACACACACCGACAAGCTGATGAGGATTCTTTTGGTGCCCTAACCTTCTACACGCACATCAGCAAGTCTGTCTCTAAGCAGTTTATTAGAGGGAGTTACATATGTACTTGAGCTTAACTTATGGATAGTGATATATACAACACATGCATGCATTTTTAGAGCATGTGTTGATACCCCTAAAATAAACCAGAAGGCCATACATCGGCTTGGTGAGACAGGAATCTATATTCTACCCAAATGCCCATTCTTTGAAGTTGGGCTCATTTTAGAGAGAATGAGCCAGCATTATCAGAAGATGGCCCTGTGGCTGGGGAGAGCATCGTCCTTAGCGTATAATCACTGTAGAGAAGCTTCGAGAGATTCCTTTTGCTACGACAGAGAAAGCAAAAGCTAAATAGCACTAGCTGTTACAGGACACCACAGTGCAACAAACATGACATGTATAGGAAGCGTTCTAGTTACTTAGTCTTCTGATGCAATTGTAGAGGCAGACTAGAAGAATCCCACCTCTGTTACTCCTCCTTAGTCTATGTGTGGGTCTCCAGTGGAGTCCCGGGATATCGGTGGTATGTGGCAGACATAGCGTGAGAATCCTCACTGTCAAAAACCACGAAACTCGGCTACTCTGACCTAAAAGGCCATTGACACAAACCACTCTTCTATCCAGATGAACTGATGCTTAGAGATAAACTGATTTATTTTTAGATCACACAGTCAGGCAGCAGCAGCAGCTCTGGGAGCAGAACAAGGTCCGTAGCTTGGCAGTGAAGGGCTGGTTTTTTGTTTGTTTGTTTGTTTGTTTGCACAAAAGACATACAAAAAGAGTTTTTGCTAAACCAAGTCAGGCATTTGGCCTTCGAGACTTCCCCTGTGACACAGAAAAGGGCAGCATGATGGCCACCATGCTGGGAACCTGACCTGCTACCCAGAGGTTGAACAGGGCAGGACCCCACTGATCTGTTACACTGTGGGCCACAGGAAGCCTTCAGGCCCTCACATCAGCCCTGGAAGCCACTCGGGGCTATGCTGTCCTGTCCTATCCTGTCCTTCCCTGGAAGCTTTGGCTGGTGAGCATCTCCATAGGAAGTGATATTCAGGATCCCGTGCCCCAGTGTGAGCAGCTCCACGTGCTCAGTCAATCAGTCGATGGTATGATTGAGTGATTGGTCTCGTCTTGTCCGATCACATTGACCCTTTCATTTTTAAATGAAATTTTATCTGTGCATCCGTTTCCTTGTATGGAATTTGATACTAGCACAGTCTCAAATGCCTACCGGAGCATAAGTTGCTGAGATCTGTGCTTAGCAAGTCTAAGTCACACCAAACTACTGAGATTGGTTAATATCCAAACTGTACAATGCGAATGTATTATTGTGATTTTCAACATTTTTTTTTTGCTGGATTTCAAAGAGCTCCTATGTATGCTTCCCCAAAACCAACAAATCCAAAATTATATAAAACTATGTATCGCTTCTGTCTCACAAACGTCAGAGTATCCCCACACATGCATCATCTATACACACATGCACACACATCTATACACGGCAGGTCTCTCAGAGTATATGTCTTAGTCAGGGTTTCTATTGCTATGATGAAACACCATGATCAAAAGCAACTTGGGAAGAAAAGGGTTTATATGGCTTATACTTCCAGGTAGTAGTCTATGAGTGCAGGAAGTCAGGGCAGGAACCTGGAGTCAGTAGCTTATGCGGAGGTCATGGAGGAGTGCTGCTTACCGACTTGCTTCCCCTGCTCTTCTATAGAACCCAGGACCACCAGCCCAGGATGTCACCACCCACACTAAGCTGGGCCCTCCCACATCGGTTACTAATTAAGAAAACACTCTACAGGCTTGCCTGCAGCTTGATCTCATGGAAGCAGTCCCTCCTCTCAGATGACTATAGCTTATGTCAAGTGGATATAAAACTAACCAGCATGTTATACACACAATGCACTCTTGACAGGCCATGGCTTTTTGCAAAATATATAACACTCATTCAGGTTTGGGAAGTTCACATTTTATCACATGCACGGAAGCAAACCAACACTCCTTATAATGTCCTTCCTATATTCACAGACATCTAGGAAGAAAAAGAAAAAGAGTCATGCCTCTCACAGGTATGCAAAAGGAAGTTCCATGGTGTGGTCCTTAAAGAGACTGCCAGTTGGGAGAGTATAGGGGACTTTCGGAATAGCATTTAACATGTAAATGAAGTAAATACCTAATAAAAAAATTGGAGCGAGCGAGCGAGAGAGAGAGAGAGAGAGAGAGAGAGAGACTGCCAGAGATGAGGACGCTCCCACCCCCACCCCAAAACACAGACACCATAATGTTGCTTTAAAATGGGGGAAGGGTGACAGAAATACTCTTGTCAACAAGACTAAGTAGAGCAGGGATTTTGTTTACGTGAAAGTACAGTTGAGTCTTCATGAACCTTCAAAGCTGATTAGCAATTGCTCTGTCTCCCACTCAAGGAGTCCCAGAGACCTCACTGAGAACCGTAAAGCTCCAGCATAATTGACAAAGAGGTAAAGAGGCATAGATCTTCAAAAGACCTCTTCCGTAAATCTTTACTGGCCCTCCAATACAATCTACTCCTCTAATGTAGTGAGGGGCTACATACTTAGTTTGTTTTGGTCTTAAAGAGAGCTGTGTGCGTCTTTGAATTGAGTATTGTACATCTTCAGTAATGAAACAAAGAAAAGGCTCACCTTCTGAAACAGTGCAAGAAGCAGTATCATTGTTGATAGATTAGTAGGGCTTTGATTCTTCTGAAGGTATTCATCTAAGTCAACAATACACTTGTACATATCTTGTTCTTGTATCTACACCTTCTACTTCCTCCTTTCCTTTCCAAGTTTCTTAAAAAAAAAATAATAATAATAAATTAGCAACTTCCCATGAATGGCATGCTCAGAGCACAGTGAATGGATTTCTGTCTTGCTAGAGCCTCCTAACGACCTTCCCTTGTGTACCATTTGGAGAGCTGGGTGTGCACAGAAGAAACATCTCAGAAATACTTCATTCGTTCATGCTTTACCCACAGGGGTTGGGGGGGAACCTCTCTATGACTTTATTTTGGCCCTTTAGCTGTCTCTACACCTTTATCTTTAAAGTAAAATGGCATTCTTGCTAATATGTGAAAGCAACCATAAGAAACAAAAATAGCTCCCCCCAGAACCCCCCACCCCGAAACACTTGCTGCAGATTTCAGAGAATTGGGATGTAAGACCTCTTCAGTCTGTCAGTCTCCCTTCCCCCCACGTTGAGTCAACTGAAACTACACAGAAACAGGATTAAGAATGAGCGCAGAAGACCGCTGGCAGTTCCCACTTGTAATGAGAGAGCAGCTAATAACAGAATCGATACCAAGAAATGTAAGATGCTCTTTCCACCCGGCTGGCCCACATGGATAGTCGGACACCACATCAGCTATCCTCACATACGATCTATGAAACCCTCAGCCTCCCCACCCCTGAGCCCCACAAAGGAGACTTTCTTTACCCTGAACCTTTCTCATAATCTTTTCAAAAAGATGCATTACTCTTAGTGCATGATTTTTTTTAAAAAAGTATCTTTTCCCAACTCAGAAACTGCCTCTATCAAAGTAGATAGAACTTGCTTTATAAAAATCTCTTGAGAGTTTTGTTGGAGTGCCTTCGTCTGTTCTTAGCATTAATCACTGACTAATCTTGTTTCAACCAATGAAGCCTCTTGGCTTATCCATGGGTTAACTGCATCTTTGTCTTCTTAAAATGTGGTGCAGTCTCTACCATACGTGCCGGAATACATGCCCGAGGTATAAGACCAAAAGTTAACAGCTGTTGACTAACCAACCAATGTCAGTCTTGTCTTTCGCTGGAGAGAGCAGAGTGTGTGACTTCCCTACAGCTCCGGAGCATGTGTGTTTTCCTGTGTGGTGTGTGCTGTGGACCTGGATCAGTACCCACCCACGCGCTCCTCTCTCATGTCGCCAATCTCTAATGCCACATCCTTTAGGGGGAGGAAGCCAAAACCATCCCTGGTGAATCTGTCACAGAAGAACAATTTACCGATGAAGAAGGCAACCTCATCACAAGAAAAGTAATCACCATTGAGATTTTGTGCTTCTGCTAGAGTTGAAACGCCCTGCATGAGAAACACCATTGTGTGCAATAGGTTATAGCGCCCCCTCTTGACACAGGTTTCCTCTCCAGTTCAAAGGCCCTGCATGAGAAACACCTGTTGTGTGCTATAGATTATAGAGCCCCTTCTCGACACAGACTAGTCCCTACTTCTCCGTGTTGCCTCCAACAGATCACTCGGAAAGTAATAAGGCGGATTGGTCCACAAGAGAGGAAGCAGGCTGACGTGGTAATGTAGACTGGTTGCCAGGGAGAAAGTAGAGGGTAGAATTTCCTGTGATTTCCCCTGGGAAGCCCTGCTAGGGAGCGGCTGCTGCGGCGTGGAAGCTTCCGGTCTTGGCTTGGCTTCTTCTAGTAGACATTGTGTGGGGTCCAGCCACTTTTCTTCATAGCACACCTGTGACCACAGAGATAAAAGCTTATTTACTGGAAGGAAATAAGAGGTAGAATCCTTGACCATTGATAACATGCTTGAGAAGGTCTACACATGGCCTTCAGTTAGATGCCAGTCTAGGACACCGAGGGAGGACAATATTAGGGTGGCAGAGAGTTTGGGTCACAATCTCCATATGAGGTCTACATGGTTGTCCTGACCATCACATCCTGTAGGAAAAAATCTCAACTCCCCTGTCGTGTTGTGCTTTGCGCCGCTGCCCCATGTCCTGTGCACTAACATGGAACCTAACTCAACTCTGAACATAGTTCACCCAACAAACCCTTTTCTGCCAAAGAAGATATCTTGCTATTATTCTTTGCTGTTTCCCAAATCTTTATCCTATTTAATGGGTAGAAAGTAAGCCATTAAATACTATGTTTATATACAAAAAAAAAAAAAAAGCAAACCGAAGACTTCTGAGGATCAGGTGAGAATGGAAAAAAAGACCTCTGAGCCTTCTGTTAGAGTAAAAACTAAATGTGAAGTGCCTGGTGTCAGAGAAGGGTGGACTTGGTATTCAGGAAAGACAGCCCTATCTGTAGAAGTCGGTGCTGTCTTGGACCAGGATGGAGAAGAGATGGTAATTCTATAAACTAATTACAGAGAAGCTGTCAGACCACCCATGGCACTGTGTCCTAGCTTTGTGCTTATTTGGGAAGTCCATGTCACACTACCACAGACTAGTTATGGCTCTGCTGACCTACAAATCTCATCAGTTACAACCAATGAGGATCATTAACGGTTGGGGTTCAGGTGCTTTGAGGGTATGGTTGGCAATTTCTTCCACCTTATGTTAGGAAACAGGCTGACTGCTCTTTGAAACCATTAACCTTCCGTGTTGTTATGAAGTCTCGTTACGCTGTTGTTACCTTGAAAGTGCTGTCGCATGCTGTGGCATGTTGGGGAGCTGCTCTGTGCAGTCAAAGCCAAGGTCATCTGTGTCTGAGGATGCGAAGCAGCCTGGTGCTCTCACCCACCTCTCCTTCCTAATCCAGCCTCCAGGGGCCAGTGTGGGAAACTGCTTTCAAACTCTTCCACTGCAAACATGTAACGTGTGCTCTCCTCCAGCAGGGAGAAGGCTATAAGGTGAAGACGAAGAAGGAAATCCGGAACGTGGAGAAGAAAACACACTAGTGACAGTGACGTCAGTCCAGGTGGGAAGTACACTAGACTTGAAAATCTTGAGAATTTTCTGGGTTCTCTGAATAAGTATATTCCTATATTCCCTTTCTCTTTCTTTACTGAAATCTCACTGGGAGATGAAATGAATTAAATCCTGTTTTTATTTCTTTACATGAATGCAGATGTATATATGTAAATGAGTATATCTACATACATGCATATGCACATTGAACTTTAATTCACGTTGGGTCTATAAACATTCTCCACGTGTATGGCTTCTGCAGAAGCACATGCAAGCATGACTTGAGTCTGCTACTCTCTCACCACGAGGCTCCCTGTGACAAGCAGGTGCCATATACAGTCATTGTGGAAAGACCTCTGAGCAACAGATCTGATGGCTTGTGCCCTAGTTTGAATGTCAAGTTCAAGGGCAGCCAAGATTATAGAGAGAAACCCTGTTTGGAGGAGGAGGGTGGAGGTGTCTCCAGATCTAAGTTAAATTGGAATTCCATACACCTTTTTATGTAAGCGTAGACACAGGTAGGAGGCCAATCACACAGGCTCTCTAGAAGTTAAATGCTTATTAAGTACACTGTTTACGCATGTTTGGACTCTTGCTCTTGTTTTTCTGGATTTCACATTAGTGCCTTTTCGATACAGATACGATCAGAAAGCTAATCTGGGGTGAGGACACAGTTTTGAGAAGTTGTATCTTCAGGGCCTCTCCTCTCTGTCCTTTCAGTCTCTGGGTCAAAGTGACAAAGAGTAGGAATTCTAGTCTCATTTTCTCACCTGCCCTCCCCGCCACCAAAAATCCCTGATACTCCATTACAGAGATAAGGGGTTGAAAAATAACCTTATTTTAGGTACCTACTGCTTAGGTTTTATTTCATTATTTTGAAACGTGATCTCCTGGAGCCCAGGCTGGACTTCGGCTTCCTATGTGCCTGAGGATGTCCCTGAACTCTTGATCCTCTCACCTCCTCCTTGTACTAGCATTCCAGGTCAGCACCACACCACGCACAGTTTATGCAGTCTTGAGGATCAAATGCAGTCTTTGAGACCATACCGGGGCCTTCAAGGATGTTAGGGAAGCACTTTACCATCTGAGCTGCATCTCCGCCCTCCCAGGAAGATCCTTAGTTATACCTGACAGATAACTCCACTGCAATCCCATGATGCCTGCTGCACTAGACTCATGTTTGTGTTCACCACAGATGCCCTGGAAACAGAATTTACCATGTGTACTCCAGAGTCTTTCTTTGTGGCTAATTCTCCTGGATTGGCACCATTAGTGTCCCCGGCTAACTTAAGCAGCGGGCCCTAAAAGGTTAAGAAAATTACCCACAGTCTCATAAAAGCAGCAGAACTAGGAAATAAGTCCTAGCTGACTCTCTCCAGAATGCTCCTCCTCAGACTCACTGCAGACCTGACCTGGCAGTTATGGGAGGGTCACCCCAAGTCAACGGGAAGCAAATAGAAAAAAGACCATCATCTCTCGGTCTCTGAGGTTGGAGTGGATGGTTTCAGTCACTTTATGAATTATAGATATGTTGTCATTTTAAGGGATAATTCACAAATAATTATAGTTTTGGACAAGGAGGAAACTAAATAGAGAACTCAGACTCGGGGATTTCTGTCTTTCCTTTCCTCTCCTCTGTCCTTCTTTCTTAGGTAAAGGGAAGGGGAAAAAGAGGAAAGGGGAATAGAGTAATATCATAAGAAATTAGACAAACGGGGATAGATTATTACATTTATTCCTAAAGCATCTTATAGCCATAATCTTGCATTGATAGAGATCCTTATACTTTGATGCAGAATTAAAGTTCTATATTTTCTTACACTGACACGGAATTTTGTATGTTGATGCATGTTTAAGGTTCTCATTGCTATAAATCTTTGTATATTGATACAAATTTTAAAATTAGTTTTGCTACTCTTAGATAGAAGTTGTGCCTATACAACTCATTGGGGAATACAAGGCTCGGACCCAGTCCTTTCCATAGCTGCTATTACAAACTGTTTAGAATTAAGTAATGTAAACTCATGGTCAGATAGTCAAACACATGGTCATATTAGATTCTCATTTAGTTAATTACAATAAAATGTTTTCAAGGTTATTCAGACAATAAATAGCTAAAAATAGTCAACGTTTAACAACTCCTTTAAGGGGCTGGAGAGATGGCTCAGCGGTTAAGAGCACTGACTGCTCTGCCAAAGGTCCTGAGTTCAATTTCCAGCAACCACGTGGTGGATCACAGCTATCTGTAATGGGATCCGATGCCCTTTTTTGGTATGTCTAAGGACAGTGGCAGTGTACTCATATAAATAAAAATAAATAAATCTTTAAAAAATGTAAACAATTCCGTTAGGCTCTATGTAGATAAATGGTCTTCAAAATGAACTCCAAGTTACTCACCTGTGGGGATTTGATCTTCACTCTATAAAACCGACAGGAGGTGACTAAATGTACTAGGTAAAAGCGTCACCACTGAGCTAACCCTCACAGCCCAAGGCCTTTGGGGATACGCTCTAAACCTCACAGTAACCTAACCGCTAAGTACTAGCGATATGGGCTCAGTGGTAGAGTACATGCACAGGGCTCTACCTGGGTTCAGGCCCCAGCAGCAAATGCACCTATTCACATACCCGTCCCCCAAAAGCTGGGAAGTGCATGCAGGTAATTCTAGCTCTTTAGTGGCTGAGACTAGACTATTACAAGGTTTAGAGGACTCAGTACATATCCATCATTCCCAGTGGCAGTCTTTCTGGGCCTGGAGATCTCCGTGTGGCCATTGGGAGACATAGGGGTGAATAGATAGGTGGTGCCAAGCAGCTTACCAGCTCTCTGGGTTTGGCCAAGTTACCTGGCTTTCATGTTGCCATTTCCTCAGAGGGAACAGTGAAGGGGCTTGGAACGACCTCTGTAGAAAGATAGTAGTAACACGCCTAGGACTTGTTTCAGAACTCACTCAAGTTTGTACACATAAATTGCTTAATAACAGTAGTTGCCAAGCCCATAGAAACCCTCAATTGGGAGGCTCTATTATAAAAAGTATTAGAAGAAGCAAGAAGCAGCTGGCCAAGCACAGACACAGCAGTGGCAGCAGGGGGAGATCTTAGCCATCCATCCCTGCTTCAGGCGAGGGTGGTTTGCTACAGTCACTATCAATGGGTCTCATGGTAAACTGAGGCAGTCAGCAGACCAGGTTTCTGCTCCTTTTCTTTACCAAGAAATGAAGTCCAAAGAGACCCAGACAAAGCCAGAGGAGGTAGTGACCATTCCTCTCCCCTTCAGAGCCTGAAGTAGTTCATCCCACTTGGGGCCTCTCTGGGACATTTTCCCAGAATGCATCTAAGGAAACAGATAGCTTCCCATCTGTTTTCCTGATATGAGATAGAGACAGAATTGAAGCCAGGTATTTTGGCTCTTGCCTTTTTAATTCTCTGTGTAGTAGGGACTTAATACTACCCTGTTATTAGGATTGAGGTAATTCACTTCACAGCAATGCCAGATATATAATAAACACTTAATAAAGAAAAATGAAGTAAATGGATTTTAAAATATGCATTCATCTGCTTCCAGTATGTCATTTCCCCACTTGCTGGCTCTGCAGCTTCAGGTGTTTCTAAATCAAGTCACTGGGAAAGAGAAAAGTTGAAAAGGCCTCATTTATTGGTACTAGCTGAAGAGGAAAACTGTTGTGAGATGGGTATTAGGCCATTAAGTTTTCAGCCAAGTGTGCACTGGTGCACGTCTCTAATCCTAGCACTTCGGAGATGGAGGCAAGAAGATCCAGAATTCAAAGCAAGAATGAGACTCAGTCTCCAAAAAGAGGAAGGAAGGAAGGAGAGAGAAAAGAAGACAAGAAAAGAAAAACCAAAAACTAAAATTAAAGGAAAAGTAAACCTTAATTTTTGATTATAGTTTCATTTTGTAATGAAAATTACTGCTTTTTATAAAGAAATAGGGCCAGCAAGATGGCTCCAAAGGTGACTGCACTTGCCACCAAGCCTGATGTAGTAGTTTTAATGAGAATGGCCCTGTAGACCCATATTTGAATATTTGGTTCCATAGTTGATTGAACTGTTTGGGAAGGACTAGGAGGTGTGGCCTTGTTGGAGGAAGTGTGTTAGTGGGGGTGTGGGCTTTGAGGTTTAAAAAGCCCTCACCATTCCAGGTTAGGGTGTGCTCTCTCTCTCTCTCTCTCTCTCTCTCTCTCTCTCTCTCTCTTTCTCTCCCCCACTCCTCCTCCCCTTCCCCCTCCCCTCTCTCTGCCTCATGCTTGTGGATTGAAATGTAAATTCACCAGTTGTAGTGGCACACGCCTTTAATCCCAGCACTCAGGAGGCAGAGGAAGGCAGATTTCTGAGTTCTGAGTTCGAGGCCAGCCTGGTCTACAAAGTGAGTTCCAGTACAGCCAGGGCTACACAGAGAAACCCTGTCTCGAAAAACCAAAAAAAAAAAAAAAAAAAAAGTAAGTTCTCTGCCTGCCTGAGATCTTACCTGTTCCTGTGCTCCTTGCTGTGATAGTTTGGGGCTTACCCTCTGAAACTGTAAGCCCCCAATGGACTCTTTCTTCTATAAATTGCATTGGCTGTGGAGTCTCAGCACAGCAATTTAAAAGTAATAACTAAGACACCCGAGTTCGATCCCTGAGACCCACATGGTAGAAGGACACAACCAACTGCCACAGGTTGTCCTCTGACCTCCATACATACATTGTGGTGTGTACATATATATGCACAGACATGCTGTATTAGTCAGGGTTCTCTAGAGTTACAGAACTTATGAAATGTCTCTATATATTAAGGGAATAAATTGTGATGACTTACAGTCTGTAGTCCAACTAACCCAGCAGGGGAGGGGACATGGGAGGGGCGTGAGCAGAAGAACAGGGCAGAGTTCCCTGTGTCTGCCTCTAGAGTCTAGGGTCTGCACTTTCAAGGAGCCAGAATTTTAAAAGGAGCTTGATGAATTCCATACAGGTTGATTAGAGGAGGAAGTCTACGTAGATACAGATTCAGGAGCAGCAAAAGATAATTTGCTCTCCTGTGTCATCTTAGTTAGGGTTTTACTGCTGTGAACAGACACCATGACCAAGGCAACTCTTTTTTGTTGTTGTTTTGTTTTGTTTTGTTTTGTTTTTCGAGACAGGGTTTCTCTGTATAGCCCTGGCTCTCCTGGTACCAAGGCAACTCTTATAAGGACGGCATTTAATTGGGGCTGGCTTACAGGTTCAGAGATTCAGTCCATTATCATCAAGGTGGGAGCATGGCAAAACCCAGGCAGGCATGATGCAGGAGGAGCTGATAGTTCTACCTCTTGTTCCAAAAGCAAACGGAGAAGTCTGGCTCCCATGTGGTTAAGAGTGGGGTCTCAGAGACCACCCGCACAGTAACACACTTTTTCTAACAAGACCATACCTCCCAATAGTGCCACTCCCTGGGTTAAACATATTCAAACATGTGTATACCTGATGAGGTATGCAGTCTTCATTCTCAGAGTAGGGCTAGAGGCAGCATCAAAGTCTTAGAAACTAATGTGTAGGTTTACCCTTGACCTATAATAAAGCCAGAAGCCACGTGTGTAGGCCACATGTGTAGGCCACGTGTGTAGGCCACTCCAGATGTCTCTGTACACATTAAGTTTTGGGAAGCATGCCCCCAGGACCCATCATTGGCACTGTGGCTTGATCAAACACTAGAACTAACTAAAGAGTTGGCGTGGGAATGGTTGATGTTTTCATAACTGGCCTCTGTGGGCATGGCGTGGACTGGACACTGGGGCTCATTAAGTCATATTGTACAGCCATAAAGTTTGAGAACCAGGAGAGACTGTGACTTCAGTAGATGTGGGGAGATAAATCCTCCAGTGTGTACTGGGCTCAAAATAAAACAAAAAGCAAACAAACAAACAAAAAGACCTGAGTACTTCCATAGGATTGTAAATTGACTCTCAGGTCAGCACCTGAGCCTTTGCTGGATGTGTTCTATAAGTATCATTTAACATGTTTCTTAAAGTGACAATGAATTAGTATCAGAGTATCTGTGATACTCTTTCTACACTCCCACTTTTTACATTTGGAAGGCTATGCCTAGCCCACAGGCACGCCCCTCCTTCCAAGGTTTCTTAAGTTCGTTCTATTGGCTGTGCTCACAGAGCTCCAGATTCCGTTTCTGAAATGTCATCGTTGAACCTGTCCACAACATCCCATCCATCAGAGGGCGCTCTCACCTCAGGTCGTTTTCTAGCAGTTGCTTAGCCAAGGTCCTGATCCTCTCTGTGAGATGCTGTTCTTGGTAGGAAATGTTTTGTCGCATTAGCATTGCTAAACCCATGGGGTTGGGCCTACATTCTGGCCACCTAAGAACAAGAAAGATTTGAAGGATGACTACTGCTTTTTAAAAATAGCAACATACAGAAGGGCAGGATATAATTAACCCATAATTAATCTTAAAAAGCTGTAAAAACAGGGCTGGAGAGATGGCTCAGCGGATAAGAGCGCGGACTGCTCTTCTGAAAGTCCTGAGTTCAAATCCCAGCAACCACATGGTGGCTCACAACCATCTGATCATGAGATCTGACACCCTCGTCTGGTGCTGTCTGAAGACAGCTACAGTGTACTTAGATATAATAAATAAATAAATAAATCTTTATATTAAAAAAAAGCTGTAAAAACTACCCACTCTGTCTAGAAAGACAATATCAGCTTACATTGAGAAGAGACAGGCTTTGTTTTGTTTTATAATACAAAATTAACTTGTAACGTTAGCTTGGTTATTAGAAAATGTAAAGAAACGGGTGAGAGTTTACCTATCCTGTCTCATGTTTGTAGGAACTTTCTAGATCTTATTATAAACTTGTCATAGAAGAGGTGGGTTAAAATTTCACATCCCAAGGAAACTGGGAGAGTCAAGGGCAAGTTTAGATAATACTGCTGCAAGTTTGCCTGGAATGAAGAAGGTGACCATGATTGAGCCCCCTAAGCAACCTGGTGCCTGGAAGATTTGGATTTAATGACAGCACCCAAGGTGTGAAAATCCTGATTGGCAGGGTTTGCCCACCCTCTGTAATTGGATCTACTGAAGTGAGTCACTCTCTGTCCTAGGAGCAGCACAAGTGTTGAAATCTCAGAGGAGAGGGTACTTTGGTGTTCTTGGCTCTGGTCACTGGTGACATGGGGTGGGGAGGTCAGTTGTTTAAAAAAAAAAAAAAAAACACATTCAGACCCATAACAGGAGAGGGGGGGGTGTAGCTGTTCCAGGGTCTTTACCCAGGGTGGGGTGACCTGGGAGATCCATCTGAAGAGGAAGAAACGTGTCTGAATAAACAACCTGAAGGTCACTAGGACGCTTCTGTCCCCGACCCTGGTGTAAATAGGATCCTTTTTTTTTTTTTTCTTCGAGACAGGGTTTCTCTGTGTAGTCCTGGCTGTCCTGGAACTCACTCTGTAGACCAGGCTGGCCTCAAACTCAGAAATCTGCCTGCCTCTGCCTCCCTGGGATTAAAGGCGTGCGCCACCACGCCCGGCTGTAAGCAGGATTCTAAAGGTTCTCTGTGAGCTGCAGAAAAGATTTGCCTGTGACTGAACAGGTTTGGTGGTTTTGTTTTGTTTTGTTTTCTTATAATCATTCCTGCCTCGAGGTGGAATTCTGGTCTGTCAGCTTCCGTACTTGAAGGAGAAGGCAAGACTCTTCTATGAAGCAGGAAGAAAAGGGGGCAAAACTTGTCTTCTTGGGGTGCAGGCCAAGGAGCTACAAACAGCTCTTGAGTAGCTGAGGAGTCCTGTATTATCCCAGTTGTGGGGACGGGATACTCCCCAAAACTCATCCTTGAAAGCCACAAGCGAGGTTGGGGATTTAGCTCAGTGGTAGAGCGCTTGCCTAGCAAGCGCGAGGCCCTGGGTTCGGTCCTCAGCTCTGGAAAAAAAAAAAAAAAAAAAAAAAGAAAGAAAGCCACAAGCTCAGGAAGGTTGTGTGATACTCACAGAATCACCTAGCCAATAGAACTCATTTCTGGGAGTTTTCTTGGATCCCCCGGGGCCTGGTCCCCTGAGGTATTTTCCAAGAACGTCCTATTAACAAGTCGAGGGTCCTCAGTCTCTGAACCCTTGATGGTGAACAGCAAAGATGTCCTTGGCAAGTTCTCCTTTTTTATATAGCAAGGCCAGAGCTGTGTCTCAGTTGGTGAGATACTTGCCTAGAGTACAGGGACCCCAGGTTTTAGACCCCAGCATCACAAACCCTAGTTACTGTGGCAGAGGCAGGATGATCAGGAATTCAAGGTCATCCTAGGTTACACAGCAAGTTCAAGGCCAACCTAAGCTACCTGAGACCGTGTCTCCAAAAAAAAGATAAAAATTAAACTAAATAAAAAACAAGACAATGAAAACTAAACTCACCGCCTCCCGTTTGTTTCCCTCTCTACAGGACCACGTGGTCGTACTGCCAGTATTGAGAAACTCACCAGAGATCAGCAGGAAGGAAAATAGTCACCAAGAGTGGAGTGTGGGTCGGCTGCTTCCACACGTCAATGACATGATTTTTTTTTTTTTTAACGCAGAAGGAAAACGAAAATCACATTTTTTCTTTCATTTAGCATGAGCCAATCTACAAAAGCATGGAAACTCACGTTCATTCCCGGCACTGTCATGCCCACAGAGCAACTGCAGTGTACGATACAGGAAGCCATGTTCTTCAGACCCAGTCTCAAGTAATTTAGTGTCATTTTCAAAGAAGACTGACAAAACAACACCTGTGCCACCCAGGAGGAGGGGCAGCAGAGGATGGAACGATCAAATCACGAAGACACACTAAAATTACTAAATCCACAACAGCTCGCCTTATTTTTCTCGGACCCAAACTAACTGTCAGGGTATAAACACTGTTTGTTTGTTTGTTTCTTTCTTTCTTTTTTTTTAAAGAAAAAATAATAATAATAAATCAATAGTTTTGCTGTAAATAATAACACTGTAAATTCTAACAGAAGAAACTACAATAAAGAATTATAAGACACCTGCCTCACAGAACACAAAGATATCACAAATGCATCCAAGGACGGGCATCCCAAGTGACTTCACCCTGGACAAGGATGGGGATCTGGCGCTCGCTCGCGGGACTCTTTCACTGATTCTTGTATATTAGCAATTATGATGTTTGTACTCGCAAAACTGCTAGCTTGATTTTAAAGAACAAAAATGCAAATCTTTAAAAAGAAAAAAAAAGAAAAAAAAAACCTGCTGCAAATTTAAATAATTCCCCAAACGAGGAATTCTGTAGTTCTGTGAAAAAAAAATTTTTTTTCTTCAGAATATTAATATTTTGATGCATGCATATCACCTTATTTTGATTAAACCTTTTCCAATTTTGCAAACACTACTGTCTCCTGCAACACGGGAGATTTTATCTGTAAACACAAAGCCCTTCATCTAATATTTATTGCTATTGCCAATTTTTCAATGAAATGACCAAAAATGGAAAAAAAAAACAACTATACAGTAGTTAGCTTGGGGGTGGGGGGAGGGGCGCTATTAGTGCTTACAGGGGGGGATGCTTGCCACTGTAGAAGTGGATGGTGCTCACAAGAGGCCCCAGTCGTGGGTATTTAAAAAAATGAACTGACCAGAAACCCATATCTAGCAGGATCGAAGCGCACTGTAAAAAAAAAAAAAAAGAAAAAAAAAGATCGCTGTATTGTGTCCTGGCTCTGAGATGTAGACCCCTTTCAGCAAGCCAATCACTAGTAACCGTCCCAGCAGTGCCCCCATTAGGTTAGCGGGGCTGCCGCGTTTTTTTATAGAGCATTTTTCTTTGGGTTTGGTGAGGTTCCTTCGTTCACTATCTTAACTTGAAATCGACCTCCACGGGACACCTAGCTCTAAATGACATGTATGAGAAAAGCAGACGCTGGATAACCTAGTCGATTATTTAAGCATATAAAATAAACTGTGTTCAACTCTTCACCTACTCGGGTTCTACAGTGTCCTTGTGTCCTCTGGCAAAACCTAGCTGTCTAATCCCCAGTCACAGGGGCCCTTTCTGTACCTCCAGTCACTAAAGCCATACTCTGGAAAGTTCTGCTCTCTTCTGAAAACACCCACCTTGCATAAACTCTTGTGCATTTTGTGGAGCAAAGAATTTACAGATGAAGTAATCTTAGTCTATTTAGGCTCTTCCACCACACAAAAGAAGTTGGGATTTATATAAGGCAAATGTGTCAAGATGTTATGATGTTCCCAGGGAGCGTCTGTTTGTGGTTGATTCTTTTTCCCAGAAAGCATTGGTTTAGGGTTTGTGTCATTAGTTTGGGGGTTCTGGGGGCTTTGTCATCACTGTTCTTGAGACAGGGTCTCAAAATTTCTGCTTCGTTTCTCAACTGACATCTGTTGTCAGAGCTTACAGATTGAGAAATTTTACTAATAACTCAAGATTTTTTTTTATTATTATTTTACCAGTTTATTTTGGTACTGGTCATCATGCATGCTAAAAAACGTGAACTACCGCTAAGCAGCATCCTCGGTCTTCCCTGGATATTTCTGAGACAGGGCCTCACTAGCTGGTCCAAGCTGGCCTTGACCTTCCCGAGCCTTCCGCCCTGTTTACTCAGAGGGCTGTGCCACTAGACTGAACAGGACTTCTCTTGAGAAGCAACCTCTGGCCACAGCAGACCATCGTTTCAAAAGACGCTATAGGTGTAACCCCCTACTCTCTCCAGCTACATTTGTGGTCCCCATCGTGCTAGCCTTATTTCTTACCTAACCCTGATAGGCACTTAAAGTTTGGGGCCCACTGATTTCATAACTCATAGTTCAAAGCTCACATGCCCTTGATTCAACTTTTACCCCGGCCCACAGCCAGGCATGGCACATTAGGGGTGGTATCTGTCACCATCCCTAAACTTCAAGTCCACACTATAACATTTTTTTCTTCTAAATACATTCCATTCATTGACTCAGTCCTTACCACCACTGTGTGAGTTAGGTATTATCTTTGATATAACAGGCCCCATATAGTATTAATGAGTGCTTAATGTCATTCAAGGCTCTTATTGCCTGTCCCATGGGATGCATACTCTCCAGAATACCTGGCAGAAGACAAGTACCAGAGAGCCTATTTGGTCCAGAGAAACCGCTTTAAATAAACAAAGAGGCAGAGAGTACATTTGCATGTCATTTGCATGATGTCTGTATCTACACCCCCGACCCCACTGCCAATCAGAAACATCTAAAGGACAAACTTCCACACCTGAAAGATTTTTATTAAAAAAAGTCCCCAAAGCTTCTAAAAAACTAACAACAGAATGTAAGAATGTTAACGTATCATTTAAGAGCTATGGATTCCAGACCCTCTGGCCTTGCTAGAGACTATTCAGATCTAGAAACTTATTAGGGGAAATGGGGTTATGTTACATGCCTGGAAATGTGACTTCAGGAACAGGTTGAGAGGTTTAGATGACACCAAAGCCATGAATTTACCCAGAAGTCTCTGAAGTACGATAGATTTTATTTACGCCTCTAACTTCTGTATATACGGCACCGAAACAGGACATAATGTTTGTATTTCTAGTAGAGTCTGACCTGCCAGCTCACTCAAATGTATTAAGATTTTTCTTTGACATTTTTGTAAAGAGAGAAAGAGAGAACTGTGACTGATAAAATCCTGAGATTTACCACTTCTCCTTTTTACATTTTTACCCATTTGTTAACATGAAAGGGTTGCTTCTAGAAGGGACTCTCTTCACTAGCCACTCAAGCAACAGAGCTGGCTCTCTCATGCTGGTATCCCAGCATCCCACCATGTTCTTCTTAGCGTCACCTTGGGGCTCCATACAATGGAAGTTTCTCTCCATGGTTAATAAACGTCGGTGGAAAAGTGGTTTGCTTGACTTTCTTCAAAGCTTCCCGCTCATATTTGACCTTGATCACGAAGCCCAGAAAGAAGCCACAGGAACAGCAACTGTAGAACTTCGTGCCTCGTCCACTGGGGGGGTGGGGGGGGATCTGGGTATTAGTTGGACAGACAACTGGCATATTTAAAGGTGTATCGTTTCCTAACCAGGTGGCATTGCTTTTCGGACATGAAGAGATGGTTGAATCACCGAAGGGTCAACATTTCCAAGGTTGATATCTAAGACACATTTTTTAAGTTCATTTATTAAGAGACAAAAGGCCTAGTGTGTCTGTTTTTATTGGCTCCCTGTTTCTTAAAACAAAAGTTACAGAGTGAATACTGACAAGCAAGATAACCATTCATTCATTCATTCATTAGTTCATTCATTCAAAGACAGAGTCTCAAGGAGCCCAGGCTGGCCTTGAACTTGCTGTGTAGCCAAAGATGGCTTTGAACTTCTGAGCCTATTGCTTCTACCTCCTGAATGCTGGAATTACCGTTATAGAAAACCACTGCACCCAGTTTATCCATTGCTGTGGGTGGAACCCGAGGGTTCATACCTGTTAATGCAAGCAAGCTGTATCCCCAGCACACTTGTTTATTTACTAGAATCAAGTGCTATGTGGTTCAAGAGAGAAAATGACATTTAACATCCCTTACAGTTGCATGCCTGTACTCTTACAAAAGAGCCTGGATCTTCTATCCCCTATGCTTCCTGGGTCAGCACTGCGTTCCTCTCTGTAGGTCGTTCTGATAGATCTCGCCTGTACTAGCAGGGTTCCGTGGCAGAGTGGGTGTTAACATGTTCATAGGATCCTGAGGGTAATGAGAAGCAGGGACAAAGGGATACACAGGAGAAGCAAGCACAGCTGGAGCCTTTTCTCTGGGCCCACCCGGGAGCCCCTTTGCTTTTCTCCTAAACTATAGCTCAGTGCCCAGACAAGACAGGAGGAATACCTTTTGGGATTTCTGGAGACTAGTCCTCGGAGGAAACTGTGTGGTCCTTGAAGGGAGGACACTCCTATTACAGTGCCTACCCAATACCTGTACCCAACGACACTGTAACTGTCACTAAAGTGGGTGTCCTTCCTTACCAAGAAAATAGGCTGTGAAGTGCTGCATGCATCCTGAACCCCGCAACAGCCTGACTACCCCTAACTTGACATCACTAAGCGCTTGCCGGGTTGCTAAGCAACAAAAGGTCCAGAAATTGCATCCGGGACTTCTTTGGGCCACTGTTAGCCTGCAGAGATATTTGGACTACATGAAGTTTGAACAGAAGGGCAACATTTGGAAGAAACAAACTAGATGGATGGATGGATGGATGGTGGATGGATAGAGCTTTTACATTAAGAAAAAAAAAATCTGTGAATTCTCTTTAAAATCTGAATGTGACCATGCCATTTCTGGAATTCCCCACAGCAACACTCCAGCTGCAGAGAAGCAGCATGTATTTGGCTTATCCATCCCTACATCTCCATCTCCCTTTCTCCTGTTTTTTCTAAAACCCAACCTATTTTATCCATTTCCATTCCCCGTCTCCCCTTACTGTGGTAGAAGGAAAGGAAGGTAAATTGATGCTGTCTTGCTTCCATTTTTTTAGAGTCCTCCTTTTGAGCAAACTCAGCATCTCCATCATTACCCCATGACGGAATAAAGAAACAAGTCAATAGGAAAAGAAAAGCCTACCCTACCATTCCGTTCTCCAAGCCCGTCTTACCCCCACTTCCTGTGACCACCGTTACCCAGCAACCCATCTGAGAGTGGGAAGCATCACTTCCCTTTCCACAGCCTTCAAGGTGGAGAGGACTGAAACGTCATGAAATATAAACCCTAGAAAACATGAAAACCCATCTTCAGCCACCCAGCCTGCTGGGTAAAGGGTATGAAGTAGCACTTGGCCCCGTAGCCTTGAAGCATAGCCACTGCTCTTTCAAGCCACACTCTTTAACCAGAATGAAGTGGGATTGGAAAAAACCTACAAAGAGCATTTCAGTGTAAACTTAAAAACATTTTTAACAGTATTTAACTCACTCCAAGAACACAAGCCCATCTTACTTCCCAGAACACAGGATCTAGGTATAAACAGTTAAACACACTACAATGTTTTTATCCCATCCATCAAGACCCATATAACTCTAACCTACCTCTAAACCCTCTGCTGCAGTTACAGAGGGGAAAAAAAAGCCCACTGGAAACTTGAAAATACCAAATGAACACCCTCACGAGCCAGTTATACATCTTTAATAGGTTTTAGTTTCCTTGTTCCTCATGAACAGGGAAGGAGCTGGACACACATAAATATCTATACATATAAACATTCGCACAGCACAACTCCCAACTGTATGCATTCTGCCCAGTTGAGAGAAAGTGGTGGGGCTTGAATATATGACTGACAGGCATGTTTTACTGGGAAAGTGAACCTCAAATAAGGAATAGAACTTGGGTCCTTAGCACTTTACCAACTGTCTTAGGGTTTTACTGCTGTGAACAGACACCATGACCAAGGCAACTCTTATAAGGACAACATTTAATTGGGGCTGGCTTACAGGTTCAGAGGTTCAGTCCATTACCATCAAGGCCAGAGCATGTCAGCATCCAGGCAGGCATGGGGCAGAAGGAGCTGAAGAGTTCTACATCTTCATCTGAAGGTGGCTAGCAGAATAGTGGCTTTCAGGAAGCTAGGATTAGGGTCTTAAAGCCCACACCTACAGGGCCACACCCACTCCAACAGGGCCACACCCACCAAACAAGGCCACACCTACTCCAACAAAGTCATACCTTCTAATAGTGCCATAGCATATACAAAAATAGTGCTGAGCATATACAAACCATCACACCAACCCTTAAACAATTTTTTTTTTGATGTTAAAAGAATCACACACACTGAGCCTGGTGACCCTCTGTAAACCAACTACTTTCAGAGTCAGAGAAACTTCCAGTCAACTAAGACCGGTGTAGTACGGTACAGCATCAAAAGGATGCCTGTCACCCTACACCCCATGTAATGTTGACTTCTCTCAGTCAGAGAAAGTGCTCATGCCCCTGCCCCAGTGCGCTATGTCACCCCTTGCAGGAGTTCACATAGTGGAACTCTCTTGAAGGATCAGTTCAGTTTTACTCACGTTTAATTCTGTAACTCTGAGAACTGCTCACTGCTCACATGTTTCCTCCCATGAACCTCTCTGGCTGCACTTCATGACATCTTGCTCCTGTCTCCCACTACTCCTTAGACCAGTGTAACAGGCTGCCGATTGGTTTCCATGGGGGACACCTATGTTGCCTGCCTGTTTTAAAACAAGGAGCTGAATCAAACAGAACGCCAATCAACAGTTTTCTGTTGCACGATGAAGCACATCGTTTGCTTTGCATGGTCCTTTGATTCTAAGCTGCAAGGCTTCCTTGAAAAGAATTACATGTGATTTATGATCCAGTTCAGTCCTGAATCTGTTAGGGTGTTTGTATGCAACACGGTCCCAGATACAGTAGCTTTCTTTACAAGTTCGTTCAAGGCAACCCATCCCGTTTGAATTCACTGTCCCCTCCCTATGGGAGCTTTGATTCAACCTCCAGATGTCAGCTCCTTAGGGTGGCCCTCTCCAAAGCTCCCTGACCCCACCCCCACCGCAGTATGTCGCCATTTGTATCCCCCCATGGCTTCTGTCACCCGATATCATCTTATTTGTCCCCTCTTACACATCCTGCTTTTGTAGTGCTGACCCCACATCAGTGAGCACAAGGCCTGGCACTGACGGAAACTAGCGGCTCAGTGCAGTCAGTTGAGGAATATTGTGATCCTCGCTGCCCTTCGGGATCATCGGCCAATATCGGCGATCGTCGACTGATATCCGGGATCGTCGGCCAATATCGGGGATTTCGATCCATATCGGTCCATAGGGGCAAAGGGAGCAGAGACCCATTTCGCCATTCCCACCAGTTCGCTTTGGCTTCCAGCCTTTGTGGCTCCCGCCATAGGCTAGGTCTTAGCCTTCATGGGATGGAGTGAGTGGTTTGGCGGGCTGGGGAACCAGCGCCTGTGTTTGCTCAGCAGGCCCCTCCCCTTCCCTGCCTGCGCACCTTGGCTGCCTGCTAACAACAGAGCAGGCAGAAGTTGTTCCTGCAAAAGGGTACACCTTTCTGGCCATGAAAACAGATTAGCAGTGTTCTGGCCGGTCCAGAGATGGAGTCCCTTGCTGCCTAAGCTGTGAAAAACAAAACAAAACAAAACAAAACCTGTTTAAAATTGGTGATTTGCCTTCGTGGTGATCCAGCCCGAGTGGGGAGGTCAGAGAAGGAAAAGCTCGGCCAATGGAAGGAGCCCACTGTATTGTGCTGGGCAAGAGCAACCCAGCCAAATCTTCAAGTGACTCACTCGGAAATATCGACAACGACCTCAGTTTGCCTTTGAGGGATGCTACATATCCACTGCCAAGGCAGGCTGTCTGCAACCACCTCCACAGCGTTGTAAGAGTGTTCTCAGACAGCTGGCAGGCACCATCACGGTGTTTTTCCATCTTGTGCCAAGGACACGAGGAGACATTAACATCATCTGACGTGCGTGCGTCACGGCCCCAGCTATTCAAATGGCTCTCTATGAGTCGCCCAAGAACGGCTCAGCTAATGAACACTTGTGCTAGGGAAAAGCCACCTTGCTGACAAAATGGAAACCTTGCTGGTGAAGCAATGATAGATAGAAGACATGCCTCAACCTCTGGAGCACAGGACAGTTATGGTTCTTAATATTATTATAATGATGATTTTGACATCACCATAGATTCACTCAACTGGCAAAGGCCACTCAGAGCCTCACACACACAAGCCACTCCATTAAGCACCAGTTGGATGAACGGACATGCCGCAGAACCACAGCACCTGACATGGGACTTCAGACATCTATCGAAGGACTTCAGGCTGTGTATTATAAAAAGGAAAAGGAAGCCAGGAAAATGTTTGGTGGAGGCGCACTATGGTAAGGTAGAAGGGGGCGCCTCTGCGGGTGCAGGCCCATGCTGAGGCGTCCTTTCCCCCTGAGGTACCAGCCACAGGACAGATATAGCATAGAGATAGAGTTTGTTTAGGGCATGGGAGGGAGACAGGAGTTGAGACAGAAAAAGGCAGGGGGGCGTCAAGGGGAGAGAGGCCAGCCATGGACACGTAGAGAGAGAAAGGGAGGGGAGTAGGGAGAGACAGAGGGGGAAGAAGGTAAGAGAGCAAGAGGAAGAGCAAGAGAGTGAGGAGGGGTCAAGGAGGAGCTTTTATAATGAGCCAGGCACACCTGGCAGTTGCCAGGTAACTGTGGGGCGGAGCCTAGAAGAAATGCCAACAGCCTTGGCAGATGGAATGAATGAATGAGCTACAAGAGACTACTCCAGAAGCACAAACACAGCTAGCCTGGGTAAGCAGAGAGAGAGAGAGAGAGAGAGAGAGAGAGAGAGACTCGGAGGCAAACACAAGAGACTACTCCAGAAGCACAAACACAGCTAGCCTGGGTAAGCAGAGAGAGAGAGAGAGAGAGAGAGAGAGAGAGAGAGACTCGGAGGCAAACACGGAGAATAAAGGCTGACCATTAACAGCCTCTAATGCTGTCAGGAAATGTAGGCCCTCTTCTAGCTGCCAGCTATGTCAATCCTACATCACGTGCATCTGCTAGCCTCGGCATGTCTGCTAGCCGAAGGTCCTCACTGGACACAAGGCTTAGGAACCTGAGAGATGCTGCCGCCGCCAAAAGTGCTCCTGAATTACCTGACACCATCCCTACATGTGAATGTGTACTGTCTTTTAATTGTTTTTAATTTATCTTTATTTTATGTATATGAATGTTTTTCCAGCATTATGTAGTACTGCCTGGAGAGGTCAGGGGAGGGCACCAGCTCCCTCCTCACCCCAGCCCCGTATCCCTCCCCCCCCACCCCCTAGCCCCCACCCCCAACTACAGTTACATAGTGAGTTGCCACGTGGGCGCTGGGAACCCAATCCAGGTCCTCCGCAGGATCAGCAAATGCTCTTAACTGCCGAACCATCTCATCATCTCACCAGCCCCCAAGACCTCCCTCTGACCGTGTACCACAGGAACTGATCTGCAAGCGACCTTAACAAAGAGACTTCTCAGTTCTCTTCTAGCTGACAGCTGATGTCTAAGACAGGAAGGAAAACCTATGGGGAGTTAGGTGATGCCTGTGAGGTGGCCCAGTTTGAGGTAGAGCGCACTTCTTACACCACAGTACTGGCTCCCCGTTGGTTTCTAGATGTATCAAGGAAGAGTTTGTTCAGAAAGATCCCCGCCCCCATGAGTCAATCAAATACTACAAGCGTCAACATCCTCAATAAGAACTTGTGGTTCTAGACGGGCGGTGGTGGCGCATGCCTTTAATCCCAGCACTTGGGAGGCAGAAGCAGACGGATTTCTGAGTTCGAGGCCAGCCTGGTCTACAAAGTGAGTTCCAGGACAGCCAGGGCTATACAGAGAAACCCTGTCTCGAAAAACCAAAAAAAAAAAAAAAAAAAAAAAAAAAAGAACTTGTGGTTCTCGTTGTTTAATTAACTCTGAAACATGTAACCATTTGCTCAATTCTGTTACTTCCTGGTCTTCCCCACTCCCCACCCCCATGCCCCAACACACACTCTCTTGGGAAGCCATCTTCCCTCTCTCCCTGGCTGTTCCTGCCTCACAGTCTCCACAGGTCCCCTTGAGAGACCTCATCTGTCCCCCGCATGGCAGTAGACACTCAAGTGCTGCTTCATTGCGTAACTTCATCTTCTAGTTCTCCACCCTGACCTAGAACTCACGGAAGCAGTCGCAAAGCCTCTCTCCCTCAGGCATGCCACAGGTACCTCGAAGTCCTATATCCTAAATGGACACATGCCCAGACAGACCCTTTCAAGGAAGGGCCCTCAGATGCCCATGCATGGATGGCATCGCCGTTCCTTCATAGCCCCAGTGAGACATGAGAGGACCACCCTTCCTCAGCGCCTTCTCCCAAGCCATTCCACACACAGGCCCCTCTTCATCTCCCGGTATGTCCAGTTGTCTCTGTTCATACCACCACAAGTCTAGCCCCCCCCCCTTTGCTCATCTGAAAAAGCAGAACAACTTCCGAAAGAGTTTCCCCACCTCTCCCCTGTGAAGACAGCTCAGCGGCCCCTTAAAGACCTTCTGGCTCTGTTCTTTCCCAACGTAAGCCCTTGCTTTCAGAAGGAAAAGGAAGCTGCTCTGAACGTCACCCAAGAGTGAACCATGGGACTCTAGAAAAGGGATGCGCTCCTTCGAGCCTCGCCTTTTGCCCTTTGCCTTTGTAACAGGGTCAATGGCATCTACCACACTAGTTATCACAGAATCAAATTCCATACTGATGGAAGGCTTGGCACAGTTCCTGCCACAATGTCAATGCTCAGGAGAGGGCAGCTGGGTTTTCTACGAGCCTCGGGCTCTCCGTCATCCCCTGTCTTAATCCATATTAGTCCTTGAAAATACTCCTTGATAAGCCTTTCTTGCAGCAGATGTGACCTCCGAGTGACCTCAGGGAGGGCAGTGAACTCAGTTTCAGCAATCTCCTTTTATTTAGCAGGTTCCCCAGCTGTTCTCTCCTTTCCCATCCTTTCTCCTTGACGGATCGCCCACCAGCGGTGAGCTCAAGGGAAAGGATGAATGCAGCCTGGCTTGTTTGCTGTCCCAGGACTCGGTTTACAGAGAAAAGACACTGCAGAAGAGCAAGCCTTTAATTCCAGCACTTGGGAGGATATCCGTGAGTTCAAAACCAGCCTGGTCTACAGAGCGAGTTCCAGGATATGTAGGCCTGTTGTTACACAGAGAAAACCTGTTTTGAAGCTCCAACTTCCCTCAAAACAACAACAAAAACAACAACAACAACATTAACATTGAAAGAGAGATCCATACAGTCCAGCAATGGTTCACAGAGATGTCTATACTGGATGCTTTTGTGTGTCAACTTAACACAGGCTGGAGTTATCACAGAGAAAGGCACTTTAGCTGGGGAAGTGGCTCCATGAGATCCAGCTGTAAGGCATTTTCTCAATTAGTGATCAAGGAGGGAGGCCCCTTGTGGGTGGTGCCGTCCCTGGGCTGGTAGTCTTGGGTTCTATAAGAGAGCAGGCTGAGCAAGCCAGGGGAAGCAAGCCAGTAAAGAGCATCCCTCCATGGCCTCTGCATCAGCTCCTGCTTCCTGGCGTGCTTGAGTTCCAGTCCTGACTTCCTTTGGTGATGAACAGTGATTTGGAGATGTAAGCTGAATAAACCCTTCCCTCCCCAACTTGCTTCTTGGTCATGATGTTTTGTGTAGGAATAGAAACCCTAAGACAATGTCTGATGACCTTCCATCTCTGTCCAAGAAGTCAATTGACTATGTGTAGAGTCAGTTCTTTGACCATAAATCCTTAGTCATAAAATCCACTCCCTTTAATTGGTTCTGTTTAATCCATTGATTTCCCTTTAGGTGATGAAGACAGATTTCTGGAAGCAGTATAACATATACCACTTATTTGATTTGACTATTCTACCTTCACATGGCTGTCGGACTGGAAGCAAAGAGGGATGAAGGATCACAAAGTCAGCAAGTGGGCAGCTGGACAGATCCAGACAAGAGAACAGAGGCTTCCATGCCTAGCTGGATATATAACCACCACCCTAGTGTGTCTAAAATGTGTATCTGTATCTCATACATTCAAAGGTTTTAGAAAGGAAGGGCTGCTTACCCTCTTACAAACTAACAGGCCTTTCTATATATACCTGTCACTTCCAACAAGGCTTGTGCTATGGAATAAGTTTACTTAGATGAACCACTAATATGTCGATGGACCAGAAACGATCCCAAAACTACCAATCTGAAGACCATTTTGAGAAAAGTCAAGAAAGGGCACAAGAAGAATGGTCAGAACATCGGTTGCAGCTAGACTACCAGCCCGTGAAGGCTTTCTCTGCCTTAAAACCAGCGCGGTTGGTATCTAGAGTCAAGTCCAGGAAGAAAAAGCTGAAGCTGGCATGTCAACTGTGCTCAGTAGGTTTCTGTCAACTTGACACAGGCTAGAATTATTTGGGCAGAGGGAACTTCAATACTTTCAGCAGATCAGCCTGCAGGCAAATCTGTAGGATGTTTCCATGATTAATGATTTGTGTAGGAGGGTATAGCCCACTGTGGGCGGTGTCATCCCTAGGCAGGTGATCCTGGGATGTATGAAAAAGCAGGCTGAGAAAGACAGTATGCAGTGTTCCTCCATGGCCTCTGCTTCAGTGTCTGCCTTCAGGTCCATGCCTTGAGTTCCTGCCCAACTTGCTTCATGACTATGATGTGAAAGTGAAATTTACCCATTCTTCCCCAAGTCACTTTTGATTATGAGGTTTACCACAGCAAAAGAAACCTAAGACATAAACTTAAAAAAAAATTTTTTAGTTGTGTGTTTGTGTGTGTGTGTGTGTGTGTGTGTGTGTGTGTGTGTGTGTTTTGGTGGTAGAGTGGGAAAGGGATACACACACATGTAAGTACACACAGAGTCCAGAAGAGGGTACCTGATCCTCTGGAGCTGAAGTTTCAGGCATTGTGAGTTGCCCAGTGGGTGTGGGAGACTGAACTCTCATCCTCTGCAAAAGCAGTGAACATAATTAGTGCTGAACCATCTCTACAGCCTTCATTAAGCCAACTTTGTATGCAAAATGAGTAACTGTAGAAAGAATATCTTCTGTATTGTATGAATACCATCACTTGTCTATTAAAAAGGCCTATGGCCTATGGCTTAGGCAAGAAATAGAAAGTGGAACATCAGAGAAGAGAGAGAATTCTGGGATAGAGCCAAGGGAAAGATTCACCTGGGAAGATATGAGGAGACGGACATATGGTACCTGAGCACAGGTAACTAGCCACGTGGCAGAATGTAAGTTAAAATAAATGGGTTATCTTAAGTTATGATTCTAGCCAGAGAGGAGCCTAGCTACATGGCCAAGACATTTGCCATATATATTTTGAGTCTGAGTCTTATTTCTGGGAGCTTGGGGCTGGGAGGAAGAACCAGTCCCAAACTTTTACAAGTAATCTCAAAGTAAGATTACTGAAATTCTCAAATGAAATGATTCTTTGAGTAGTCAAGGTTGCCTAAAACAAAGTAGCATCAAATAAATAAGAGCTAAGAGTGCCTGCTTCTGTTTCAGAGGACCGGAGTTCAGTTTCCCAGGACCCATATTGGTTCACAAGCACCTGTTAGCACCTGCTCCAGGAGATCCGAGGTCCTCTCCTGGCCCCTTTAAGGTACACACAAAAATAAAATAACCCTTTAAAATTAATAAATGTAATTTCTATGTCAACACAAGGTTTACAGGATTGAAATTTCCAAGTGTGGGGAGTTTCCTGTTGGACCATGCATGCATTTAAAGCATGTTAGTGTAGAACATGGTCCTGCTAGGCAGGCTGGGATGTAGGTCCCTTCCCATACACATGAAGATGTGGTCAACACAGAGAAAGGTTGGGAATTGGGTGGAACTGACCTCTCTCTCCTCCCTCTTTCTTCATGATAGAGTCTTCTGCTCTCTACTTTATATAGGAAGCATCTTAATATCATTTCAATAAAAGCAGTGAGAATCTATTTGGGTGGCTGTCATCACATTAAATAGGGCTTTAGACAGGAAGGAAAAGGGTTTCGTTTTAGTTCATGACTACTGTAGATGTAAGCCATGATGTCTAGAATATTCAAGCTAGTTGTCTGTATAGATGTTTAGAGAAATCCTGAGGCAGACCAGACAAGAACTAATTGACAAAACAATATATTAAAACTGGTTAGGGCCAGGTGTGGTGGCACACACCTTTAATCCCAGCACTTGGGAGGCAGAGGCAGGCAGATTTCTGAGTTCAAGACCAGCTTAGTCTACAGAGTGAGTTCCAGGACAGCCAAGGCTACACAGAGAAACCCTGTCTCGAAAAACAAAAAACAAAACAAAACAACAACAACGACAAAAAAAAGTGGTTAGTAGGAGTCAAACATTTATACAGTGATTATTTGTCTTAGTCAGAGCTACTATCACTGTGATGAGACACCGTGACCACAAGCAAGTTTGGGGAAGGGTTTATTCAGCTTACACTTCTACACTGCAGTCCATCACTGAAGGAAGCCAGGGCAGGAACTCAAGCAATTCTGGTACCTGAAGGCAGAAGCTGATGCAGAGGTCCTGAAGGGGTGCTATTGACTGGCTTGTTCCTCCTGGTTTGCCTATAAAACCCAGAACCACCAGCCCAGGGGTGGCCCCATCCACAAGGATCAAAATGACCCTCCCACATTAATCACTAAAAAATGCCCTACTGACTTGCCTCCAGGCAGATCCTATGAAGGCATTTTCTCATTTGAGGTGCTGTCCTCTCAGATGACTTTAGCTTGTGTCAAGTTGACATAAAGCATACCATTACGTGGTCATTTAATGCTCAACATTATAATTTATATACAACAGAAAGATATTTCCAGGGAAAGGCACCTGTAACCTATGACAGTGATGACTTTATTTTGGAATCAATCTCTCTCTCTCTCTCTCTCTCTGACATCTATGTAACAGTATAGGTGGGTATTGCGGGGGTGGGGGGTGTCCCAGCTTTTTCTTTTTGGCCTGAGCCCTCCTAAACTAGAAAAAGAACATTTGCAGCAACTCCATGCAAAGAGGGGTACAAACATCCTTTTACTATAATATTAGAAATAATTACTTCCAATGGTATAAAACCATGTAAGATTATACAGCATGATTTTCTGTTAAATTTTTTAGTGTGTGTGTGTGTGTGTGTGTGTGTGTGTGTACATGCCACAGCAGATCCATGGAGGCCAGAAGATACCCTGCAGAAACTGGCTCTCTCCTTTTACTATATGGGTTATGGGGATCAAACTCAGTTGTCAAGTTTGGAAGCTGAGCCAGCTCGCAAACCGTTGTTGTGGTGTTGGCCCTTAAGAAGAAGGAGTGGTTCCTTTAATGTTGGGCTGTGGGTCTCTGAAGCTCAGAGAATCCTGCAGAAGAAGGGAAGGGAGGAAGAGGGGCAGAGGACGCCACAAGAAAATCCACAGAAGCCACCAACCTGGATTCATAGGAGCTCACAGGGACTGAACCACCAACCAGAAAGCCTGCATGGGACTGGCCTAGGCCCTCTGCATATAGGTTAGAGTTGTGTAGCTTGGCCTCCCTATAGGACTCTTTTTTTTTTTTTTAGATTTATTTTATTTTTATTATACGTAAGTACACTGTAGCTGTCTTCAGACACTCCAGAAGAGGGAGCCAGATCGGATGGTTGTGAGCCACCATGTGGTTGCTGGGATTTGAACTTATCACCTTCGGAAGAGCAGTCGGGTGCTCTTACCTGCTGAGCCATCTCACCAGCCCCTCCTATAGGACTCTTAACAGTGAGACGAAGTGCTATCTCTGACTCTTTTGGGGTCCTTTTCCTCCCACTGGGTTGCTTCATCCATCCTCAGTACAAGGGGAGGTGCCTAGTCTTACTGCAACTTGATATGCCATGGTTGGTTGATATCCATAGGAAGTCTGCCCTTTTCTGAAGAGAAATGAAGAAGTGGATGGGGGGGTGGGGGATGGAGCAGAGAAAAGGTGTAGGGAGGAGGGAAGGGAGGGGAAACTGAACTTTGTATGTTAAAAAAAGAAAGTATATATATATATATATATATATATATATATATATATATATATATACATACATATACATATGGATGTATGTACATATACATATATACACATCTATACATACACATATACATATATGTGTATATATGCACTTATATATGCACACATGTGTATATGCATATAAATATATGTATATGTGAGTATATACATATTCACACATATTGTACATATATGTATATGCATATATAAACATATGTATATGCACATATGCACAAATATACATATACACATGTATATACACATATGTATATATGTGTAGATATGTATAAGTATGCATGCATATATACATACATATGTATATATACATATGTACACGCACATGTATATTCACATACATATACACATATACATACATATATACACATATGTGTGTGTGTGTAAATATTTTTTTTTTCCAGTGGCAGACATGGAACGCTCTGGAAGGACAGTGATAAAGAGAACATCCACAGAGGACAGAGACTTCTGGGCAAAGAGAAAGGAGATGGTTCCAAGACAGCCCTGGGCTTGAGAAGGAAACCCTACTATATGTTAGAGACCAAGTGGAGGGGCATAGACAGCAGAGAAGGCATCCCCAAATCATGATCCCCTTGGTTGGGGGAAGGGCAATGGCTCTGTTCCCAATACACTGTTGAGCCCAGCACAGTCCTCCCTTGACCTTCTGAAGTCTGCACTTGATAACGCTGCCAAGAGTGAGGTTACATTCCCAAACAGGCTGACATTTAGACACTAAGCTCTAGGATCGAGTTCTGTGTCCATACATGTCTCCCCTTGGTTCACATCGAGTTGTACTGGTTATGCGACCCAGGGCAATTTACTTAACCTTTATGTTCTCTCATCTGGCAAGCAGGTGCTATCTTCCCAACCGCAAATAGAGGAAGTGAGATCATCCGTACAAAGCCTTTCAAAGAGTACTTGGCACGGAGCGATGCTCTGAGAACGCTACCAGACCTTTACTGCTGCCGGTGGTGGATTGTGCTTAAGCAAAACAGAGAGAGCCTGGCTGCCTTCCGTCTAGCTTAGGAAGGGTGGTACCACGGAAAGCTAGTGACACAAACATTCATCCTCTCACAGGCAGCCTGCCGCTTAGGCCAGGGCACACCCACTCAGGCCTTTACCTACTTATTTGGCTGTGTGGGGCCTGGAATAAGGCAGACTTGGAGATGCAGGATCGGGTCTGGCCCAGGCGAGGCTGGTCTGGAACTGGCTTGCTTCTGATACTTAATAATCAGTTTCCAGCAGGAAACTGCTTCCGCTGGCCCCTGCTCTCCGCCTAGACTACCAGCTTCAGCAGCTTCTTCTCCATCAGTGACCATTGGCTCCCGGGTGGAAGCGAGTATCCTCCAACTAAAACCACATCACACCCTGTCCCAGATGCAGCCACCTCATCTCTGAGGTTCATCGCCAGCTCCTCTGAGGTCAACCCCCACACCCCGTGGCAGCATCATCATCATCATCTCTGGTTTCATTTCTGCTTCCCAACTTCTGCTACTATAAGAAAAAAAATGTCTGAGATATCAAATATGTCTACTTAAAGTAGGAAGTGGGGGTTTAGTCCTGAGGAAGTTCCAAAAGTGGTTAGTTTGCTTTTGTTTGTTGTTTTTGTTTTTTACTGAGACAAACTCTCACGTAGTTTGGGTTGGCCTTGAAGCAGCTATGTACCTAAAGATGACCTAGAACCCATGGTTCTACCGTCTACACCTTCTGAACACCAGGGTTAGAGTGTACTACCACATTTGGTTTTATGTAATGCTAAGGTGCATGGCAGACAAGCGTTCTACAAACAAACTACATTGCCAGCCTTGCTTCCAAAGCTAGCTTTATGCACTCACCCACAATGATGCTAACAGCATTAAATGAGAACCTTTTGATTCGTGGATAACTTTTCACCTCTTCATCGTTCAAAGCGCAAGAGTCAGCAGATATGTATGAAAACAAATGAAGTCCAGAAGCTGTGAGGAAAAGCCAGAAAGATTGTACAAGACGGAAGTAGGAAAAGCCATACAAGAGGAAATGCTATTTCTCATTATGTCTGTTCTCTTTCCTTCATATGTTTTCCTTGCTATGATCCATCCAGACTCAAACACTCTCCCTCACTCTTCTTCCTTCACCCTCTGGAAATAAGATGAGCCTCAGAGACAAGCTAACATGGAGAAAAGTGAACCGGACAGAGGGAAGAGGACAGAGGAGAGGGAAGACATGGGATTCTGATGACATCACCTTAGCACCTGCAGGCAGCTGCACTCCAAACTTTTCGGTAACAAGATCTAGTAAAGTCTCTTTGTTTTTCCTCTAGGTGTCATAGAATTGGATTTTCCTATCTTCCGATGGAAGGAGTCCTGCTGGAAACTGATTATTAAGTATCAGAAGCAAGCCAGTTCCAGACCAGCCTTGCCTGGGCCAGACCCGATCCTGCATCTCCAAGTCTGCCTTATTCCAGGCCCCACACAGCCAAATAAGTAGGTAAAGGCCTGACTTAGTTTGGGTTTCATTGCTGTGAAGAGACACCATGACCGTAGCAACTCTTATAAGGGACATTTATTAGGGATGCCTTACAGTACAGAGGTTTAGTCCAGCATCATCATGGCAAAAGCACAGCAGCACACAGGCAGACATGTTGCTAGAGAAGGAGCTGGGAGTTCTACACGTTGATCTACAGGCAGTCTTAGAAGGGGACTGTGTGCCACACTGGGTGTGGCTTGAGCACAGAAGACCTCAAAGCCCAGCCCCACAATGACCCTCTAACCCCATAATGACCCACTTCCTCTAACAAGACCACACCTACTCCAACAAGCCACACCTCCTAATAGTGCCACTCCCTATGCGCCAAGCATTTAAACACTTGAGTCTACAAAGGCCATTCCTATTCAAACCACCATAGGACCCTAACACTCAAGTCCCTCAAGGCACTGATTCCTTGAAGAGATGTCACGAGAAACACTTTGGCTCTTTGGCCAGGTCTCTACTATGTCTCATGGTTCAAGTTTCCTGAGAACCAAGTATAAAGAGCAGGGATTTCATTCATAAGAAATAAAAGCCCAAACCCATGCTACTTACTCTACACCACCTGTAGGACACATTGGGGCTTTGAGGTATAAACTGTGCTCAACCCCACCAGCAGCAAACGCATTACGAATAGCATTCTTTCTAGTTGGCTATGTTCAGCTTAGTTTACTATAGACAATGGCCCAGGAAGATACTAATAAAAAGGTGGTATCCATGATCCTCAGAGAACAGAAAGACTGTGCATCTGTGTCAGCTACAGAGCTGGGTAAGAGAAGCGAAAAGAAGCCAGATTCAGTAGTTCAAACAACACAAGCCCTCACTGGTCTATGCAAGCTAGCCTGGTCTAGCAGTCTTCCATGCTAAATGTGGGCATGGGCTCATGGCCCCAAGACTAACAACACTTTAACAGGTCCTGCATCCTGGCCCTGTATATCTCTTTCTTCAGGGTACCAATCTGGGCAAATAGTGAGGGAATCATCTGTTTTCCAAAGAAGCGCTTTGATGTTTGGCAACGGTGTTCCTGAGACTTTATTCAAATGGGGGCACAGTCAGAATTTAAAGAGTCTCTACATTTTTTTTTTTGGTCCTTTATTCTTGAGGACTTTTGAGAATGTATACAATGAATATGATCAGATAGGACCCACCCCTTTTCCTTCCTCCAACTCTCCTGTATTGGATGCTGCATACTAATGCAAAGGCATGCCTGCCATAGGATAGCTAACGGCTTTCTGATTGGAGCTGAGACCTGCTCTACAGGAGGAAGTTTCATGCCTGCTACTATAACCCTGGTCAAAATTCCACGGTCTTAGAGTAAACACTTTTATTGTCATTTTTTCCTAAATGGTCAAATTGCCTTCTAGATATTTATGTTTATAGCCATAGTCCTAGGCTTCTTTCAACCTTTAGTCAAGGAAGCTTTTTCCCTCTGGATGCAGTCAACAGAGGAATGCCTAACTGGTGAATGTCCTGAGGATAAGAGATTGAGTGCTTCGCCAATGAGACACCTATATCACTCTCTGTACCCTTAAGGCTCAGAAGATATCCCGGGAAAAGAGGCAGAAACCATTAAGGATAGGAGGGGTACTGTAAAGTGCTGTTTTTTGCACATGACATGGTTATAGCTATGACTATAAACTCATAGCATCTGTGGATACCTACACAGACCAGCACAAAGCTTTAGTCTTATTAAACTCTCAGGCTGGGCATGGTGGGGTGCACCTTTAATGGGTCACAGCATTCAGGAGGCAGAGGCAGGAGGATCTCTGAGTTCAAGGCCAGTATAGACTACACAAGCACAGTCCAGATTTAAAACAAACAAACAAACAACAACAACAACAACCCTGTCTCAAAAGACAAAAACAAACAAACAAAAAGAGTCTCAGGATTCCATCACATTCTCTGCTCTTAGAGATATGTGACCCAGAACAGACAGCTTCAAACAGCCTGCCCGTATACAGCTTTAAGTCAGAACTGGCCCTCAAACACTGGAGCAAGGACATTAAACTGTAAGCAAACAGCAATTTCTTGGTTCCCCATGACTCAGAATACAAACGGCCAGAGACCAGCTTCTTAATGAGACGAGTGATTAAACCTGACACATTGAAGATCAATAGAGGACACAAAGGCTTACAGGCAAGGAGACCCAGAGGACCAGAAAGAACACGGCAGCCTTGAGTCCTCAGCAGCATGGCAGAGGGGACTGCTAACACGGTGCCGAGACAGACAGAGAAAAGGAAGTCGGTCCTCACTTGGCTGATCCGGAAGATGCGTGCCCGGTGAGCTGGGGAAGCTCGCTGCATTTCTCAACATAGAAGCATGGTGCTGTCAGACGGAGCCATCTGCAGAGGGTCACACCTGAGCTTGCTGTGTTGGGAAACATTGGAACATCTTCCTCCTGGAACACACCGACAATGTCTCCACGCGCTCTCAAGGCAGTATGTACTCTGGAGCACAGTGTAGCCCCTGGGGAAAGCCACTAAAGCAAGCCCGCTGAAAAGTACGCAGTGGGCTTTGGATCAGAGACAACAGGGGGAGCTTAGCTTTCTCTCTAAGACTGGTGGCTCCTGAGGATGTGGACACACTCCGTGGTTGCTCTTGCAGGTTTCCCTGAACCCACGTGGAAGCTCACAACTATTCACATGTCCAGTTCCAGGGGACCCAACACCCTCTTCTGCCCTCCATTGATACCAGGCACACATGTAGTACATATGCATATCTCAGGCAAAGCATACACATACATTTTTTAAAAAAGAAAAAAAAAAGATTGGTGATTCAAGTGGCCAGCTAAGTATAGTCAGGACACCGAGCAGGCACAAACAGTTGTAAGCAGAGACTGAGTCCTAGTTACTGTGAAGAGACACCATGAGCAAACCAACAATGAAAAGATAGCATTTATTGGAGGCTTGCTTATAATTTCAGAGGGTGAGTTCATGACCATCATGTCAGGGAGCACTGCAGCAGGAAGGCAGACATAGCGCTGGAGCAGTAGCAAAGAGCTTACTTACATCTTGATGGCGTCTATGATCTTCCAGAGGTCCTGAGTTCAATTCCCAGCAACCACATGGTGGCTCACAACCATCTGTAATGGGATCCATGCCCTCTTCTGGTGTGTTTGAAGACAGGTATGGTATACTCATATATAAAATAAACAAATAAAATTTAAAAATACCAATGTGTATAAAATAAATTACAAAAAATAAAAATGTTTGGTAAACAAAAGAAAACAACAAAAGACTCTCAGCCAATTGTACCTTCCCATAAAGACAAGGTCACAATATAACTTTTATTTAGTTTTAATATGTAATTTTTAAAAAAGAAATTAGCTGGGTATGGTGACACTCACCTTCAATCCCGGCACTTGAGAGATGGAGGTAAGCAGATCTCTGAGTTCTATAGAGTCTGGTCTAGTTTTTGAAAACAAAACTAAAAAGGTACACAGAGAGAAATCATAGCTATAATAGCAAGCATGTATACTTACAACATAGAGTAAATAAAAATCTAATAAGGAATTTATGGCTTTGTGTGATCTGGCCATCAGGGATTCATAACTACCCTGACATCTTTTGTATAAATCTAGTTGGTAAGACTAGATTTCAGGGACTTTTTTATTTCATTTTTTTGGGGGGGAAAGGGGTGTGTACAAGTGTTCCTCTGTGCGGTCATAAAGGTCAGAGGACATCCTGAATCAGCCAGTTCTCTCCTTCTATTATGTGGGTCCCAGGGATCGAATTCAAGTTACCAAGCTTGGCAGTCAGCAAACTTCTTTCTCTTTATCTGCTGAGCCATCTCACCAGCCTTGTTTTTCAGATTCTTGAAAGGGTAAGTCACAGAAGGATAAAGGTTCACTCTAGAAGAAAGTGTCCACCTTAGCAATGATTGGAAATCACTGCTAGTGTTGATCGAAGTCCCAAGCCAGAATGAACTGAAATACAAATACAGACTCCGAACCCACCAAGCTTCAGACACTGCGTTAGCATTTGTTCTAGGCTCCGCCCAAGTTACCTAGCAACAGCCAGGTAGGCCTGATTTGCTATAAAAGGGATGGTTTGACCTCTTTGTCTCTACTCCCTTCTCAACTCCCCATCCCATGCCTCTAAATAAGCTCTATTCTATACTAGACCTATCTATGGCTGGTGCTTAGGAAGAAAGAGGATATACCTCAGCCTGAACTGGCTGAGACATCCCTCCCACCCCACGGTACTGTACTCTATAAAACATAGCCTTGGCTTTATAAAACATATCAGTAAGGCTCCCCACCCCAATCACACACAGAGACAGCTTGACCCCAAGAGTTCTCACACACCAGGCTCACAGGAAATGCAGGGACAAAAAATGGAGCAGAGACTGAAGGAAAGACCCACCTAGGGATCCATCCCACCTGCAGACACCAAACCCCAACACTACTGCTGATGCCAAGAGGTGCTTGTTGACAGGAGCCAGGTATAGCTGTCTTCTGAGCGGCTCTGCCAGACCCTGACCTACACAGACACAGATACAGCCAACCATTGGACTGAGCCTGGGGTCCCCAATGGAGGAGTTAGGGGAAGGACTAGAGGAGCCGAAGGGGATTGCAACCCCAAAGAAAGAACAATATCAACTAACTGGGACTAAATCAACAACCAAAGAGTATAATGGAGGGACCCATGTCTCCAGATACATATGTAGCAGAAGATGACCTTATCTGGTATTAATGGGGGAGGGGAGGCTTCGTCCTATGGAAGCTTGATACCCAAGCATGAGGGGGTTGGCTAGAGTGGTTAGGTAGGGATGTGTGGGTGGGTGGGGGAAGCACCCTTATAGAAGCACGGGGAGGGGAGTGGGATAGGTGGTTTGTGGAGGGGTAACCAGGAAAGGGCACAACATTTGAAATGTAAATAAATAAAATAACCAATAAAAAATTCAGTAAGGATGTTCTATACACAACTAACCCCCCCACACACACACCCCAGGCTTCCTTCCCTCCACCAAGGACCCAGACTTCATGGGGAAGGCAGCTTGATGAGTTTTAGGAATATTGGAACCTAGTCTCTCACAGCATCGGGCACAAATCCAGGCCTCCTGCTGGGGGGCTACAGGCTGTATATTTCATTTTTACAGTCCAAATGGCTTCTCAATAATTCATCATCTGTGGGATGGAGAAAGGAACAATAAAATATAAATACAAGTCTCTGCTCTCGGGGATGGAGGAAGGAACTCTGGAAGGCAGGGAGGGAAGCATCTTATGGCTTCACAAACCAAACACTGCACCTGATCCTTGGACCCAGTGGCCTCCCAAGGGCTGAACGGAAACGGGTATGATAAGCGGTTCACAGAACTGAGTGTGCCCAACCAGCCTATCAGAGGTTAAGTTCCTGAGAAAGCCGTGGATAACTGTCTCCTGTGACACATTTTATCTGTTGCCATTTCCTGATACCTGAACCCAGGTCCCTTTAATGCTAAGTTGGAGACCTCATCCCAGGAAGGGTTCTACCATGGAGAGAATGAAAAAGCCTTGCCTTCCAGGAAGAGAACAGTCATGAGTTAGCATGAGATTGAGAAATAGCACCCAAAGGCATGTACAAGGTTGCAGAGAGAAATACAGCCTGCTCGCCAAAGACTCTCACCAGGCTCTGTGCCTGCCATTGTCTCTCTAGGCCCCAGGGGATATTTGTGGTCTAAAGAGGTTTGTTCTTATTTTTTGGTGGCTTTAAGCCTGATTCTCAGCTTTCCTAACCTTTCCGGAACCTTTAATTCGGTTCCTGGAGTTGTGGTGACCGACCCTCAACCAAAAATTATTTTTGTGGCTACTTTGTAACTGTAACTTTGCTAGTGATATGTAATGTACATATCTGTGCTTTTGATGGTCTTAGGACGTACCTGTGAAAGGGTCCCCTGAAAAGGGGTTGAGACCCACAGGCTGGGAACCGCTGAAGTCTATCAGCTGCCGTGCACAGAGTTACTTTATAAGCTTACTCTGACCTCATTGGGAAGCCATAACAATTCCAGCTGCAAGGTTAGGAAGAGGGTTCAGTACATAAAGAGCTTACAGCAGAAGTCTAAAGACCTGAGTTCGACCCTGTAAAACAGGCTGAACAAGATGAGGCTTGAGTGCAGTAGGGCAGAGGGCTTGCAAGCCCAGGGCTGGGGAGGCACAGGCAAGGGGACCCTGGGGCAGACAGCTGAGCCTAGTTGGAGAAGCCAGGTGCCAGCAGAGACCCCTAGGGAACTATGTTTTAATTCTCCCATCAACTCAGTGGGGGCTAAACACAAATTTCCTCAGTGGGGGCTAAACACAAATTTCCAATTTGGACACAGAGTGTGAGCTATAAAGACACAAGTACAATTAGTAAGTTGTAACTGATTATCAGAACTTAGCTTAACAATGTTCTTTTTCCCTTTTTATAGCCAGCAACACGGGTCAATGGCATTTATTTAACCTTTTGCTTTGTTTTGAGATAGAGTCTCCTTGTGCAAGCCTGGCTAGCCTCAAACTCAATCTAGGCTGTCTTCAAACTCACAAAGACTCAATTGCCTCTGCTTCAGGGGTACTAGGATTAAAGGTAGGTTTTACCATACCTGGCTTCACTGGTACTTCTCAAATCTATCTATCTATCTATCTATCTATCTGCCTACCTATCTACCTATGTATTTATGTATCTATGCATATATGTATGGATATATCTATCCATGTGTTTATCTTATCTATGTATCTATCTATCTTTCTAAATATCTACCTGTATATGTGTTTATTTATGTATCTATGTATATATCTACTATGTATGTATGTATGTATGTATGTATGTACCTCACTCGCTCTCGCTCTCTTATAGACAGGGTATCAGATCCTAGGCTGGCCTTGAACTTATGTAGCTGCCGATGGCTTTGAGCTTCTGAGCCTCCTACTAAAGTTGTACGTGTTCACTACCACATCCTAGGATAGTAGAAGCTAGGTATGGAACTCAGAGTTTTGTGTTTGCTACACCCCCAGCCTTTCAGTAGTATTTAAATCCTCCAAGAAAAGTCTTTCTTGACTTAAACAAAGCAAAGAGCATTTGCTCAAATGCAAAATAAGGGACAAAGGAGAGAAAAACAACAACAACAACAACAACAAACTAGGAAATATAAGAATTCTCAAAGTTTGCTGCTCTCCATATACATGAAAGAAGACTCCCAAGGCCTAAGGTTCTTGATCACTTCAAGCTCTATTCTTTTATTCTGTACATGACCCTAACCACTATGGGTAGGAATGGAGAGGAAAACAGAAGACCCTGCCAGAGCTGAGACATACACATCTGGTTTGAATGAGAAAAGTTCCCCCCACAGGCTCATGTATTTGTACCCTTGGCTCCCAGCAGGTGGCACTAAAGGTTATGGAACCTTTAGTAGGTTCCATGATAATCCTGGAAGAAGTCATAGTCACACAGGGCTTTGAGAATTCATAGGCACACCTTACTCAAGTTTACTCTTCCTACTTCCTCCATATGGTTAGAGATGTGATCTCCTCAGCTTCTTGCCCTGGCTGCCTGCGGCCATGCCTCCTCTTTCATTAAGGACTCTCCCTCCGAAACCCGTAAGCCACAATAAACACTCCATAGGTTGCTTTGGGTCATAGTGTTTTTTCACAACAGTAGAAAAGTAAACTAACATCTCAGTTTTGTCCTCTCTCCAAGGAAAACATCTCTTTGCCTAGTAGATAATACATACAGACATCATGTGTCATTAATTTTCCAGCACTGATAACACCAAGACACAAAAGTAGAAATCTTCTCACTTAAAATACCAAATATGAGGTTGGCATATGGAGCACATCTTTAACCCCAGCACTCAGAAAGCTGAGGCAGGTGAATCTCAGATTTGGAGGCCAGTCTGGTCTGTGAGTGAGTTCCTGGACTGTCAGGGTTAACTGAGAAACCCTGTCTGGAAAAACTAAATAGAATAAAATAAAAGATAAAATAAATGCTATTTCTCTCCTGCCTATCTAAGCCTCGAACATCTTTATTAACCATTCCTTTTTTTTTTTCTTTTTTCTTTTTTCTTTTAAGAATTATTTAGGGACTGGTGAGATTGCTCAGTGGTTAGGAACACTGACTGCTCTTCCAGAGTTCCTGAGTTCAATTCCCAGAAACCACATGGTGGCTCACAACCATCTGTAATGGGATCTGATGCCCTCTTTTGATATGTCTGAAGACAGTGACAGTGTACTCACATACATAAAATAAGTCCTAAAAAAAAAAAAAAAAGGCAGTGAGTCATGACTCCCACCTCCAAACCTTTGCATTTCAACAAAAGACAATGTGTCTATGTCTTAACCCCCAGGAAAACCAATGAACGATATATCAAGGCCACTGACAGTCTTCTGGAGCAAGACAAGGCTCAGTAAGGGCGCCCTCCCGTGTCTCTCCTTTCCCACACACCCCGAGCTGGGATAACTTCCTCAGCAACGCTGGATCCCTTCTGTCTCACAATCGTCCATGGTCCCTGGACACTCTTTCCCGGCCCCCTTCCTCTCCTGCATGTTCCTCTTGCTTGTTTAGCTATCCACAAGGTCTCTTTTTCTCCCTCCATGACCTGAGGACCAAGAACCTACGGCATACCACTCTGCATGACGGGATGAGGACACCCATAGAAGACTGACGAAACGCCACATTCAGAGATAAAACCAGTAAGTGGGATGTTATCTGTGCAGCAGAAACTCCATGGTTATAGAAAGTCATGGTAACAGACTCATACTATTTTTTTAATTTTTATAATGGTTAGTCCTAGTAGTAATTTTTCCAATAGTATTCAAGCTTTTCACTGAAGACATAGGAATATATATATATATATATATATATATATATATATATATATATATATATATGATGAGGGCGCACCTCTGCTATATCTTAGCCATGATGAGGGCGCACCTCTGCTATATCCTAGCCATGCCTTGCCTGACAGGGGCGCTGACCCTACCTAGTCTGTGAAAATTGATGAGCATCTAACATGAGCACATAGACCAGCCCACTTGTTATGACCAGAGTTCTCAGCAAAGCTGCTGAGCCTAGCCAAGCCCCAAGGGACAGCGCCATCTCCGCGAATCTGCAGCCTCAGCTGCTGAAACACCCATTCGCAGGTGCGGCTGAAGGACCACAATCACCTGAGAGGTGTTTTGAGTTTGAAACCACGCTACAAAATTAGTTAGAACAACCCCCGCACCTGCCCACCAACAGGTGCATAGGGACACCTGAAGCACCTAAAGGCAAGGTCACGTGACCCGAGGATTTCATGTAAGCTGTCAAAGACACTGCACATGCTGAGAGTGACATGACTCAAACTTAGTCATAGTGCTCCTTCGGTCTTGGTCATGCGGGCACTGGGGAAGAGTAGGCCTTAGTGTTTGGAGTTGTTCTGTTAGATGGTGACAAGCTTGGGATGACTCATATACAGCCTGACCCCTGGAGGAAGCCCAATTAAGATGAAAGAGAGGCCAACCAAGGCAGAAAAGCTGGCAGATCGGAGAAATGAGGAGAGTCCCTAAAGATTGTAGGTTGAGAATGTAGAAACGCTGTGTGTGCTTCCTAGATACATACGGCGATACCTAGTATCTCCAATATTTTGTTAGTTTTTTTTTTTTTTTTTTAATAAACAAGTGTTTAGCGAATAGGACTCCTGTCTTGGGCCGACTGGGTTTGTTTTCCTGGTCTGTAAGCATCCCTCCACAGTTGTACAGTGCAGTCTCCACAGGGCCGCTCCAACTGTCATACTAGCAATGTTACCCAGATCACTTCTCATCCCAGAAGTGCAAAAGGGGGCCACTGCCTTTCTTCCAGAGGTCACCCTTCTAAGTAGGATTCTGGTTTCACAGTCCAATAACAGAGACATAAATCTGATACTTTAAACCTCTTTAAAGGAGGATGTCCCTGATAGAAATCAAAATCATAAGCAAATGTGAACTGAAAAAAATTACAGGAAAAAAAAAAAAAACAACAACCAAAAAACCCACACCTGTGTTACAGATTCCGCAAGGCCAAATGACTAAAATTTTGAGATAAGACCTTATAATGTTGCAGACTAAAGCCAAATGATTTAAGTCGGTAGTAGTGGAGAAAGAAGCAGGCGAATCTCTGTGAGTTCAAGGCCAGCCTGGTCTATAAGGCAAGTTCCAGGACAGCCAGGGCTACACTGAGAAACTGTATCTTGGGGTGGGGCAGGGAGCAAATTCCTGAGCTATTTTTAACAGCTCTGAAAGCCAATCATTCATTGCCCAGCTTGCATGGGACCTAATGTCTTTATAACGTTTGACAAATTTAAAGAGAATTCTTTGCAAACCACTGGTTTCCCCTCACCTAAAAGCTAAGGGCACTACCAGATAACCCTGGAGCCTATCACACAGCCCCTTACTCCCCACTTTGCTATGAATGGCTTAAGTGGGGTTCCCAGCAAAGCATGGGATGGATGCCTTGACTTACGAGTTCCTCTGTTGTGTAACTAATAAAGTTTCATATAGCTGATTGGACAGTGGATCACGGTATCTGGGGAAACTAAACCTGCGTCCTAGGGCCTCAGTTTCCCACATTTGGTGCCAGCATACATTGTCCACAGTCCCTTTGAGATGACAACTGTCATCTTGAAAACAAAGGGGCAAACCACGGCCATTTCCACTCAGAGCCTTTATGGAGGTAGAGAATTAACAGCTATGACTAATATCACCCCCAAAATAACCCATTTGGATGTTTGAATATTTAGAAATTTTGTTCTTCCGTGACACGTGAGGTGAGGGTTGATTTGTTCCAGATTTTTTTGGGGGGGGTTGTGAGAGAGGGCCACAGCAAACAAAATGTCCTTTCTTCTAAGACGCTGACCATCCTTTATAAGCCACTTAGCCAAGCTGCACAGCTATATTTAGACAGTAACAGGCTGGGGTGAGCTGCATGGCCCTGGATGTGGATTCTGGAACCATTTTTCACCTTGGGAGTCTGCCAAAGAGAGGCCCTGGGATAGACTTCAGACAACACTGACTGACACATTCAACAGTTGTGGTCAGGTTGTGGAGACAGATGACTCCAAAATAGACCAGATGCAGACCTGATAGACTGTATTAACTCCTTGCTCATGTATAAAACACACATATGGAGTCTCAAGAAGGGTCACGGGATGATAGCACACACTATTCCTAGATTCTTAGAGTTAGACTCTTCAGCCAGAAGTTTTTGTCTCTACATACAGCTGCATTAGCAACAACACCACCCATTGGAGTTATCTGAACTTATTTCTAGTCCAAAGCATTCAACAATTTAGGTTATCAACAGGTGGTGTGGGTGAATGGCTTGGTTAACTCCACTGCTCAACAAACTGAATACCCCATGAGGTAGTTCACATCAGGAGGCAAATGTAGACAAGGCCAGGGGTTGGCCTCTAGGAAGACACATTTCCAGATCTAGATTAAGAAAACGACTAGTGTTAAAGGGACAGTGGTGGCAAATGCCTTTAATCCCAGCACTCGGGAGGCAGAGGCAAGTGGGTCTCTATGAGTTCGAAGTCAGCCTGGTCTACAGAAAAAGTTCCAGGACAGCCAAGGCTACACAGAGAAACCGTGTCTCAAAAAGACAAACAAGCAAACAAAAAAGATGAGTGCACAGAATATGTATAGCCAACTAGTTAAACAAATACCAGGGACAGAGAATAGCATCCTGGAGGAAACAATAAAGGCCTTGAGTTGGGAGAACAAGTCAGAGCTCCTTACTCTTCAGATAGCTGCCATGCTCCACAATGTCTGCCTCCCTCTGTCCTCTCCTGTTACAGCCCCCATCCTCTTCCCCTGTGTCCTTCGGAGAGCAACTGCAGTAGCCCTTCCTCTAATGCACCCAGTGTATTGTCTCAACACATCATATGTAGGGAGCCATTCAACCACTCCTTAAAGACGGCACAGACCGTCTCAGTTATACTGGCATAAACAACTCTTAATTGGCATTAGGCAGTGTCGGCTGTTGTTTGGTCTAGGCAGCTCAAGACCACCTGGGGTAGAGTCACAAGGCAGCTCGGTGATTGGCCAGGACAGGGTATAAATAGGCTGCTCGCGGTGGGGCCATTTGCCATCATGCTCTGCTAAGCTGTAAGTGCATCAAGTTCCTGAGTAAACCGTTGGGGAAGAAACCTGTTTGTCTTGTGTCTTATTCCCGCTGGACTGGGACGGCGCACGACAATCATATTATAAGACTAGGAACTCTCTTTCTTTTTAAGATTTATTTTATGTATTGTGAGTACACTGTAGCTGTCTTCAGACACACCAGATGAGGTCATTGGATCCCATTACAGATGGTTGTGAGCCACCATGTGGTTGCTGGAAATTGAACTCAGAAACTCTGGAAGAGCAGCTAGTGCTCTTAACCACTGAGCCATCTCTCCAGCCCGGAACCCTTTCTTGAAAGAACCACTTTTCCCTTAGGTAGTTCTAGCACTCAACAAAGAGACTTGGGGACCGGAATCAAAGTTGGACAAGGCAGTCCACCGACTGCAGCCGCCTTTCAGTCTGTCTCCAATACCACCGTGAGCAAAATGCTGAGCTCACAGCTGTTGAAAGAATAAACAGCTGGCTACAAGCACCCAGAGAAAAACCTACAAGAAAAGATTAGCAATAACTGCGTCCCACTTAATTCTCTCTGCCTCGTGGCTGTGGCTCAGATGGTGAGCTCTCAGTTACCACTCCATCGCCCTGCCTGCCTGCCTGCCTGCCTGCCTGCCTGCCTGCCTGCCCGCCTGCCCGCCTGCCTGCCTGCCCTGCCCTCTTGCCTGCCTGCTGCCTGCCTGCTGCCTGCCTGCCCGCCCTGCCCGCCTGCCCTGCCCACCGCCTGCCTGCCCAGCATGTCTGCTGTTATGCCTGCCCACCACTATGGCATATCACTAGGCTCATGAACTGAAACCCCCTGAAGTTGTAACCCCCAAACCCACTCTTCTATAAGTAGCTTTGGCCACAGTGTCTTATCACAGACATAGAAAATGAATTAAGACAGACATCTTAATTTTTCATGTTGGAAAAGCATCAAGTGTAATCAAGTCCAGGCAAAAAGGTCCAAAATATCAGAGAGCCATGTTGGCTTCGAGGAGGCATCCAGGATGTCACTTGGGGGCCATCTCACCTAAATGAGGAGCTTTTTTTGGGGGGGGGATTCGAGACAAGGTTTCTCTGTATAGCCCTGGCTGTCCTGGAACTCACTTTGTAGACCAGGCTGGCCTTGAACTCAGAAATCCACCTGCCTCTGCCTCCTGAGTGCTGGGATTAAAGGCATGTGCCACCACTCCGGGCTAGGGTTTTGTTTTTAAGAACCATCCAGTGGCCAGGCAGTAGTGGAGTGGAGAGGAGAGGAGAGGAAAGGAGAGGAGAGAAGAGAGCCATCTGGCCAGCAAGGAGGAATTACAATTACCCTCATTTTAATTACCCAGAATTCTTGTTTGAAAGCTGATTTATCCAAACCTCTTCAGTTCTTTTTTTGTTTGTTTGTTTGTTTATTTGTTTTTGTTTTTCGAGACAGGGTTTCTCTGTGTATCCCTGGCTATCCTGGAACTCACTTTGTAGATCAGGCTGGCCTTGAACTCAGAAATCCACCAGCCTCTGCTGGGATTAAAGGCAGGCGAGTGCCACCACAGCCGGCTTCTTCAGTTCTTAATTATGTGGAATCTGCAAGATCTGCTTAATAACTTGGGACTTTTCTGTTGTTTTTAATCTGTTTAAGTAGTTTTTTTTTTAAGTAAATTTGTTCTTAGACATTCTACACATGTACACATGTACACATGTACACAATGCCTACTGACACCTACTGACAACTACCTCTAAACTACCCCATCCATTCTCCCTCCTCTCCACAAATTATCAAGTTCATGTCTATTCATTGTATTTTGTGACTCTCTGATATTAACCAAGTTGGATATAAGCTGCCAGGATGACCAAAGGTTTTGAGTTATCCACCAGACCTGATAGGCTCGTCTGGGGGTTTACAACTAAAGACAATGATTTTCCTTCCCCCAGAATCTATCAAAAAAAAAAAAAAAAAAAAAGTAAAGGAGTAATAATAAGTCCCGCCCCCTTCATGGGTGATAGCTGATAGGACCAGACTTGTGGCTGCAACTTTGAAAGCAGTTTCCCAGGTGCTAATGTGGAAAATCAAGAACCACATAGAACAGTTTTGCATCTGTAGTTCTTTGTGTACATCTAAACGTGTAACTTTATGAACAAGAGATATCTGGGATAACACAGCAACGCGTCAATAGTTAACTTGTCTTGAGTTTTCGGATGCACCATATTTCTAATCAGTACACAGCCACGCTCTAATGCGCACACAGCGCCATCCTTGGCGTAGGCTCTGCGTTTAGTTTTGAAACAGTTCAGCTTTACACCAGCTGGCAGGATGAAAGCCGTCTCCGTTCCTTTGCCGAGCATCTGCCAACACGGAACCTGTTCCACCATGTTCCCGAGTACAGGGCTGCACCTGTCCAGAGAGCGGGGACAGAAAGGGACCCAGCTGGCTGATCCAGCGCACTGCACCCCTCAGGGAGAGCAGATGTGTTTCTCCTGCCTCTGCCTCACCTTGACTTGCTAAGTGCTTAGAGACAATGTGGTGTGGTTTTGGCCAAGGGAAAGCGGCACGAGGCTGAAGACAGAACAGTAACAGCCGCAGCTGTGGGCTTGCTGCAAATTAGGCCAATGTTTTCTTTTCTTTATTTATTTCTGCCTGCACTGGGGATGGAACTCAGCTTCCTCGTGCCAGGCAAGGCACAAGCTCCACAACTGAGCTACACCCCCTAGTCAAAGGGTTTGGAGCAAGTCATCTGCAAGCATTCTTTTTGTTTTGTTTTGTTTTGTTTTTTGTTTTTTCGAGACAGGGTTTCTCTGTGTAGCCCTGGCTGTCCTGGAACTCACTTTGTAGACCAGGCTGGCCTCGAACTCAGAAATCCGCCTGCCTCTGCCTCCCGAGTGCTGGGATTAAAGGCGTGCACCACCACTGCCCAGCGGCTGCAAGCATTCTTGCAAAGACACCAGTTAGTGCTTATTTCTGTCCGATAGGATTACGTGTGATTTTTAAAATTTTTTTTCCGCTTTTTTTCTCTCTTCCTAAATGTATCAGGGCAATAGAGCTGTTATAGTTCCAAGACATAGTTTACCCTTTAGGAAGACACGATAACCTATAATCTTCTGAAGAGGGCACAGCTGGGATATATATATATATATATATATATCTTGGCAATAAATCAGGACTCAGCCAATTGGGTAAAGTAGGGGCTTTCCCCAGTTAGCTCAGAGGCACCTGCTTCCAGAGTGCTCTCAGGGCACCTGTCAAACGTGCGCACCCTGATGGACCCTAACTGATCCCTGAGGTCAGCCTTTCAAGCCAGCTGCCAGCGTAGTCAGTATCTCCACTTGGCAAAGCTCCAATATGGCAAAGCTGTATTGAAGCTAACACAGCCCGGCGCCCGAAATCTTTGGAATCTCCGCCCACCTGTGTGATCGCCCCTCCCACAGCTTCCCTTTCCTTCTAAGCCGGCATCTGTCAATTACGGGTTTGCTCAGCCACGGTTTGAGAAGCACCCATGGAGAGTGCACATTCACACTGCCAACAGGTCTTAAAAATACTTTTGAGTATTCCAGCCAGTTCTTAAACATTCAGGTCTGTGGTGACCCACCTTGTTCTGTTTGGAGCGGCCAGAGCAGAGTGGAGATTATAAATCTCCACATATAAATATCAGGAACTTTCTTTGTGTCCCTATGCTACATCTTTACTCAAAGGCAGGCAGAAGGAAAAGAAAGAAACAAAACAAAACAAAACAAAAAACCAACCTTGTCCCTCAAGCCTTTTCACGAGGGCTCCTATTCATGGTATAATCCACCTCACAGGCCATACCACCAAACGTTTATTGACAGCCCCTGAGTTTTACCAACAGCCTTATAAAAACAAACATGAGGTTTGTAGTGAAGGGTCTGGAGAGATGGCTCAGCGGTTAAGAGCACTGGCTACTCTTCCAAAGGTCCCAAGATCAAATCTTAGCAACCACATGGTGGCTCATAACCATCTGTAATGAGATCTGATGCCCTCTCCTGGTATGTCTGAAGACAGCTGCAGTGTTCTTATAATAAATAAATAAATCTTGTTTGGTTGGTTGGTTGGGTTTTTTTGTTTGTTTGTTTGTTTTGAGACAGGGTTTCTCTGTATAGCCCTGGCTGTCCTGGAACTCACTTTGTAGACCAGGCTGGTCTCGAACTCAGAAATTCGACTGCCTCTGCCTCTGCCTCCTGAGTGCTGGTATTAAAAGTGTGTGCCACCATGCCCGGCTCAATAAATAAATCTTAAAAAAATATTCGTAGTGAGATCAAATCTCACATGAACCATGCATTCAACTACAACAGTGAATGAGGGGATAACCCCAAAATTGAACTCCTTGTAGCCTCTACAGAGCCTTGAGCACAAACACAGGTATCTTAGTTAGGGTTTTATCACTGTGAAGAGACACCATGACCAAGGAAATTCTTCTAAAGGCAAATATTTAACTGGGGCTAGCTTACAGTTTCAGAGGTTCAGTCCGTTATCATCATGGCGGGACACAGGCAGAAATGGTGCTGGAGAAGGAGCTGAGAGTTTTACATCTTGATCCGAAGACTGCTAGGAAGAGACTTTCTTCCACACTGGGTAGAGGCTGGGCACAGGAGCCCTCAAAGCCCACTTACACAGAGATACACTTCCTCCAACAAGGTTACACCTCTTCCAATTAGGCCACACCTCCCATTAGTGCCACTCCCTGTGGCCAAGTATTCAAACACACGAATCTATGGGGGCCAAACCTATTCAAACCACCATGTCATGTAAGACACCATCATATATGGTGTAGTGCAAGGAAAATGAGCGCGACCACTCAGAACATAGACTTATGTACACAGATGACGTAGGATGCAGACTGTATTAGCCTCAGAAAGAAGTTCTGATAGGGAGAGAATAAACACTGAAGACTTTCTGGCCTGGAAATCCACAGCACTTGCTATGGGAAAAGGGCCTGAGATAGAGGTCAGAAGCCTTAGAGAGCCATGGCTAGGGGATGGGGCAGGGCTGGGGCAGGGCTGGGGCTGGGGCAGGGGCATGAATGTACTAATGACTTTCAGCTGAGTTTTATGAAGGGAAAAGAGGGGAACATTAAGAATACTAAGAAAATGAGCTGGGTGTGGTGGCACATGCCTTTAATCCCAGCACTCGGGAGGCAGAGGCAGGCGGATTTCTGAGTTCGAGGCCAGCCTGGTCTACAGAGTGAGTTCCAGGACAGCCAGGGCTATACAGAGAAACCCTGTCTCAAAACCCCCCCAAAAAAAAGAACACTAAGAAAAAGACAAACACCTCAAGACACCAAACATTCCTTTTCCTCCTTATTACCACAAGACCATCCAGTAAGACAACTGTTTTGTACGAATTAGTGTGACCTCAGCTCTCGAACTGGAAGCCTGAATCAGTCAGGGTTCTCTACAGTAACAACTTGTAGAATGAATCCTGGTGTGTATATTAGAAAGGGGGTTTATTCAAATGACTTACAGGCTGTGTTCTAGCTCATCCAACATTGGCAGCCTATGAACCAAAGGTCCATAGTAAGAGCCCAAAATCCACAGGACTGGTTATCTCAGCTGCTCTTCAGTATACCCCAGAATCCTGAAGAAGTAGGCTCTAATACAGGTGTAGGAACAGACTTGCTAGCAAGAAAAAAAAGCAAGTCAAGAGCAAAACTGTCTTCTTTTGGTTTTGTCTTATATTTTTATTTTGTTTTGTTTGCTTGTTTTTGAGACAGGTTTCTCTGGGTGGTCCTGGCTATCCTGAAACACTTTGTAGACCAAGCTTGCCTCCAACTCAGAGATCCCTCTGCCTCAGGAGTGCTGGGAGAGTAAAGGCTTGTGCAATCCAGCAAAAGCTCCTTCTTTCTATATAGGCTTCCAGCAGACAAAGTAGTCCAGATTATTAGGGAGTGGGTCCTCCCATCTCAATAAACTTGGATTAAAGGTGTGCCTACCTCAGAGATCCAGGTTAGAAGTGAATATTCTCGCTTCAAATTAAGCAGAAATCCCTCCCAGATGTGCCTCATTGGTGGTTTTAGCTAATTCCAGATGTAGTCAAGTTGATAACCAACAATAGACATCACAGAGCCCTAGCAGGGAACTCAGAGCTGTAAGCAGTCGGCTTCTGTACAAAAGCCCTTAGAGGCCATAAAGGGACCGAGAAGCAAACATTTCAGCCAACGAAACAAGGAAGTCCTGAAGCAAAATCAAACTCTAATGGAGCATCAGAAATCAACAAGATGTTCTTGAACAAATATTCAGAAACACATAAAAAAAATCACCAGAAATCTCAAAGAGAGAGCTGGCAAGATGGCTCAGACAGTGAAGACATTTGCTGCCAAATCCAAATTCCATAGGCAGGACCCACGACAGTAAGAGAAATCTCAGACTCACATGCACGCACGCACACACACATACACACACTCTCTCTTCGACACACTCTCACACACACTTCTTTTTTTAAGACTTATTTTATATATGTGTGAGTGTTTCGCCTGTATGCATGTAAGTGCACAGCACGTGTGCCTTCTGCCCTCGAATACCAGAAGAGGGCATCGGTTCCCCCTGAAACTGGAGTGACAGAGGGTGGTGAGTTGGCATGCTGGCATTGGGAACAGAACCAGATTTTCTGCAAGTGGCCTTAACTACTTGTAGCAGTCCAATCTCTGACCAGCAGAGAGTGGGAATAAACGACACCAACTCCAAAAAGCAGGTTCAGAGCAGCTGCAGCCGCTTCTCTTTATTAGGAGGTTTCTTGCAGTTTCCCAAGCTTCTCAGTCAGTCAGTTCTCAGTCAGTCTTTAGTCTCTCCAATAATCATC